>OY978526.1:77546335-77892969 GCA_963854835.1 Megamerina dolium
GCGCCTTAATTTTACGATGTAAAAATGTTTGATTAGTGGGGTAGAATTAGTGGAATTGAATTAAATTTTTTAAGGGTCCATGTAATGTCAATATCATATATGAAAGAATTACAGCTCTCCCTGAGAGCTTTTCAACAAGCTATATTTTTTTGAATATCGCACAATCAACAACTGTGCTATGATAAAAGAAAAAACATTTTGGCGATTCTAAAAGGGTTAAGAAAATTTTTTTTCTTTTGTCTCGAGAACCTTTCTACATAATCTATCAAACTAAGGGTGAAATTTTGATACATATTTTTTTTCATGATCCACCCGACTGTATATATTAAATTTTTGGAAAATATTTTTAGTATTATGATTAATATACCCCGATGGAATTTCAAATTATGATAAATAACAATTTTGTAGATTATAAAAAAAAAATTTCGTTTACACCTAAACAAACAAAAACAACACATCAGCTCACCCACTGTGACGTTTTGCTACACATATTGATGCTTTGAGTCGTATGAGTAATTAGTGTATTATCATAATTATTTTCCTATTCATACTACATTCATAATGATTGCTATATGATCTGATGTTTTAAGTATTTGAATTTCATATTTTTAAGCTATCATTATATATTCTTGTAACGTATATACATTTATTGTTGCTTATAATTCCAATTCCAATATAAATTACGTCTAAAGCTAATTCATCATATGATTATTTTATAGCATCATCATGTACAATAGTATTTTTGTATTCTATCATACTTTACATTATTGAATTATAATGACGATTTCTTGTCTTGTATATACTGCATACTACAATGAATGAATTTTTTTTTACAACAAAAGTTTGTAGTGTCACTAAAAGCAATTGACAACGTGCAGCAAACCTAACAGCTTCAGAATTCTTTCCAATGGCATAGTTTGAATATATTGTAGCAAGTTTTCATATAAATACTATGTAAAAATGATTCATTAAGATGATTGTTGTGATGATGATTGCTGTTTGTCTCTCTTGTATGCTCTCCTCTCTCTCTCTCTCTCACTTTCATACTCTAAGTATATGCAAATATGTACATTTAATTTACTTTAATTTAAATAAAGTACTATACATATTTGCTTATTAACCGTGTCTATGTATTTGTGTTTCGTAGGTGATTCATAAAAAATTAAAAGAAATTGTATTTTATTTCATTCAATATACATATGCAGGTATTTTTTTGGAACAGAAATAATATTATTATTTTTGGAATAATTCAATAATTCCGTACATTTTTCGTACAAACAAAAATATTCAATATCATTATCAAGGTCAAGGGAATTTATTTCGACACAATTTTTTGTTTGTCGATTACGTTCTTCAATTTGTCTTCAAATTTTTTCCAATTGGAAAAGAAATTTCAAAAACTTCTTCAATATTTTTATATTAATATTGCTCTACTTTTTTTTGTCTGATAATTTCAGTCAGTTTGTTATACATTTTGTTGTTGAATTTTTAAGGAAAAAAAAAAAAGAAAGAAATTTTTAGCATTTATTTGTTCAATTACGATGGCGTATAAAAATTGTAAGAGTGGGATACCGAGAGAGACAGAAAAAGATCAGTAAAAAATTAGCTTCGGTAATACCGAATTTTAAATGTGCTACACTATTAAAGGAATTAAATTGCGAATTCATGTTCAAAAACAAAATTTTGTATGAGAACTGAATATAATAATATACATTAAAATATTACATTGTAAAATATTGATTAAAATATTTCGACTTAATTGAATGCCATACGACACCTAAATCGTTCTGAAAAACAACCTTGATAAACCTTGAGTTTTATATGAAAAAAAAAAAATTATAGGATTCGAAATTTATTTCCGATAAATAGACTCACACAATAGGCACCAAATCTTGAACTTTATTACAAGGTTAGGTTACTGTGGCTGCCTTCGGCAACGAACACTTTGACATAAAAAAGCTCTTTGTGGTACCACCGAGCTTCTCTTCCAGTATTGTTGTGCATGTTAAATTTTGGACAGTATTAGAAGGGATCCCCTTATATTAGCCGATTCCGAACGGCAGAACCCGTGTGACATCACATTTTCTGAACTTTGTTACAAAGCTCTTTCAAGAAGCTTTTCGTGACAAAGTGTTACTGTTACCGACAGGTGGATATCATGTAAGCGAGTAGGATAGTAGCGCTAACAAGCTTAAAATTTTATATCGCAAAATCAAAGGTGTATGTAAGGTTGCGAAACGTGATACTCTACAAAATCTGCAATATGCAACCGCTCCAAGTATTTATTAATCACAGTCTTTAAAAGTTCATCCGCGTATTCTGCCCCAACACAATATGCAATGCCGACCTCTCGACCGCGACTGGACAGATGATACCTGTCTACCTCGAACTTCGACGGGATCACCCAAATATTTCGAGAACTTCGCAAAGACATCACAAGTGGTGCTTTAGATTTGAAACCACAAGGTAGTCGCAGGAGTGGTCTACTATTCAACACTTGAAGGCGACAACTCCAAACAGAAGCACTGGTAAATCTACCATCGATCACATTTTCATACTACGCCAAATCCTGGAGAAGGACCATGAAAAACAGATCGACATACATCACAAATTTTTTTTTACTATAAAGCCACTATCTACAATCCAGTAAGGGATTACTACACAACAGTGCCTGAGTTCGGTATTCCTGCGAAGCTCCTCAGAGTTGAAAAGAAAGTTGCGTCGCATGGTTCTTACAGTGAAGAAGGGCAAGACACCTAGTGTGAACAAACAAAAAATTTCTGTTGATATCCATGCTTTTGAAGTAGTGACGAACTTAGCCTATCTTTGAACCAGCATTAACATAACGTCAACCAGGAGATATTGCATAGAGTCACTCTTGCTAACGGGTGCTGCTTTGGGGTAAGCAAGCAATAGAGGCACTCCACGCTCCACAACCACCAAAACACGCTCTACAAGTCCCTCCTCATGCCTGTCATTACATATGGTGCCAAAGCTTGGACAATTTCCACCTTAGATGAGAGAATGCTTGAAGTTTTCTATAGGAAACTCCTACGCAAGATTTTTTGTCCTACTTATTTGCGTTGGCGGCGAGTATCGAATAAGGTACAACCATGGGATTTAAAATTCAGTGGCGGCTAAGTCATGTTGAGCGAATAGAGGAACACGCTCCACCTAAGAAGTTGTTATATTCGGAATACGCTGGTGAACTTTGCAGAAGAGGCAGACCTTACCTCCGGTGACAAGACCAAGTACTGGAGAACTTGACGGGACTTGCAATTTCTAACTGGCGCCAACTAGCGATAGACAGGAGAGAGACAGCTGTGTGATGTATTCTAAATTCTTATCTGTCTTAGGAACAATTTTATGATCTCCCACTTTTCAATGTCTGCCTAAGGTGTTGATGTTGCAAACGAAATCACAAAATTAGTATACTCTTGATACATTTGGTGTAGGGTATAATTAAAATGATACGTGGTAGAAAAGTGCTAAACGAAATCTGGCTTGAAAAAGACTTCCACAAAAGAGCACACACTCGCCCTCATGCAATTACAACTTCATATACACTCGTATGCTGCTCTCTACCATTTTATTCTCTCTGTCTCATACTTGCTGGACTTGATTCTCATCGTTTAATTCTATTGCGCTGGCCCACTCTATCGTTTTGTTTTTATAAATTCTCATTATCATAAACAATGACGTCATGCATGTGTGAACGAATACATTTATTCGTTCGTGTGCTCTTTGAATACATCGACGATTTCCAATTGGAAGCGATGCCGGTAAATTGTAATTGTTGTTCGTAGTTGCTTTTCTTTTTTTTTTTTTTTTTTTTGTGAAATTATTTATTATTACTGTAGTCTATATAGTAGTAGTTGTTGTTATGGTTCTTCGTATACGTAAGTATATGAGATTTGCTCTTTTGGCTTTTTATATTGAAATAAAAATCATCGATATTGAGCGAACTTGTTTCAGTCTTTAAAGTGCTGTCAACGAGTGAACAGTGTATAACGGATTATTCACCAAACTTTTGTGATTTTTTTGGTAAATAGACATTTTGTTATTGTTGTTTTTTTATATATGTGTGTGTGTGTTTGTGTTTTTCTTCTTTATGTATTTATTATTAACGTATAATATAAAGCAAAAGATTGAAAAAAAAAAAATGACAATAAAGTGCAAAAAAAAAGAGAGATGTGAATTGAATAAAAACGAACAATAGTATGCGGCAACATCAGCCAGCCAAGAAGCATTTGTATAGAGCAAAAAAAAAAAATTCAAATAAAATGAAAAAGATATAATTTTATGGTGATTGGGTGCGGCTGTAATATTTCTATGGCCTTTTTTTTCTCTGTTCATTTTGAATTTCACTTGAAGAACAAACATTTTTTTTTTGTATTCCATTTTTTAATGTTAAATGAAAATGAAAATTATTTACGTACAATTTAAACAAGTGTACACAATGGGTGGCAGATGGGTGTTGACGTATCTATAGCATGAATATGAGAAAAAGAAGAAGAAGACAATTTCAAAAACATTACAAGTGGTTTCCATTTGCCATTCAATTTCAAATTCTTCTCTTATGTATGAGTAAAAAGATGACATCATCATCATCAACATCATCATTATCATCATCATCGTCATCATCATCAGAATAAGAACATCAATGCGTGAACGCAAATATTAGTGTAGTACATCGTTTGATACAAAAGTGGTCGCGACGACAACTTGTTTGTATAGAGTTGCCAACTATGTATACATATATGTTATTAGCATTAGAAGAAGATAGAGAAACAAGAGAGTGAGAAGACATACAATTCACCTTTATCAATTGTGACTCATTATAATTAGTAAGGTATTAATTGAAAATGAAAATAGGTACATTAGAGCACCTTACGAGCATCTTTGTTGTTTTCATTATTATGTACTGAAAATGTAACTTGGTTTATTTTCTGAGAATATTTTGGCTATAGTGATGTGGTACATTTTCAAATATAAACTCAAAAAATTAAATTTAATCCATCCTATAAACGCTCTATGCGTTTTCAATAATTTTTACTGATTTATTTTTATTTTAATCCACTCTATTCGAAACGTTTATTTAATTTTAATTATTTTAGCTTTAATTTTGAATGATTTAAAGTTTTTAGGGATAAAACTAACTACTGTTTATGGATTAAATAGTCATGGAAATTATTAAAAGTGCTGAATACCTCTACCAAAATGCTCTATAAAGGAAAAAAACTATTATGTTATTTAAAATTTCATGAGAATTGCATAGAAAACATTACAAAAATTAACCTTTTCCTATTGATTAGTCATTGAAATGTATAGAAACAGTTGATAAATTTAAAAAAAAATGAACCAAAAACGAAAAACGGATGAGAATTGATGAAATTATTTTAAATTTCAAAAACATTGTATAGAAAATAGAACTAAAATTAAACTTTTTCTATTGATTAGTCATAGGGATGATTAGAAGCAGTTGATAAATGTGACAAAAATGGTCTAAAAACGAAGAAACATATGAAAAATCCTCAAAATATTTCAAATTTCATAAACATTGCATAGAAAACCAGACTAAAATTATGAATTTTCCATTGATTAGTCATACGAATGCAGTAGAAGCAGTTGATGACTTTCCAAAAATGTCTTTGAAATGATGAACGAATGAAAAAATGATGAAATTACTTTAAATTTCATAAATATTACTTTGAAACATAACTAAAATTACAAAAAAATCTGCTTATATGCAAATAAAAAAAAAATATTTGCAGAACCTTCAAATTTGTTGAAACTTTGATTTATCATATGACAATTTCTTCGGTGAAATGTAATGTATTTACAAGTTTTTTTGCGAAAAAATTTGATAACAACAGCACGTATTTTTTTCCAAGGTGTCTTAATGCATATAATTATGTGAAAAAATTATATGCATGGCAAAAATAAATTGATTTAATTGTGATACAATTATATGAACAAGTGCTTATGTCTGGCTTAATTACTTAACTAGCCATTACACCGAATTTTGTTCGATCGAAATGTTGGCTTCTCGAGTTATTTGTTCTTCCCTTGTTGGCTCCAGTTAAGGACCTCAAACGCTTTCGAGTTCTACAGTACTTGGTACTTTCAACAGATGATGGGTCTTCCTATTCGTTTGCTTCCTCGAGCGGGTTCCGAATAATTCGAAACTCCAAGCAACCGCTCATCTGAGGTGGATAGAGTCCGGACACAATGGTTGGATTACTGACAGTTTTTGAACAAGCTTCTGCAGATGATGGGTCTTCCTATTCTTTTGCTTCCTCGATCGGGTTACGAATAATTCGAAACTCCAAGCAACCTCCGAGGTGGATAGAGTCCGGATACAATGTTTGGATTAGTCACAGTTTTTGAACAAGCTATGGAGTTTTTTAAACCAACATAGATAAACCGATATTCTTTGGGGCATGCGAAGATGGTATGAGTATATTGATCCTTTTTTTTTGGTTCGGATGATCAAACCGGTTTTGCAGCCCTAGTTTTAATTGTTAGTCATAGCAGACACAAATAATAAACTACAAGTTTCTTTATTTTTTATTTACTATTTATCATAGCTATAGCATTTACAACGGATGCATGTACGAGCTTCGATTTCAATACTATGTATTTAATAGAATGATTAGTAATGCCATTTGTATTTGTTTCTCGATTTCGTTTTGTTTTTCCTCTGGACAAAATATGAATAACATGCTATTTATTTTCAATATACAAGTTTTTTTGAATGGATTTTCTTATTGTTTCTCAATTGTATTTAAGTAAATATGATGAATACTATGACTTATAATTGTTGTGTTGTTACGTACTTAATATCACATGCACTTGTACTTGAGAGAGACATTGAGAATGAGTGAGATTGATAGAGTTGGTGTGAGGAAGTGATCAAATATTCATCACACTGACATATATTTCAAATTTATATACAGGGGAAAAACATATTTTGTTTATTATAATTATGTATGTGTATTAAGGTACCTCAACATTCATATAAAATTTTTTTTTTCAGCTCAAAAACCTGTAATAATTGAAATTAGTTTTAAAAAATATAGATTTTATAACTTTTTTTCCAATCAAGGAGCTCAGATAATTAAAAAATGTAATCTAAAAAGTTTTGCAAGAGAATTTTTAGAAAATTTAACGATTTTCGGAAGCTCTTTATTTACGAAGGCCTTCAAGTTGAGCCCAAATATTTTGCTAGACACCATAAAATAAACCAAACTTCATATTTCGTTTGAAAAAACAGCAATTTTTTTTTTTGTTAGGCATTGTAATTTACTTATATATACTTTTCCATATACATTTGCTGTAGCAAACAATTCAATATCAAAGTGAATAGAAGGCCAAAATGAAAAAGAATTATTACAATGTTAATGAATTGTTGCCACAAGGTGTGAACAGAAATAAAATAACAATCATAAAAAATTTCATTTTTTATATTTGTATTAATGGAAGGTGATTTAATTAATCTTCAGATTCATTTCATCATATCATAATAGGGTTGTTCCCGTAATACAACGTGGTAACTCACATCATTTAAAATAATTAAAAAACATTACCAAAATTGTGCTAAAGAGAGTAATGATTTGATAGTAATTTTTCTCTTCTTTATTATTCGAATTAAAAGGACAGAATGGACCCTAAGCACTCAAATAACAGACCATTGTGCTACTACTTTAATAAACTGTCAAACAGAAATGTCAAAATTGTCAATTTATAACCAGTTTTCTATTGTGATGATAAATTAAAATTGAATCTATGCAAATTTGGTTTATTTTGCTAAAAAAAACAAGTACTTGAAAATTTGTATTTACATATTTTTTTAGGAATGTTTTAAAGAAATACCTTAAAATTATAGATTATTGACACAAAAGTGTACTTTACTTCTGATATACTAAAATATTATGTCATTTTTGAACAAGTTTGATGTCTTATTTTGAACTAAAATTGAAGAAATACATTTCTTTTTATGTTTATATACTTTTGTATAACGTTTGTTTGCTTTTCCAATATGACAGTCATTTCTAGTTACCCTCATTGGGACTCAGTGGGTCATTTTGGGATCGTTGGAATGGTATCTGATAAAAACGTGTATGGTTTACTTGTATAATTCCTCAGTTCAGACTTAGGGGCATACTGATAGTTCTTAACCTTCACGCAGCCTCAGACTGCTATTCAAGTTCTTTGCAAATTTGACACTAATGGGCTTTATGTCCTTATCACATCAAAAAAATTTGATCTCTGTGACGATAATACGATTAAAGCAAACTTAATAAGCAAGCATATTTGTCTCAATATATTTGAAGTTACTTTATAAAAGGTGATAAATCATATTTTCTCAAAATTTTTTCAAATCAAGAATAGTATTTTACATCATGTTACGCCGACATTCAAATGACGATATGTAAATTACTTCTAGCCTCTGACGCAATAAATAAAAGGTATACCAGATGTGAGTTGGAACCTTTTCTGGAACTGCCGGAACTGTAATGATGTGGAGAAGCCACAGTCCATATTTCATCTTCTGTGTCCGATTCGATTGCCACAAAATGACTCATCGAGGCATTTACTTCACTGAGTTGCCAACTAGGGTACATTAAATGCTCCACTCGCAGCTCGAGTATGTTTTCAACGTAAATAGAGTCGTCCACCTGCGACACCGCACCTTAACCTGACAATACAGCGGAGCTTTAGAGAGTCACTTTTTAGATTAAATCGATCATATTGCGTAAACTCTGTAATATTTAAGACTGTGCTAGGTAGAAACATTCGGAATTATCACATTTTGAAATTAATGACCAATATTTTTTTGGCATTGGTATTATAATAATGTCTTGATGTGTAAATACGTTTACTATAGAAAATAGCTTAGGTCAGCGTTGCCAATCACATCGGTTTTTAGTGTATATTCAAATAAATTTTAGTCCAAAGAATACAAAAATATCAAAAATGTATTTATCACGTTTTGCTAAGTCACTACTCCAATACATGCATATGTATAATGTATTTAAAACATCCGGTAAAAATGTATAAAAAAAATTTTTTTATCAAACAATACAACTTCATTATAAATTCATGCACTTAACTTTTAGTAATACATACAAGTATTTGTATGATGACTACATGAATAAATATTATGTATGCATGAAAATGCTCTCTTCTTGTACAGTCATCGAAACCTGTTTCTTTTCAAAAATTTCCTAATTGCTACACATTTATTTTCGAATTTATTGTTTCACAAAAAAAAACTCTTTTTTTCATTTTCAATAATAACGCAATTTGACTGCAATCTGTTATTTGCTGTTGTTTGTTTATTATTAGGGGTGGTCTTTATATAGGTCTATGCATATAGTATACATACTTATCATCGCATATTTAATTAATAATTGAATATAATAAGTACATATTTGTTTAAGTGTCTAATTATTGAATATACGAGTAGGTTACTGGATATGGATATTGCGACATTGCAATACTACATAGTTGTTGTACGATGCAATCTACTACATTTACATGCTAAAGTTTGTCACCTTTTTATGGTGTTAACGCACTGAAGATAACGTTATCTTTTATGAAACGCTATCTGATTTGTTTTGCCAGAGTTCAAATTGTTTCCATGAATGTCGATGCAGATTATTAACAATAATTTGACTCGGGATGAGTTGGTTTCATGAATTTAACCGTCACAATCTTGTAATTTTATCGGACGAATCTTGTAAGGAGGTCGAGTCAAGATGAGTAACTCTTATCAAAAGACATTTACGTTTGAAGCACTTCGAAAAAGAAATGTAATATTCGATGCTGAACCTAGGATTGTGAATTGGACGTCAGTGAGTCCGAAAGAAAGCATCCTGTATCCATATATTCTGTGCGTTTTTTAAGATTAGCAAATTCCACCCCAAATTCGATTGAGCTAGAAGCCTTTAGAAGCAGCTACAGGTCTTTAAAACGGTTATTTATAACATCGTAACATGTGTCAAACCTTGAAAATGAGTACAAAAGTAAGCAACTATCGATTGCATGGATCTTTCATGATGAGCCAAACCCAATAAAATCATTCATTCGCGATGGTAAAGGTTCAAAAAATGTAAACGCGGTGTTTTAAATATCACAGTACTCAATGTCGTCGTAGGTGAAGCATTTTGGAGTTGTCCCTACGAGTCTGAAAGTAAATAATCGCCGGATGTGAAAGTCAAGTCCTCCGTTGTCAAAATGTTTGCCAAATATATGCTCAAGATATTTGATACCGTGCAAGAATAAGGTTAATTATAAAAATGAATGCTTTATTTAATAAAAATTAGTGGATAGTTGTTGCGCAATAGTCTATTTACTGGGGTCCTAGGGTCTATCCACTTAACTCCTAACTCTAAATCTAGTAGAAAACATCTAATTGAAAGTATTGCTTATGGCCATGTCCACCACTCTTCTTGTATCGGTTTTACGGTTTGTGAATTTTAAGTGCGAAAAAACAAAAATCGTCTTTTCTTCACCATTACTCCGAAGAAATACTGATCAGACGAACTACTAATGTCTGTTGAATAGGAGACTTCCCATTTAAATGTTTTCAAATAGATTTTGATCAATTTTACAATTACTTTAGCGTGTTTTTTCTTGTAAAATGGAAAATATTTGTCGAAGCGCCGGAGTATTCGTTATTTCCAACATCAAATATTGTTTTCGTTATACATTATTTTTACCTTGACTCCTTAAGGGGGATGTCATACGAAATTAACACAAAAACCCATGAAAATCGCAAAATAACCATAAAGATGGGTGCCGTGGCTCAGTGGTTAGTGTGTTGGCCTTCTGATCTGTAGGTCGTGGTTCAATTCCCGGCTGATGCATAACAAATTTAATGGTACCCACCTGTCGGCAAGGAATTGACAATTCTTCCGGCAGTAACAATTTGCCATGAAAAAGCTTCTGAAAGAACTCTGTGACAAAGTGAACCGGCTAAAAAAAAGTAGGTCCCTTCTAATACTGTCCAAAATTTACCATGCTCAAAAGTAATGGAAGAGAAGCCCGGCCAAAGAGCCCTTAGGGGCTTTAAGTGTCACATATTTATTATTATTAATTTTTTTTTTTCTAATTTTACATTAAACTCGGCATGTTTAACGCTATGAAAAAATATCTTGTTGACACTACTGTCATTGTATGCGGCTTCACGGGCCTGTAGTATTGCCATGTACAAAAAATGTCTAAATGTCATGTCAAATGTCAAATGAAACAATGAAAATTTGGAGTTATGCGCATTTGCCTGAAAGTTGGACACTATTAAAATACTAATATGTAGAAAATTAGTCGATTTGAAACGGTCGAATTTTTGTGGCATCATATTTTCTGAGTTTTGTCACAAAGCTCTTGCTCTGTCATGGCAATTTTAACTGCCGACAATGTGCAATTGTCTCCCGAAGAGTAATCAAATGCTTGAGAGAATAAAATTTTGGATTTTCTATTTTCCATTGAGTCGTCCCAACTGGGCCTTTGCAAGCAATTTAATATAACGACTTCTCTCAAATTAATTCATGTAATTTTGAAATGAATTTTCTTTGCAAGAATATTGATATACAATTGTTTACGTGTTTTGCAGAATTTCTTTTTGCTTTCAGTATATTTTTTTTTTTCGCTAATTTATCTATCGTAATTTCCAAATGCTTTTATCGCTCTACTTCGACACTTTTTCTCATTTTAGTATTAGTAATATATTCATTCATTTAGTATTCACTGACGTTTGTTGGGATGACAACCAACACGAAAGAACAGTTTCTTTTGATGATTGATGCCAACGTAACAACAAAAAACAGCAGCAAAAAACAGAACCGAAAATAAAACTGGTTTCAAATTATGGTCTTTTTTTGGTATTCGCATTTAATTAGCTTCTTTTTATTTTAGGTACAGATATACGAGTTTGCATATATTTTTCTTTTTCATGTTTGAACTTATTAAGTAAGCCACGTCATATGACTTGACTTTTGTAGCTTTCTTCTTTCGTTTATTTATTCACCGGCTGGTTTTTTTTTTATAGGTTTTTTCTACATACGAACAAATTCATTGTGTGTTCTGTATATTTATTTTTTACTCAGCAGAATTTTTTTGTATTCTCCAAATTTTATTTCAACACATTATTTGTCTTGGATTATTTAGTTAGTTAGTTAATTATACGTTCATACTACATGTATACACAATGATAGATATATGCATTAGATAAAATGTAGATATACAAGTATATATTAAAATTGTTTACTTACTAGTAATATTGTATAAACATTTTACTATTTTTTACTAGTTCCAGCGAGTAGTTTTAATACGATATTAAAATAGAATTATCCACACGCAAATATATTCTTGCATATGCCTAGGCATACAATTTTACTGAGTGATCATTTCAACGAAGTAAAAATAATTATATCATTGAAAAGCTAGAGAATTTAGTAAATTTTAGTAGAAGAAAATGTTTTCAAAACTAAAGAATTAAAGTGGTTATTCTAAAATACAGAAATTCGATAAAAAAATACCTAAAAAATCAATAGTTAATCGTCCAATTTGAAATTTAGTTGGAGTGAATCTATTTTTCAGCATTTTTTTTACGAATAAATTAGTACGGAGTTCACTCTATATTATGATCAATTATAGTTTGGAATTTTCCAATATATTTTCAACTTGAAACTTTCCAAAATACTTCAATAGTTCGAATAAGCTATTGACCTCTTACTTATTCGGCAAAATAACGCGTAACTATTGAATTCACTAGTTCTAAGTAAACAGTAACTAGTTTTATTTCTGTCCATTTTCCTGTTTGTAGGAACTGGTGAATTTAACTAGGCAATGTCATAAAAGGATGCCGTAGCTCAGTAGTTAGAGCGTTGACCTTCTGATTCATAGGTCATGGAAAGATTCTTCTATGGAACGGTACTCCCCTGTCGCCAAGCAATTGTCAACTCCTCCGACAATATCCATTCCATTCAAAATCAATTGTCAGCTTGTATGTTACAAATAATTTAGCGTGGAGTTCAGTCAACATCATGATTAATTATCACTCGAAAATATTTCAATAGTTCGAATGAGCTAAATAGCTAGCTATTAACCATTGAATTCACTAGTTCTAAAGGAACAGTTACCAAATAGTTCAATTTGTGTCTACTTTCTTGTTTGTTGGAACTGCTGAATTTAACCTGGTAATGTCATAGCAGGGTGCCGTAGCGCAGTAGTTAGTGTGTTGCCCTTCTGATCTGTAGGTCATGAGTCTAATCCCCAGCTGAAGCACAATTTTGATATTGAAATGATTTTGCTTTCAAACGGTATCCATCTGCCAGTAAGCAATTGGCAACTCTTCGGGCAGTTACAACTTGCCATGGTAAAGCTTTTAAAAAGCTTTTTGGTCAAAGCTCAGAAAAAGTGATGTCATAAAGGTTCTGGCGTTCGAGAACGGCTAATATAAGTAGATCCCATCTAATACTGTTCAAAATTTAAAACAAATTTAACAGAAGTTTAACAAATTTAGCACAAAAGTACTGGAAGTACTAAGTACCTAAGTACCTAAAAAGTCGTCCGTCCATCCAACTGTCTATCGCCTGAGCTGCTACTCATGATAACTTGAACAAATGTTGAGATATTGTAACGAAATTTGGCATGAGCTGCCTGTGGTCAAAGTGCTATTAGGTTAGGTTAGGTTAGGTTATACTGTCAGACCTCCGCGAAGAGGTCACTCAAAGACCCTGTATGGGTCCTTAGTGATACCAAAACGTCTGTACCTAGTTTAGAGCTGTAAAGATCCCTAAATATTTCGATTTTCATTGCAAATTTTAAGACTGCTCATTTGCTTAAGGCCGCTGCTTCAGCTATATCGCGGAACTCCGGGGCACCAAAGCAATTTAAGCGAGTTCTACAGAGTGCTGGTGGCCAGCTGAAAAGCAGATGCTCCAGAGTCTCTTTTACACCTGGCCCTTGCATATCCTGCATTCGTCGCTCTCTATGAGACCCATTTTGTGAGCGTGGGATGCCGTGAGGTAGTGTCCCGTGATTGCGCCAACCATAGTTTTGCACTCTACCCTGTTAAGAGACAGAATTAGCATGGAGCAGTTGCCGTTATATAACCCAAACATTATTTTGGCGGTCCTACAGGTGTTCATACTTCTACACCTCCGTGCTGCTTTCCTTATCATACTTGAGTTGTGAGATTGTTGTGAGTCGTTCATAGTGGCATTGGTATGTTACGCGTTTGGGTATCGGGGAGATGAACGCCTTCTTTGGCATTTCGATCGGCAGTCTCGTTTGAGTGTATACCCTTGTGTCCCGGTATCCAATATATTCGTAGACTTCTGCCTTCGGTTAATCGTTCTAGTGTTATTAACTATGGGGATAATCGGTTAATTGCCACCCCCCAACTAGGGGTCATTAAAAGGCAAACTTTAGAAGGTTTTGAAATTTTAATTTGTTCTAATTTGCTTAATATTCCATCTAGGACAATAATATTTCGTGCGTAGAATAGTTTTCCAGAGGGAAGTAATTTCACCAAAAAAATGAGCGACCCACGCCCACTATTTAATATAGCTCCCATACAAAGTCGCCGCAAATTTTTGAAATATCAGTCATCACATAGGATAGCCTATTTGGGACGTAGAAAAGATTTATAGAGAGAATTAATTTAGGAAAATATGATCAAAGCTAAGCCAACTATTTAATGTAGTTTTCATACAAAGTCGCGGAATATTTTTAAATTATAAATTGCTATAATTTAGTCTCACTTTTTATATACCATGAAGTGTGCAGAGTAAGGTCATTTTTTTTCTGTCAATTAAATTCAAATGAACAATTCGTGTACTTGCATATGTTAAGTATACAAGCCCTATAATTACAAATACAAAATTGTGTATACAGTTTTTCACTTATTCATTTATTATTGTGGAATTATAATGAAATATTTATTATATATGTATATAGATATGTAATTGTCTCAATTCATTTTATGTATGTCACTTTTATAGTGCAATTGTTGCTACATGCGTACATACGACTATACTCTTACAATAACGGTTAAAATAGCACGAAATAGTTTTATCGTTGTTCGGCAATGCTCGTCGCAATTACTCGTAATTACTACTTGTACTTGTATCTATATTTAGTGGCCAAGTATATTAAATTTGTACTTTCACTTTTTACACATCATGTGAACATACTGTAGAGAGAGAGAGAGAGAGAGAGACCAATAGGGGCTAGTATGTTATTATAGTTTCATGAACTTTAACCCTCTATACGTATTACGTATATAAGTAGTATATGGAAATGATGAAATACATTCATTACGATTATTTCAACGCATATATTCTTATAGAGATGAACAATGTGCTAATAATTTGACATACAAGAAATTTCATAATTTATCATTTGACAAGCAACAAAGAGTAACGAGAAATATTGCATAATTATCTAAAACTATATTTTAAAACAATTGTTGCAATTCATGAATCGATTCACCCGTTTTATTATATTCGAAAGAGAAGCTGAAGTCTAATTTTTACTTGACGTTAATCAGAAGCTATGATTTATTTTGACAGTTTGAAGAGAGTAGGTACTCATATTTGTATTGTAAGTAAAAATGATGAAGATGCAATATTTTTGTAAATTCTTCACAGTTTGACAGCAAAACAAATCTCCAGCTGTAAATGTGGAATGACTGCCTAAAAATGCAATCTGAACTGTAGAAAGTTTTCAAAGTAAAACATCTTTTGTGCACCTATTGCCCAACTAAAACAATTGTAGACTATTTATAAATCTTATAATTGCTGTGGGCTTGATTTTACCTATGTGATTTGGAGTCTAGAGTCCGTTACCTAGGTAAACAAATCTACGTCTTGCCACCACTTGACAATTGCATATAATATTTTCCGATGTTTCCTGCTCCTCATGACAGAGTCGACAGGCATCGTTTTCTATCACACCTATTTTCTTCATATGGTAGTTGAGTCTACAGTGACCAGTTAGCACCTCTGTCTAGAGTTTTCTCTACATTTCTGCTGAGGTTAATAACAGCATCCACCTTAACATGTGTGGGATCAATAAGTCCCTTCGACTGCCGCATGCCCCTTTGGGCTCTCCAGTAGTCGAGTCGAGATCCCGTTTCTACCTCCTACATATCAAGTTGTTTATGAAGCTGTTTGTAACCCCGCAGAAAGGCTTTGGTCCAATGAAAGGAGTGCTTGCGCCTTCCTTTGCAATGGAGTCGGCCATTTCGTTTCCCTCGTGAGAGAAGATAATAATTGACATAAAGTGGCAACAATTCGGCTGCTAATTAAATGTGTAATTTGAAAAAGTTGTAATAATTGATTGAAGTATAGGGGAGTCCAAATACAAGCTTATTTTTAAAAACAATATAACATAACAATATATTATACTTGTTATTATTTATTATTATTCCTTTATTCCCATTACTTGAGGAACATGTTTTGCTTCATATTGATGTGCCTCGACTACCTTCGCAGTCCTTGTTGACGATTTCTGGTTCTATCTCACGAATTACTTGGACGAAGTTCGCTTTAAAAGCCTCAATATAAGCTGGATTGCCTTCATAACATCGATATTTTACGGCACTCCACCAAAAAAGTCGAACATATCCAATTCGCAGCTGGGACCAAAATTCTCACCATACTGTCACCTTTTGCAGGTGTTTTGACCTCTTCAATAATCCCGTGCGGGTTTTCCAATCCTCAACTACGACAATTTTGTTTTTATTTTTAATATATCCACCTCCTCGTCAGAAGAAATTATTTTCGGTCAAATTCAAAGCACAATTCGGACGATGATGGAGGATCGTGAATGTTGTTTACTAACAAGCCAGCCTCATGAACTTTTTAGTACTTCATTTCGACCAAAAATTTTCAATAAGCGAACAGTTTTGGGCAACACAGCACCGACTTTGGAAATAAATTAGCTGTCAGTGTCAAAATAACATTCAAAAAGAGACCACCATATGGACCACACTGTACATATATGCCTATGACATGTGTTTAAATTTAATGCACCACCCATAGGCATCCGAATTAATTTCTTTATATACACAAGTTCACAAATATGCTAATCAAACTTGATAAAATTATAATAAGGATATACTTTGTACAAGTATGACAATATAATTTTTACTTTACATAGATAAAAGAATATCAAAATCAAATTGCTAATGACAAAGTAGCATATAACCCATATATGATTACATAATAGGTGTAGGAGCCTTTTTATTGGTAAATGCTCTGTCGACTTATAGGCGCGACAAATTGCCAATGAAGACGCCAAATTGACCCCATTTGACATTGCGTTATGTTTGTAGTGGCTAGCTTAATACATATGGTACATTTGTTCAACGATTGCGTCAAAATATAACGAAAGTACATTTGATACATGTTTCGTATTATGTACGAGTATTTACGAGTACATGTATGCTATGTTAACGGTTCGTAGTTAATGACATGAATATCATATCGTATATGTAACATTAGAAATACATGCTCGTTAGGATTTCCAATATTTTGGTAGTGCGAAAAAAAAAAACCGGTTATCGATTAGTTATATTATTCTGTAAAATTTATCAATGGGATTTCGAATACAAATATTATAAATTAACCAATTGATTTCAGTGCTTTTTCAAATATTTCGATTTTCGAAAATGAAAATATCTGAGTTTTTTCAATAATCCATATCCGTATCGTATACGTAACATTAGAAATACATGCCCGTTAGGGTTTCCAATATTTTGGTAGTGCGAAAAAAAACCGGTTATCGATTAGTTATATTATTCTGTAAAATTTATCAATGGGATTTCGAATACAAATATTATAAATTAACCAATTGATTTCGGTGTTTTTTCAAATATTTCGATTTTCGAAAATGAAAATATCTAAGTTTTTTCAATAATCCATATCCGTGTCGTATACATAACATTAGAAATACATGCTCGTTAGGATTTCCAATATTTTGGTAGTGCGAAAAAAAACCGGTTATCGATTAGTTATATTATTCTGTAAAATTTATCACGTAAATAGCTTAACTAAACAAATTATTTTAAATTTCCGATGCTTTTTGTAAATAATTCGATTTTCGAAAATGAAAATATATATAAATAATAGAATATGATTTAAAAATAAATTAATCAGCTAACCAAAACCTATTTGAAAGCCCAAATAGTGGAAAAATATTCTACTTTTATTCAAATAACCGATAGAATACGACTTAAAAATAAATTAATCGGTTAACCAGTTAACTAACATCTATTTCAAAACCTTAACATTCAGACATATGTTTATCTCGTACACGTATACGTTACATTAGAAATACATGCTCGTTAGAGTTTCCAATATTTTCGTAGTGGAAAAAAAACCGATTATCGACTACTAATATTATTCAGTAAAATTTATCAATAGGTTTTCGAATAGAAATATTATAAATTAACCAGTTGAATCTAGTAAATAGCTTAACTACACAAATTATTTTAAATTTCCGATGCTTTTTGTAAATAATTCGATTTTCGAAAATGAAAATATTCGCGTTTTTTCAATAATCCATAGAATATGATTTAAAAATAAATTAATCAGCTAACCAAAACCTATTTGAAAGCCCAAATAGTGGAAAAATATTCTACTTTTATTCAAATAACCGGTAGAAAACGACTTAAAAATAAATTAATCGGTTAACCAGTTAACTAGCATCTATTTCAAAACCTTAACATTCAGACATATATTTATCTTGTATACGTATACGTTACATTAGAAATACATGCTCGTTAGAGTTTCCAATATTTTCGTAGTGGAAAAAAAACCGATTATCGATTACTAATATTATTCAGTAAAATTTATCAATAGGTTTTCGAATACAAATATTCTAAATTAACCAGTTGATTTCGGTGCTTTTTGTAAATAATTCGATTTTCGAAAATGAAAATATTCGCGTTTTTTCAATAATCCATAGAATATGATTTAAAAATAAATTAATCAGCTAACCAAAACCTATTTGAAAGCCCAAATAGTGGAAAAATATTCTACTTTTATTCAAATAACCGATAGGATACGACTTAAAAATAAATTAATCGGTTAACCGGTTAACTAAAACCTATTTGAAAACCTTAATATTCATACATATATTTATATTTTACCGTTACAAATATAATCGTTAAAATTGAAAGCCTAAAATACATACATTTTATGTTGTATTTTTGCTTTGAAGTGACTATTATAAAAAACAAAACATTATATGCGTAGTATTATTGGTCGTCTTATCCTCTCTACCAACTACCACCACCCAACACAATTTTATTTGTATATAAGCATTTATTATACATGTGGGCTTGTCAATGCTGCTGTAGGATGATGTCATTTTTGTTTAGTATACAAATAGCTCGTGAATACATACATTTATGCTGGTTTTTTTTTCTCATTGTCAACTTTTAAGCCTTAGAATACGTGTATTAGCCTAACTTAAGAGCCATCTCATTTTATTCTAATTACTTTAAAGGGTAGTGATAAATTCTTCAAATTATGTGTATGTTTATTTTAAATATTTTTTATTTTTTTTTTTACTTGCAGCATAAACGTAACTACTAAAGAATAACCAACCAGTAAAATGAGTTCTGCCGAATATTATCCATTCAAGGTAAGTGTTGTTAACAACGCAAATGAAATTAAGTACTTATGAAACGTTAAATAACACAATAATTAATTGTATGTACAAAGTATAACAAAGTAATGGACCCCAAAAGTCGAAATTGGGCATTTTCCGTGATCAGACATTATATAGTTTTTTTTTTTTAAATCACTTTAAAACTGTCGTAGTCCTGTCCGCATCGAGGAATTACCATTACATTTTTTTTTTCTATTGTAATAAGCTATTAATGAACATTTTCTTTTAATGAGCATGGCTCGGAACCATGCGTCCCGTATTTGATCTACAATTTTCTATTCAAATTTCAAAATTCCCAAATTTTTATCGCTTTAAGGCGAGTCAGCCCTGCAAATATCAAGTTAAGGACGATGTACGCTAAGTAATTGAAAGATCAATCGATTGGTATGCAGTGGAAAGGGCGACGAAACCGGACACCTCAGGCAATACGAATTTTCCACCAATTGTCTGAAATATCAGACAAAATTTCCTTGTCCCATTAAAATTTTTAGATTGTTGTTTCGCAACTCATTTAAAAGGGACTTCAATAAACCTGGCAATTTTATGAAATTTTGTCTTACGCCAGAGAATTTGGAAAGTTTGAAAAATCTATAGTTCAGCCTTAACTTGATCTAGGCCCGGCTATCTATAACAATACAGCCTCAAGAATAGCAACAAGTTTACTTGTTTATTTGTTACTAGAATCGGTGGAATAGAAGTTTTGGGACCATCTGCATAGAAGTGAATTGATCTTCCTTAAAGAGAGGGTCAAGATAAAAAAGATCGATGACCATAAAGACACGTCGTTCCATGCCATGCTTTTGCGAGCTATGGCTGATGAGTTGGCTAGAATGTAGGTACTTAAATTTTGGGCATTGAGCTCTCACATCTTGCTGAGTTTCTGACTATGCTCTGTAATTATTATTGGGTTGGAAGTTGCGGCGCTTGCATTAGTCCCATCGCTTTTAGAAGATCGCTTCGGTAGGCTTTCAACTTCTTTCGGAATTAAGAGTTCACACAGAGAGAGAAAGAGAGATAGTATAAGAGCACATTTGTTGATTTTCTTTGCCCTTTTTCAGCTGCTTTGCAAAAATTACTTGAAAAGGGACTCCTAGGGTGACAATTAAGTCAGCTCACCATGATCGACATTAAGGAAATTATGATTTTATTAAACTTCAATTAATGTTTTTCTTTCCGCTCGTCATTTTTCTGACAGTGCACACCAACTGTGTATCCAGCTGATCCTTTTGATCCCATCGAAGATGCTGCCATTTTGCGCAAGGCGATGAAAGGTTTCGGCACCGATGAGAAATCAATCATTGAGATCTTGGCACGTCGTGGTATTGTACAACGTTTGGAAATTGCCGAAGCATTCAAAACTCAATACGGCAAAGATTTGATTTCGGAATTAAAATCCGAATTGAGCGGTCATTTCGAAGATGTTATGGTTGCTCTGATGACACCACTACCACAATTCTATGCCAAAGAACTGCATGATGCCGTCTCTGGTATGGGTACCGATGAGGAGGCAATCATTGAAATTTTATGTACACTCTCCAACTATGGCATTAAGACTATTGCCCAATTTTATCAACAAGGTTATAATAAATCATTGGAATCCGATTTGAAGGGTGATACCAGTGGTCACTTTAGACGCTTGTGCGTTTCATTGGTACAGGGTAATCGTGATGAGAATCAAGTAAGTTTGTGATTTATTTTTGTTTATTTTGTTAATAAATAATAACTACAATTTGATTCATTAAATATAGGGTGTTGATGCAGCTGCTGCCATTGCTGATGCTACCGCTTTGCATGAGGCTGGCGAGGGTCAATGGGGCACTGATGAATCTGTATTCAATTCAATTTTGGTTACACGCTCCTATCAACAATTGAGACAGATTTTCCTCGAATATGAGAATCTCTCCGGTCATGATATTGAGAAATCGATTAAACGTGAATTCAGCGGTGCTGTTCAAAAGGGTTTCCTCGCCATTGGTATGCATTTGTGCTCATATTGCTGATTAAAGTAGTTTTTTATAAATTTGTTTTTTTTTTTTTTTTGCGTTCTCCCACTATTCCTTTCCTTTTATATAGTGAAATGTTGCAAATCAAAGGTTGATTACTTTGCCGAGCGTTTGTATGAATCAATGCATGGCATTGGTACCAAGGATAAGACTTTGATACGTATTGTTGTTAGTCGTTCGGAAATTGATTTGGGCGATATTAAGGAAGCATTCCAAAATAAATATGGCAAGAGTCTCGAATCATGGATTAAGGTAATTGCTCGTAATATATACATAATACCTAGATCTAAATATATAAATTATACGGGATGTCAAGATAATCGTAAAGTGATGCAAATATATACGTATATGACAATCAGATATTTTCGCAAAAAGATTAAATTAGAATCTGAAAAAAAGCGCGTGCTTAAATTTAACGAATGGTACAAATCTTATTCTTCGAACTCAAGAATCCATCAGCGGATATGATTGAGCTCTATTGAATCTTAAGAAATTACTATATCCTCAGAGCTTACCACTACTTACTACTTATTACTGTTAGTAGTCTCTACTACAAATTTGAGCAATCTTATGGTATTCTAGCAGTAACGTTCCATAGTCAGAAATATATTACACGGTGAATATAATTTTGTTAGATAACGTTAGTTATGAAAGAGTAAAAAGATTGTGCACTTAAATTGGTTAAAATCGCATCTATAGCTTATGTACACTTGTGACGTCATTATGTAAAATAAATATTTTGGAATAATACTTTCATTTTCATGCGGTAAGAGATGTATTGAAGGTCAATGCTGGTGCAGGAAGTATTATGACTTTTCCAGCCGGATTGGAAGTAGAAAAATTGAATTTGAAAATGATAACTTGAAATCTCCAGAAAAATTTAGTCCGATGCACCAGTACAAATCCCTAAACCTGACTGTAGTGCTATAACTCAACCCTTTTGATATATATTTGGCACTTTAGACTTGGAAAAGCCCTTTGGCCGAACTTCTCTCCATGTACTACTGTGCGTGGGAAATTTGGGCAGTATTGGAGAGGACCTATTTACATTGGCCGGTTCCCAATGGCAAAATATTTGTGTGACATCACTTTTCCTGAGCTTTTTCACAGAGTTCCTTTTTGAGCTTTTTCATGGTAAATTTTACTGCGACGCTTTTAACGAAAAGAAATATATTTTAATATTAAAGCTGCTTCGAAAGGGAGTAGAACTCGCCACCTACGAGTTAATACACTAATTGGCTGAGCTATGGCACCCAGAATCACAGGATGTCTGTATTACGACGAAAGGGTGTGACAATGTCTGTCCTCATACAACGATAAAACTCACTCATGAAAAAATCAAAGAATTTAAATAGCTCCGTCTGATTATCATTTATTAAAATCTCTGGAGCATTCTTTACAAAAAATTCATTTCTATAGGGAGGCATCTTAAGTCTTATCTTACTTCGTGAACCTGGTATTTTTATAATAAGGAAATTGAAACGTTGCAGGAAATATGACAAACTGTCCCTGATGGAGATTTTATAATAGATGAAGTATTCAATGCCTAATTTTACTAAAGTGTGTGTTGTAGAATTCAAATTGATTACTTGTGGCACAAGAAAATAGCACTAAAGTGCTATGCAGAGATATAAATTGAATATATAGAAATAGTAACAAATGAAAAATCAGTGCACACCATAGCATAACTTGATAGGCTAGCAGTAAACGTTGAAATTTGCATCACTATATGATTATCATACAGGGTGTTACATATATAAATTGTGTATTTGTATAGTTGTACTAATATTTATTATATTATATGTGTATCTTTCTTGGTGATTGGCTTGGTTGTATGGCTTAAAACTGAAATTAACAAATTTATACAATATTTTCTCTATTACATAAATTTATCCATCATCATACTATTTGTGAGCTATGCATACATAGTACTTTTCTTTTTTTTTTGGAATGCATACTTTTAGGGTGTTGAATTAATTTGGTTTTTTCTTCAGTAGAAGAAAAAAAAAATAGATTAATAGATTTTTTTGTTTGTTTGCTCCCAATAATATGTATGTATCGCATATTTAATCGCATTTGCATATTTTATGTGCCTTAATATTATATGTGTTGTTGTTTTTTGTTTCTCTATCGCATACTATTCGGATTGTTTTTTTCATTGAATTCGATTTATCTTATAATTATTGTATCATGTTTTGTGTTTTCTTTTTTTATTTTATATTTATTGTATAATATGCATTTTTTTGTCTTTGTCTTTGCTGTACATTCAATTTATTTATTTGTGAAATTTATGTTTATATTTTATATGGAAAAAAATTTATATAATGAAAGAAATAATGAAAGATCGAAAATAATGATTTAACGCTCTTGGCACACACACGCTACCATAAAACACGCATTCGAAACACTCTTAAACTACCAACTTTTTAATGTTTTCTTCAATATTCTTCAACAATACTATCATCATCTATCTGCCGATGTTCAATGTGTGTATGTATGTCAAAAATGAGAAAAAAAATAAAAAAAGCAAAACTCAAACATCTCTTCAATGTGTATTAAAAACCAATAATCAAAATAATCATAATGATATTAATGATAATAATAATAATAAACAGCAACAACAAAACCAATAATGCTCATAAAAAAATTGCATGCAATCAATTAAATTCAATTCAATTCGACTTTTTCAGGGCGATACTTCTGGCGATTACAAGCGTGCCCTATTGGCAGTTGTTGGAAACTAAAACCAAACCAAAAAAAAAAAAACATTACAAAAAATATGTTTACAAAAATCAAATAGAACAGAAAAATGTACACATATACACGCCTCATGCCTTCAACCAGTATACATTGCTATCAAATGAATGTGACTGACAATGAGCTCCTAAAAATATGCCTTGAATAATTGTTGAATTATTAAAATACACTTACACGCACACAAACAAACGCATTCATACGCAAAAAGCAAAAAGCGTTAATCAAATTAAACAACATCAAATACAATAACAACAAGCTGCAAGCAAATACTGTCCATTTTAACTATTGATTGATGAATATTATCGAATAATTGTTGTGTTTTTTTTATAAACTATTTTACTCTATCTATTCCTCTTCTTAAGTATACAAATGCATATAATGTATATAAAAAATATTTTGTAAAAAAAAAAAAAAGAAAAACGAGAAAAAAAATTTAAACAAAAATGGTAATTTTTTTCCCCCCAAAAGAAAAAGGAATGCTGCATGTATTTTCCTTGCATGCATTAGTGGAATTCACAATTCTATGAATTTGGTCCTGCAAAAGAGCATCTGCAAAATTTTATGTCATATTTTGCAAACAGAGCGAAAAAATATAGAAACATGCATTTAATATGCGCTTGAAAGTATGCAATACTAAAATCACATTGTTTATATATGTTATCGGTATGCAATACTGAATTTGTAACACTTCAAACAGCTGATGTACGAGAAAATATAAACTTTTATGAAATTGCTTGCAATTGATTGCATATATTTGCTATTTTTAATGCAATTTTCCAAGACTTTACGCACAAAATCGAAAAAAAAAAAAATTATCGATTATATCGAGCACAAAATTATCGACCAATATTATATGAAGCAATACTGCCAGTTTATATGCGTTGATTTATGAAAACAAATGCACGAAATTTGTAACAATTTCAAAGCAAATTATACAAAATATTTGAAAGGTCCAAAAAATTATACATATACACACACACACATAATAAAATATGATTTTGTAATATTAAAAATCTTTTTACATTTTACACTAGCATAAAATGCAATATTCAAGCATATTATGCAACAAATTTAAATATTCCAAAAAATATATATACATACATTAAAGTGGCTCAAATTGTGTGATGCAAAAATATTGACAAGCTGTCGTTGCGAAAAACATATAATTCGGATTATTTCAAGGAAGCAAAATGAAATTAACGTTTTCGAATTGCCTGGGTTTTAAAAATCCTTCGTATAAAGAGGTATAATAGCAGTCTGATGTGTTATACAGTACGATACATTGAATAAAAATATATTAACAAATCGAGCCTGAAAGATCAGAGCGCGTTGCATAACATAACTTGAGAGAAGTTTAAAATTTGAATCAAATTTGTAGCATTTTTCCCTAAAATCGGATATATTGGAGCAAGTGAAGAATAGCAGAAATTCGTATACATAATTCGTATAAAGCTCATTTTTGTGAGAATAATAAATCAATCAGCTACTTTAAGATAGCTACCCAGAAATTGTCCCTGAAGCGGTAAAGTGTTTTCCCGACCTCCAATATTTTTGGCTCCCCAACATTTTCTTCAAACATGCCTCCTATTTTTCCTGAAAATCGCTAGAGCGCCATAATATATACCCGCTCACTATTAATATTTTACTAGCCAATATTTTCTCACAAACATACTTACCCTTTATCCTCACCCTTTAAGGGTTCTCTACTACAAAATGAATTTAAAAATCGTCAAACAACCCTGTAGTTGCCCAGGAATAGCCCTTAGAGCGGCAAAATCTATGAGCAACGCTTATTAATTTCCCTTAAGGATAATTTTCTCCAAATAAAATGAACGTAAAAAGCCGGTAAAATCGACAAATAACACCATAGCCGTCAAGGAATCGTTCCCAGGGCCGATGTATATTACTTTTCCTTCAAGGAATAATATTTCATCATCTATTTCGGCCTCTAGAGGGTCTCACAAAATGAATGCTATTATGTTATCTAAAAGAACTAAAAAAAAAGTAGGCTGGTTCAAATCTGGAATATAATTTTTCTTTTGTTTTATTTTTTTTTTTTTTTAAATAAATGCTTTAAATTATTCAAAATTTATGTTTTTCTCTAAGTGATGTTGTAAAAATTTTGATATTATTTACTACAATTTCATCATTGCTCCAAAATGCATTTTAAAATGTATATAACATTAGAATTCGATTCCCAAGCAGCTTAAACAATTACTAAGAGCAATATTTATAGGAAAAAAAAAATATGTAGAGAGACTGTGGCAAATCTGTTCAATCTTAGGTCAAGGGCTGTCAAACTCTAGGAATTATACTTCTCTAAGTGTACTTCTTTTCGGTTTTACCAGAATAGAAACTCGTAATTTTAGATTCGTGTATACTTTTAATGTATTTCTGACCTTAAATTGAGACTAAGTAACAGCATAGTTTGAAAGATGCAGTATATTAAGGCCTCATTGCACTAGCGACTTTTTTCTTTAGTAGTATTTGTAGTAGAGTTAAAATTATCGGATATGCCCGTTTCCTTTACGCAACACTAAATATGACGTATGTGTGGTATTTCAACTCTACAAGGTGCCCAGACATGGATAAAAAAAAAATGCAGAAAAATTAAAGGTCCAAAATACAAAACATAAATGAACATAAGTGAATAGTTCAATGTAATTTACACACATACGATACATATGTATAGTATATTTACATGCATAATTATCATTATACTTACATATTATATACATATTTAATACTGCTACTACATACATATATACATACACTTCCATGAATCTAATACCTAACTTAATAAATGTAATTACAATTTTTGCGCAAACATTTGTAAAATGTTTCTTAATCATTATTGTTTTTTTTTAAACATTCTATATATGTACATATACAGACATATGAATTGATTTAATAGAAATATGACATATGAGAATATGGGTAATGCATATATGCGAGTATATGTATATGTTTATTTATTATTAAATACTAACATTATTTAGTTTTGATTTTTACAATTTTTATATATTTATTTTTATTATTTAGCTTCACTAATATCTAAAATAGCAGCAGATAAATTCATACATATAATATGTATGATATTAATGTTGCTAACAGTTATTCACTCCTATGACGATAGTCGAATGTCAAGTCGATTAATAATTTGCAACACAAAATTAATAAATTGCTTAATTTATGCAAAAAGTTAGATATATTAAACTGTTCTGCAGAGTGTTGAATTGGTGATATTGTTTATAAATAGTTTATTATATTTATAATAAAGTTGACAGTTGACAATCGTGATAAGGGTGAATAATTTATTCTTTCTCTCTCTCTCTCTATCTTAACTTCACAATTTTTTTTATTCGATAATTTGGCTATTTAAATTGAGTACACAGCAATATGTAAGCATGTCATCATGCGGCGGTGGCCATTCATTTGATGAATCTATGGTGAAATATAACAGAATAATAGAAGCAACAACAAACCAAACATGGTCGTCAGTACAGTAATTTAATTCCATAAAAAAAAAATTCTTTTAATTTTGTATAAAAACCGAAAATTACTTAATTTTTCGGTAGCTTCCGTTAAGGTAGTAGTCCGGTGTGACGATCGAAATTTCGACGTTTTTTCATGATTTTTTTTTAACAAGAAAATAAAATGCGATCGTTTTAAATATTTGTACATGTTTTTATTGGTGTTTTCATGTATAGAAAAAAAAAATTTTTTAAGTTAATTTTCCATGAATTTGTTTTTAATTTTTGACGTCAGAGTGGAGTCCTCGAAAAAAAGATGAGTTGGTTCGGGGAAGCACACAGCCTTCCGAAGTCATCGGAAATAAAAAATTCAAAAAGATTATTTAATGAACTAACCTATAATATACATACATAAAAAAAACAAAAACAAAATGGCGGACTTGTGAAAAAAGTTCTCAAAATCTAATTTTTTTTCTTGATAAATTGTTTAAATAAAATAGTTTATTATTAAAAAATTAAATGTTTTAAAGGTTACGTATTTAGATATGTGTGTCTAGAATAACGGGTAAAATTTTTAGCCAAATCGGTTGAATAGTTTTGAGTCAGTGCTTCCCCGAAATTTCGAAAACATTTAAATATTTTAGCTATAACTTTAAAAATATTCCAAATTTCGGTCTGAAATTTTTAGAGTATATTTTTAAGATGTTTTTCTTCCGAAAAATGTAAAAAAAAATCGATTTTTTTTTAACCCGTCACACCGGACACTTAAACTTATTTTTGAGTAAAATGAGATGATTCCATTTTTTGTGATTTATTATTTATTTTTTTGTTGATATTTTTGAATTTTCTAGGCTAAAATCTATCAGAATATATGCTAAAAATATGGACTATTTTTTTCCATGGTTAAATTGTATAAGATTCTGTCCACTTTTATAACTTAAACAAAGAGATTAAGTGGGCAATCTTAGCACATAGCGAGAAATGAAAATTTATTGTCCCACATTCATTCTTTGCCTTCGCTGCCCTGTTAGTGACAGCAACTGCAGTTCCAGTGTCATAAAATTCAATTTTGGATTCTCGTTTAGTCAAGGCATTCACAGATTCATTTCGTTTAATACCAATGTGTCCCTTCACCCCAAGAGTAATGATATTACTGCGAGTACACATATTCAGTTTTTGAACACATGGTGTCTATATGTAGATGGTCTAACATATATATTAAATAGGGTAAACCGTTACGTATCTTCCAAAATCACTACATGCTATTCCCAGCGCTTTAGTGAAGATCCCATCCATTACTGAACCATCAGTGAAAATATTTATGTCGTTCTTCTCACATTTATAACTAGTGAGGCCGTCTTTAATATGTGTCCTGTGGATACTCAGCCACTTTTAGTTTATCCACTCCTTCCATTGGCATTTGCGTCACCTTCACATACGTCAAATTCATAGGAATTGTTGGTTGTCGTCAAACCTAAAGCACATAATGCTGCCATCTTCATGACAGGAAGCTATTCTGGTCATCCGGATTGCTCCAGCGACACCTTCCTTCCATTGGTATTTGCGCAAGCTTCACATACGCCAAATTCATATGAATTATTGGTTGTCGTCAAACCTAAAGCTCATAATATCGGCATCTTCCTAACAAGAAGCTTCCCTGGTCATCCCTATTGTTGGGGAAACCTTTTCGATTTGCCAGCAACTGAGAGAAGTAGATTTATGGCATTTTATAAAGTTACTCCTCATTTATATAATATTATAAATAATAAAAAGCCTGCTAAAAATTATAGCAAGCAATAAAATTTCATAGAATATGCACAAAAAACTACGATTAATTTTCTTAAAAAACAATTTTTTCCAAAAAAAAAATAAACATCACATATTTAGACTTAAAAATAAAATAACAAAAAATTGAACTATTAATAAATGTCATTTATACATTTCTTCCTCTTTTTTCATATGTTTTAAATAAATATAATAATTTAATAAAAACAAATTAATAATAAATGTCATCATTTTTTTAAATAACAACACTTATGCACCTACACAAAACGTCAAAAATTAATTTAAAAATCGACAAAAAAAAAAAAAAACCAAAAATATCGCGTGTAAATTACAGGAAGACTCGGACTCTGAGATTGGACGTATGCTTGTAGTTATGGTGGCTTGGTAAAGCAACAATGTGTTTCGATCGACAGGCAGCAGCGATACAACATGCCGCATATAACAAATTAAAGCGCGCCTTATTTATTACTCATAATAATATTAATAATAATACGAAGCATAAAAATCAAATGTTTGTTCAAAATTTTTTCTCTTTTTGTATTCCAAATTTTAAAAAGGCTTTAACGTATTTGTATGTTTAATCTCATTAAGTAATATGTATATTGTATTCCATTATTGTGATCGTTTTTTTTTTTTTTACCAAAATATTTATTATTGTATTTAATATATCAGCATAAAGAGAATAAAACACCCAATATTATGTATACCAGTATTTATAGTGGGCCAATAATATGTTTAACTAAAATTGTGTCCTTGTGTCTTTTGATCTATTTTGCTTTAATACAAAAGCTCAGTGGTTAGTGTGTTCGCCTTCTGATCTGTAGGTCGTGGGTTCAATCCCCGGCTGATGCATAACAAATTTAATATCGAAAAGATTTTTCTTTCGAATGGTACCCACCTGTCGGCAAGCAATTGGCAATTCTTCCGACAGTAACAACTTGCCATGGAAAAGCTTCTTAAAGAACTCTGTGACAAAGCTCAGAAAAAGTGATGTCACAAGTGTTCTGCCGTTCGGAACCGGCTAAAATAAGTAGGTCCCTTCTAATACTGTCCAAATTTAAGACGCACAACAGTAATGGAAGAGAAGCTCGGCCAATGAGTCCTTTGGGGCTTTAAGTGCCACATACTTACTTACTTACTTACATAATTTCTCAAAAAATAAATTGTATTATTTTGCAAAACACAAAATACTATAGATTGTTGTAGTAGTAGTTGTTGTTGTTATTTTGCTTAATACCGTCTTTTATTTACAGGACGATGTTGGCGGCGATCATGGATATACTTTATCAATATTGGCTTCATACTAAAAAATTCATTGTAATACACAATTGCATTGTGATTGTCTTTCAAAAAACAAACAAAAAACTTTCATTTTAGTATTAGAAATGATTAACTTTTCAAAAATAAAATGAACATTTTATATGTTCTCATATAAAAATCAATAAAGCAGCCAATACCAATATCAGTATCATTATAGCCAATCGTTATATATTGACATATTTGTATGACGTTAATTTTTTATTTTTACTTATTCTATCTATTTTTATTATTATTTTGGTTTTTCTTTAACATGCATTATTTTAATAACTATTAAATAAATATACGTACAAATAGTTGTTGTTCTTGTTTTTATTTCATTTCAATGTCTTTCCTTTTATCACCAAAATACACTCATTCTTATACTTTTTCTAAATTTTTTATCCCCCTCTATTTGCAGGGTGATTGCAGTGGCGATTATGGACATGCCTTATTAGTATTGGTATCATATTAAACCATTGTTATTGTTTCTCATCAATACATACATTATTTTGCATTTGTTGTTGAAAATAATTTCATTTTAACTATAATATCTTTTAAATAAAATTTTATCATATGTATGTGAATAAAAACAGAATCCCATAATTCATTAAATGCGGAATCTTCATTTTAGTACCCTTGGTGCAATGATCACTTTAGTTGCTTCTTCGAAAATGTGTGTTATCCAATGCACTTTTGTTGTATTTTTTATTCAATTGTGCATTGAACTGATTTCCTTATATGTATATATGCTGCGGAATTAAAAAATCGAGCCCTATGGCTGCTAATTTAGATGTTGAACTGAAACCCATATTACATATATTATATACTGGAGGTTCTCGTAAGTATCACATTCTTCACAAAAGAGTTTCACCACCAACTAGCTCTAGCTCAGGTGTACAAAAATACATTTTTTTTTCATAGAAAGCCAAAAATTAATTTATTCAAAGTATTTGCCCTCACTATAAAAAAATAAAAAAATAAATATGTGACACTTAAAGCCCCAAAGGTCTCATTGGCCGAGCTTCTCTTCCATTATTGTTGTTGTGCGTCTTAAATTTTTGACAGTATTAGAAGGGACCTACTTATTTTAGCCGGTTCTGAACGGCAGAACACTTGTGAAATCACTTTTTCTAAGCTTTGTCACAGAGTTCTTTTAGAAGCTTTTTCACTAGCTTTACATTTTTTCCATCTCTCGGGCAATTTTTGTATACCATGCCAAAAGAATTCCTCATTTTTCGAGGCAAAAAACTCGTCAAGCCATTTTCCGACGTCTTCATACGAATCGAAGTGCTGTTCGGCGAGCGCGTGACCCATTGACGAAAACAGGTGATAGTCAGAAGGGCACAGGTCTGGTGAATAAGCGGGATAAGGTAGCACCTCCCAATTGAGTGTGTCCAAGTAGTTTGGGACCAGTTTTGACGTGTACGATGGGGCGTTGGCGTGGAGAAAAATCAGCTTCTCATGTCTTTGTTCATAACAGGGCCTTTTTTCACCCAAAGCACGGCGCAATTTCACTAGTTGTTGGTGGTAGCGGTGAGCATGAACAGTTTCACCAGGATTCAACAGCTCGTAGTAGATGACACCCTGCTGATCCCACCAAACGCACAGCATGGTCTTGCTTCCAAAGCGATTTGGTCTTGGAGAAGAAGTTGCTGGTTGTCCGGGATCCAACCACGATTTTTTCCGTTTAGGATTCTCAAGGTATATCCACTTTTCATCGCAAGTCACCACAAGATGCAGGAACGACTTTCTTTTTTGTCTAGCAAGCAAGATTTCGCATGTGTTTTGGCGCCGCTCCATCTGCCTATCGTTCAATTCATGGGGTAGCCATTTTCCAAATTTTTTAACCTTCCCCATGGCTCGTAAACGTATGGAAATGGCTTTTTGAGTAACACCTAACTGTTCGGCAAGCATTTTTTGCGATTGGGTGTCGTCCTCATCCAAAAGAGCCTGCAAATCATGGTACTCAACTTTTCTGGGTCTATTTTTACGCATTTTGTCACTCAAGTCAAAATGGCCTTCTTTGAACCGACGAAACCAGTCTCTGCAAGTGGTTTCCGATAGCGCACTGTCTCCAGAGGCATTCGATGCGAGAGCTTCCCGCATATGCTCTTTTTCTGGCACGAAACTAGACTTGATTATACGAGGAAAAATATGTTGTATGAAATCACTGATGATGTTTACTAATTGATGTAAACAAGTGTCGAACTCATAAAAAAAAGGGATGCACAGTCGATAATAGCTCAATATGCTCACTAACGCCACCTACGAGCAACCAGCGTATTTAAGCTTGTACACCTGGTATATCGACTATTTAGTTTTTATGTTCCATCACAATTTGTTGAGTCGCGGGGTTTAGTAATTTCACACCGTATTCAATGTGTCTTTTCTTTTTAATCGTCTATGGCCTGTGCTCAGCAACAAATGCCTAGCAAGAGGATTCGGATGGTTGTTACATTTTTGAATGTAGCTTCTGCAGGACTTTGCAACTTCTTTAGAAATCGTGGGTACATTCAAATCTCAATGGATGTTAACGTTCCTCATATACCAAGACGCGTTTACAATAATTCGCAGGCACTTGAGAGTGTAGTCGCTGCAATTTTCCGATATTTGAGGGAGATGCGGTGTCCCATAACTGAATACCATAAGTCCAGATTGGCTTCAGTATTACTTTATAATATAGCACTATATATTGCAGATTCAACTTTAAGCTTTTGTGTAACAGCCACCATAACTGATTAATTTTTAGCTTGATCTGAGTTTTCTTTGCCTCTATGTGATTGTTCCAGATCAGCCTTCTGTCGAGGTGAATACCCAAGTACTTTGTTAAGGGACATTGTGGAACTGATTGGCCATCTATTTTAAGTGGGGGACATGCATCTAGCCTTAGTGTGAAGGTTACATATACGCTTTTTGATTCATTGACTTTTATGGTTAGTAAACTTAGATTTCGAGAGAATCGAGATGAGTCTGCAGGAGTTTAGCAGCTTCTATGGGGTTAGAGCGAGAGAACAATATTGCCGTATCATCAGCAAAAGTCGATATGAGGAGACATTTGCAGGCAGCAATAATTTGAGTTTGTAAATAAGGCCATCGTGTCATACTTTATCGAAAGCTTGAGTGATATCAAGAAAGACAGCTGAGCAATACTTTTTTTCTTCAAAACTGTTCCTTATCAGAGTTACAATGCGATGAATTTGCGCTACTGTGCCGTGCTGTTTTCTAAATCCATGTAGGGGAATCAGTTGGTTAAGGTTAATAAATTTCATGATTTCACAATCATGAGCAATATTGCAATTGCAAATATATCGTGAGGAAAATTGCATCCAGCAATAGCCACTCATTATGCCTTAATCTCAAAAGTCTAGGTGAAATCGTTCGCAGCAGGAATACGGAAATGTTAATTGGTACAATTATTGGCAACGGTGGTGTTGTTGATGTCAGTATGGCCGTTAGCATCGGTACTGTTGTCATTCACTCCCTCATGCAGTGGCAAATTAAGGAAGCTTGCAACATCATGTGGGGCCATCCATAGCATCTCAGCGTGCAGGTCCGATCTGCAACACATGCGAAGAGGTGTTCACAGTGTGGGGACCAGTATCGCAGTGTGGGCAAATGTCCGGAACATCGGGATCCAAGCGATACGAAAATAAATAGAAATTCATAAGTATTACTTTATACATACAATTTATTCCATTTCATCCTTACCAATGGTTTGGAAATCATGGCATAGGAAAGAGCAAAAGAAACATCTATTGACAAAGACAACGTTATTATTCAACCGTTGATGAAAAATGTTGCCAAACCGTTGGCAAAAGATCCAGAAAATAAGTTAATGAAATATTTTTATAAAGTTTACCAAATTGTTAACGGAAAAAATTAAAGTGGACATATTCTACTTCTAGCTGACGCTAGTTAGAAATCCCAAGCGCTGACAGCTTCTTCGGTACTATGTCTTGGGGTTTCCTATTTTGCGTTTACAATTTATTCCATTTCATCCTTACCAATGGTTTGGAAATCATGGCATAGGAAAGAGCAAAAGAAACATCTATTGACAAAGACAACGTTATTATTCAACCGTTGATGAAAAATGTTGCCAAACCGTTGGCAAAAGATCCAGAAAATAAGTTAATGAAATATTTTTATAAAGTTTACCAAATTGTTAACGGAAAAAATTAAAGTGGACATATTCTACTTCTAGCTGACGCTAGTTAGAAATCCCAAGCGCTGACAGCGTCTTCGGTACTATGTCTTGGGGGTTCCTATTTCGCGTTGTCCTTCAGCGGTTTCCGAATATAACACTTTCTTATGTAATGCGTGACAAAGACGATTTCTGAAACATTCATTCATTCAACCAAAATCGGTTGTAAGTGGCGAGTTCAAACGTGAAGCAGTCACAAAAATATTATACTATTATTAGATGAAAAACATGTTATAACTTTTTACCACCATATTGCACTTGTCCTTCCGAATTTTGCGTTACTTTATACAATATAAGATTCGAATTCTCATTAATAAGGTATTTGGAAACTTGCAACACCAGGTAAGTATAAATTATAAAGATCTTGTTGTTGTTGCAACAGACAACGACTTCGAGATCACAAGCATTCGCGTTTCCTGGCAGCGAAAGCAGTATTCTGCCGGGTTTGCAGAAACCGCCACTGTGTGTCGCTTATGGGTGGCGTCCAAATTGGAGCCACGTAGTTGATGATCGACCTGCCGATGGCCTTATAGGTGATGAGCACCGTCTCCTTGTCTTTCCCCCAGCCAGTGGCTTAAGGACATTATTTCTGCTATGCAACCTTTGGGTGGTGTATTCAACATGCGCAGCAAAGGTCATAAGACTGTTGAAAGTAACTCCGAGGATTTTAGGTCTATTCATGGTTGGAATAGTTCTGCCATCGACAGCCACCGAGAACACGGCTTCGATCTGTTCTCACTGCAATCGGGTGTCCGCCCCGGAACAGACTCTGGACTCTTCGATTACTTCCGATGTTTGGACCAAGGATTGCTACTTCAGACTCATATTTCGAAAGATCTTGTTCGAAGTGTTCGATTAGTGGGTTAATCGTTTATTTTCAATATTGTTTAGCGGCTAGTTGAATATTATGAATAAAGATGCTTGAGTGGGTGCCGTAGCTCAGTGGTTAGTGTGTTCGCCTTCTGATCTGTAGGTCGTGGTTCAATCCCCGGCTGATGCATAACAAATTTAATATCGGTAAGATTTTTCTTTCGAACGGTACCCACCTGTCGGCAAGCAATTGGCAATTCTTCCGACAGTAACAACTTGCCATGAAAAAGCTTCCTAAAGAACTCTGTGACAAAGCTCAGAAAAAGTGATGTCACAAGTGTTCTGCCGTTCGGAACCGGCTAAAATAAGTAGGTCCCTCCTAATATTGTCCAAAATTTAAGACGCACAACAGTAATGGAAGAGAAGCTCGGCCAATGAGCCCTTTGGGACTTTATGTGCCACATATTTATTTTTTATTTAAGATGCTTGAGTCAGCGGATAATCTAATATACTCCCCTTTACTTATTGAGAAAATTGATGTTTGATATGATAAATGAAACAAATGTTAAATTATGCTGCTGTAAAAATATATATGCATCTATCTAGATACATATATCTTCGTACCTCTCCGTAAAACAGTGGAAAGTATACGGTAATTTATTACTTTTCATACTTATGATCTATGTGGAATTGTAAAAAAAATATTATTGGAATATGATTGGGAATTTGTTCAAATAGAACTGAACGAATTATTGATTTCTACATACATTTGTACTGTGGAAGACAAAAACAAACATATTGAAGTGACTTATTTTTTGATGCGATCCATATAGGCATTCCATAAATGATCGCGATATAATTTTGCAGCTGATTTGCGACATTCTGCCTCCAAAATACCACGTCCAACTACACAAATATCAGCACCCTTCTCCAGTACCGCATGCTCTGGTGTATTATATTGTTGTCCAAATGCATCAGCATTGTCAGCCAATTTCACACCAGGTGTTAATTGTATTAGACCAGGAAAGGCGAAACAATCGATCGATTGACAAACGATACCAGCAACCAAATCAACATCTGGACCTTCGGTGGCAATTTTATTGGTGGCCTCTTTGTATTTGGCATCAATTAAATTACCACTTGCGGACATCTCACCCAAAAGGAAGACCCCACCAAATGTACTGCCACCAGCCTTAATTCCCTGTAATATACTACGACCAGTTATGGAATGTGCTGTTACAAGGTCAGCCCACGCGGCAATCTTGTAGATGCCTTTGCCATATTGCATTGCTACCGTATTACCAATATCGGCAAATTTGCGATCTTCCATTATGAGGAAATTATGCTTTTTTGCAATAGTTTTTAGGGTTGTCGCAAAGCTTGCACTGAAATCCTCAATAATATCGACATGTGTCTTTAATACACATATATATGGACCACATTGTTCGGCTGCCTCCAATATATCATTGCATTTTAGTAAATCAGCAGCCAAGCATAGATTTGTTTTCTTCGTTGACATCAGTCTAAATAGTCGTTTGGCTAAATCGCATTTAGCCAAATTCGCACGATTCTCAAAGGACATTTTTGTACGTACAAAATCATTCACTATATTGAAGGGTAGAACATAAAAAAGAAAAAAAATTGTTAATAATTGAACGAGTTATGCAAATTATTAACACACACAGACATAACAATATGGTATAATCTTATCAATTTAGGGAAATCGGTTGATAAAAATCTAATCAGTCAAGTAGACAGAGCAAAATAATGAGATGCTACACATTAAGTTAGCTTGATTACAAAGCGACCCTGAACAAGTTCAGACGAATGTCATACAAACAAATATTTAATTTGTTATTTTCACCGTCTTCTATAAGTCATACGAAATTCGAATGATAGGCGAAAGTTTATCATATCGAATTAAAGTGAATCAATTGATGCATTTAGAAAGAATTTCATACATGAGGTACAGTAAAAATGCTTAAAAATAAAATAATCAAAGAGATCACACAAATTGTATTACTCACCAACTTCTTTTTTCTGATCAATGAAGGAGCCATCAGTATTTATCTGGCATAACCCAATATATTTGGCTACAGCAAAGACTGTCTCCTTTTGAATTTTTCCAGCATCCAGCAATGTGTGCATGAGAAAGTTGAGAGTGAATAGTGAATGCATACGTACTCCGTGATTAGCAATATTCTCAACGCCTCCCTGTTCACGATCGACAACAACCATAGCGTCCGTAACACGTATACCTTCACTCTCAAGGTCACGTACCGTTTCCAATATACTGGAACCAGAAGTGACAACATCCTCAATTATAAGACATGTATCACCGGCCATATATATACCTTCTATGAGCTTCTTTGTACCATAGGCTTTAGCTTCTTTGCGGCGCACCAACATTGGAGTTCCCTGTTGCACGGACACCAAGGTGGCCAAGGGCAATGCTGTATATGGTACACCACAAACATGCTTCGCGTTCAATTTATTGGCCTTAATGTATGACACTAATAGATTTCCAACTTTTTGCTATTATCATATTAAAATATTTTAGTAGATTAAATGGAATTAAATACAAACACATTGTTGCCCCTTTACACACTTACCATTAAATCCGGATAACTGACAATCACACGCAAGTCAAAGTAAACCGGTGAATTGATACCGACCTTCATCCGAAAGTCACCAAATTTGAAAGCATTGATATCGAACAATTTCAATGCTAACGCCTTCAATTCGTTTGTATTCCCTGTAGCCATATTGATTGAGTATTAATAAAGCACAAAATAAATTTATTATAAAACTGATTCTCCTATAAAAAAAAACGGCACTTCAACCCGTCCACCAACTGTTCACGTGTGACAATAAAATAACATTATGTTGATATAGTGATGATAACACAACAGGTTCGTTTAAATAAATAATCGATAAATATGAAATGATAATATCGATTTTATGAATTCGTGAGTCGTTCATTTATATTTTACTGCTTGTTATTAACAAGTATTTATTAGGCAAATCTTATTACATCTTTTGCCAATAGTGTAAAATAACAGCAATATGTATTATTTACATTGAATTTTCGAGAAGTTACACTTCGCCCATAAACCAATTACTACATATCACGTAGCCAGCCTACCGTGTAATTGTAATCGAATTAGGGACGGTTAGGGACGTTACACTTTTAAAGTTTTCGTTTTGTTTACATTTCATTAATCGTTTGTTAACGATTTGACGATTGCAAACTACTTTCTATTATGAAAACCAGTCAGGCAATCGATGGTTATTATTGAAGGAGCAGTAAAGTAAATACAATAAACACTTATTGAACAAGAAAGGCAAACAACAAACATGTGCTGTTGGCACTACAAGAACACTCTTTAGATGTTATACGCACTAAAGCATCAAAATTTGTTCTATTTGAACTTTATATATAAAATATATATAATAAAAAAAATATAAAAAATAAATATGTGGGACTTATAAGCCCCGAAGGGCTCTTTGGCCGAGCTTCTCTTCCATTACTGTTGTGCGTGTTAAATTTTGGATAGTATTAGAACGGACCTATCGTACTTATGTTAACCGGTTCCTAACGGCAGAACTCTTGCGACATCACCTTTTCTGAGCTTTGCCACATAGTTATTTTAGAAGCTTTTCCATGGCAAATTGTTACTGCCGGAAGAATTGCCAATTGGTTGCCGACAGGTGGGTACCGTTCGAAAGAAAAATCTTTTCGATATTAAATTTGTTGTGCTTCAGCCGGGGATTGAACCCACGACCTTCAAATCGGTAGCTCGATTCAGTAACTGCTGAACGTCAATTATCGTTATCGTTATGGGCAATTAACGACACTTATAATTAAGAGCTATTCTGTATACGTTGGTTAACTACATTTGTAGTTAAATGAAACCGTTAATTAATGACAAATATAACGAAGGGTAAAGAGGAAAAATAAGTAGTCGTGAGAGCTTTACGGCAATTATCGTTACGTTTCTCCTGTGGTTTGAGTTTGTTAATAAATTATAAAAAAAAAAATGCCTTTTGAATATATTGGTAGCGAAATTATTCAAAATTTTACGCAAAGGTCAGAAAGACCAAATCTTAGGCATTTGAAGGCAAATCAAGATGCTTATGATTTAGGTGACCACCAATTCGTGAAGCTTTACCGGATATCGAAGGATGAAGTTTCCAAACTGCGTGGAACGAGAATCACAGCAATTATACGCGTTACGGTTTTACGCAACCGGTTTCTTTCAACGGCCTGTTGGCAAGCAGTGGGGCATTGCGATGAGTAAATCATCTATCAGTCGGTGTTTGCACAGTGTGACTGACGCTATTAATGCAAATTTATTCCGGCAATGGGTGCAGTTTCCCATGACATCAGCGAACCGACATGTTGCTAGAGAGACCTTTGCCACTGCTCGACAACCATTTCCAGGCGCCATTTGTGCAATAGAAGGCACGAACGTAGCAATTCGAGCTCCAAAAGAACACGAAGAAGCATATGTGAACCACCACCAATGCAAGTATTTTACTATTTCTTAACGACGAACTTAATTCAAATGATTGTAGAAGAAACCAATCGCGCAGCTCTTGTAGACGTTGATGACATACACCACTATATTGGAATTTTGAAAAACATGTTTATATACATATCGGTATACAAATTTGAGGAGCTACTGGGGTAAACATGCATTTGCACCAATTAGGAATTGCATGAGCCAAAACAAATTCGAAGCCATAAAACAATACTTATCACCACGTGATGAAAATGACGAGTTAAGATCCTTTGTTTCGCATAAGAAACTTTGCTGGCGAATTGAACAAGAGATTCGATTCAGCGTCAAAACAAGCTCGCCTTTGCGTCGATGAACAAATGTGTGGTACAAAATTGAACCATCGCCTTCGGTAATATATGCTAAATAAGCCACACAAATGGGGCATTAAATTATTCGTACTATGCGATTCTTTTGCCTATAGATTCGAAATTGTAGTGGAGCAGGAGATAATGTCATTTTGCCGGGCCACCCAGATATTGGCCTCTCGGCTAATATTGTTTTTCGTTTATCCGAAACTGTAAACAACTTTGTTAATCACATTATGTTTTTACACAATTTTTATATGACAGTTCCATTGATGGTGTATTTGCGTGCTAGCGGTATTTATAGTCTAGGGACAGTGCGCGCAAATCGTATTCTTAACTGCAAACTGCCATTGGATAATAATATCAAAAACGAGCCAAGAGGATTTGTAACAGAATATGTGGCATCCGCATATGGTGTACAAGCAATGTATTATGGAAAGACAACAAGGCCGTTCGTTTGTTATCCACATATGTTGGAGCTAAGCCATATATAAAATAAATTTTTAATGAACAAATCTCAAAGGTATCACATTACGATAGGAAATCAAAACAGTACCTTGAAGTCGATTGCCCGCAAATTATACGAGAATATAACTGTCATAAGGGTGACGTCGATTTAATGGAAGGCCTCATGGATCGTTACCATATTAGAGCAAAAACTAGAGATACGACGAGTCGTCTATTTTACCATTTAATTGATATGACGGCAACGAATGCATATATATTATATAGACGCATTGAAATATATAAATTGAACAACTTTAACACATGTTTAGAAAATAATGAAGATAAGTTGATTGAGTTATCGACATTTCGGGAAGGCATCTCTGCAGGCCTAGTTGCATATCAAGCAAAACAGTTAGCTGGTCGACCCAGTTAGTGGATTGTATCGAACATCTACAGCAAGTTCTCCGCAACCAAGTACATCAAAAAGTGGCAGCAAAGCTATTCATCCTCTTGTAGATATCAGATATGACAACATCAATCATTATCCTGTGTGGCAAGATAGGAAGGGTGGCAAGAAATGGTGCAAGCATTCTGAAAAATCTCAAACGCAATGTATTTGTTTCAAATGTAAGCTTCATTTATGCTGTTCGAGCCATAAAAATTGTTTTTTTTTTAACTATCATAACCGAAAGTAAATAATAACTACTTTTCATATGAACTTGTAGTTAATTTAGTCTGAAGTCCACTGAGTGCCTTGTACTGGTTTGTGCTGGCTTACAAATCATTTTTTGAAATCAGAGGACCAAATTTACCCAAAAAAACAAAAAATTGTTCCTATAATTTTAGCTCATTATTTTTAAATTCGGCATTAGAGGGTTAAATAAAAAATTGAATTGCTGAGATCAGGGCTACACATTAAAGAGAAATGCCAAAGAGTTCAGATAAGTTATTAGATGATGTCTCCAGATTTAGGAATTTTGTCTATTGATGCCACATACTTATTACTTGTTTTCTGTTGAATATATCTACGAAATAAAATTAAATATTTCAAATTTTATTATAAGTTGAAATGATTATAATTTATTTGAATGCATTTTTTTGGGTTTTTTTTTTACTTAAATTTAAATAAAATATTCAAGTACAAAGTTATACATATTTTTTTGCCTTTTTGTGGTTGTTACTTTATATATAGTAAATATGTATGTATGTATGTATGCATGTATGTATGTATAATATTAAGTAAATATTAATAAGTGTTGTTATTAATTCATTTTATGTATGTATGATGCTTCTTTAACACTCTCTCTCTCTTTCTATTGTTTAATTTTTTGCTTAACATTTTTTAACCGTTGATTTCATTGTAATGCAATATAATTTGAAACACACACATATACTGAGAGAATGAATACTAATTGTTTACGATTTAATATTCTTGCGAAAAGAAATTCACTTACAATTACAATTCAATTCAATTTAGAGTTCAATTACAATTTAGAGTTAATTTAAAAGAATTAGGAGCGGGGCTAAAAGAAAAAAAGAAAGAAGAATTTAGAAAAACACATTTTCTTATTTTCTTTTTCTTTGTCATATTGCAATTCTACGTATACGCTCAACATTATTTTTATTTTCGTTTTCGATTTGAATATGTGCTATATACATATATACTACATATTTAGTATATGTATATATTTGTTTCTCATAATTTTGTCAAAAATATTTCTATTGTTTACTTATTCATTTATTTTTAATACACAATTGTCACTTATTCAATGAAAGAATAAAAGAAAAAGAAAATGATAATATCTAGTAATAATATATCATCCATTTAAGTACAATTATAAAAATATCGCATTTGTTGTCTTTGTTCTTTTTTCTTCTTCTACATCACTACCATTCGTTTCTATTTTGTAGAAATTAGAATTAGAATCTGCTTCGAAAGAATAGAAGAAAATTAATTTCTTTAACTTTCGAAATTACCACTTTATCAAATTTCTTAGGCGTCCTCTATAATTTTGTTGTTGTTCATTTTTGCTTGCTAATACTACATAATAAAATTTTTACACTGCATTTTAATTAATTTATTTTCTCTAAATTCTAAGTACTTTGCCGTTTAATTTCAGTCCTTTCCAAAATGTCCTTTTTAACAAACAAATGTAATCAAAAGCAAATGAGAAGAACAAAACAAAATAATATTCACCTCTTTATATTTATTTTGCTTGTTTCTTCTTGTAAAATTAATCGTTTTCTAAACATCTACTTTCTATCTACCATTATATTATCTTCATATTATGCCGCTACTCATATATGTCTGCTCTTTTTCACTTAAGCCTAAAATTTCAAATCGTTTCTACTTAAAGACAGCTTTTATATTTTAACTTCCTTCGCAGAACGTCACCTGCAGTAAACATGCTCAAAGTGGAACACTCATGTAAAATATATGTGTTCAACCAAAGAATATTGAATATTCAATATTCTTTGATTCAACCATGTAGTTCAAGTGGAAGGACATACATAGTTTATTTTTAAACTGAAATCCGCGAATAAACTATTCAAAAATTTATCTTCTAACATTTGATATCATTATGTCAAAGACAGAAATTTATCAAAACTGTGTACTTTACAATTATTTGTAATTTGTTTCGTTTATTCTCAATTTTATGACTGTTAAAAAGTATTTAGTTATGGCTGATGTGCAAATCAATATTCGCTGTCATTAGTGATTTCAATCGATAAATAAACACATGAGAGTGAATCAATCACTCGAAATCACTCATTGAATAGTTCGAGCATTCCATTTTGTACAGGTCTACTCTAAACGTACTTTGCATATTTTTATGTTCTATATTTTTCCAATGGTGTCGTTTCTATATGTTCAATCTAATTCCTATATGATAAAATTATAACAAAGTTATCGGGATTTGCAAATAATCCTAGATTATGGTGGTAGTAATTTTATATGGGAAATCTGCTTGTTTGAAACTAGATTTGAGTGATAATATCAAATGTCATAAACGACAATCAACAAAGTCAATGGAAAAGTAGCCGTGAAAAAATTTATTTCTTTATATTGAATTATTTCGTTTTCATCTGACATGACGAAATTTATGTTTCGTTACTACAAAAGTGAAACTGTAGTATAAACGGCTTCTTGCGAAAATTGATTTTTCGGAGATAATGATCGAAAATCAAAAGTCTCTTGCAGACATAGCATGGCCAATAAAGATTTAAATAAATTCATATAAATGAAATACAACTCTGCACGCTGGGTACTCCAATGGTTTCATAATACTTCCGAATCTCCAACGAACACATTATTTAGTTTAATCGTTTGCAAAGGATAAGGGGAACAAATTATGAGTTTTTGTTTCATATAAAAACATCCGTACCATTCATTAGCCAATTCTGCATGCATATCGTCAACATCATTTTTTATGGATATACACGATTACACATTTGTATCAAATATCAATTGTTTTTTTTCTAAGAAATTAAAAAAAAAATTCATATATATAAAAAACTCGGGGAAATAATTTAAGATATTCTCTTCATATTATTATAGATTATAATCACTTTTCTGTGTGTCTTTTTTCTTAACCTTTGTGCAAACATAATTTATTTTTTTGGTGAACATTTTAACATTTTTTTTTTTTTTTGGTTTTTCTTTTTTGTGGAAATTTGCTTTACCATTTTCTTCTAATATATGTATATATATTTATGTATTTGTTTGCTTTTGCATTATATTAGAATACAATTTCTTTTAAGTGTTAAAAATTGTTATTTCATGCTTTTGTAAATTTTTTAATTAATAAAACTTTCTTTTTTTCGTTTGCATATAATTTATTTTTACTTTTAATGTTAGTTTTTGTTTGTCTTTTAAAAAATATTGCGAAACTTTTTGGAGGCTTCATCCCTGAGTTACTTAATTTCTTTGTTTATGTTGTTTTTGTTGTTGTTGTGTTTGTTCTTCTTCTTCTTTTTGTTGTTGTTGTTGCATTTTTGTCCGTTTTTGTTCTCGTTTTATGTAATTTTTTAGTTTATATAAAATTTATTGTTTTAAATTGTATACATCATTTTTGTTCATTTATTCCTCTTCTACTTCTTCGTCAGCGACGTTTGTCATTTTTAAAATTCTATTAATGGTTAAATTGAAATACATGTTGAAAGTTTTGTGTTTCTTATGAAAATTGAATGAGTAAAGGAATATTATTTGTTTTATTTGGAAAAATGATGTAGAATTGAAATTTTTGATTTTTTATATACAATGTTACATACACTTATGTATTTAATACATTTATTTAGATTAATATTTTTACGAACTGGTATAATTACGATGATGCTTTTTATGATGGTGTTCTTTTTGGGTGGTGTAAATTAATCAAATAAACTATTATAAAGGAAAAGGTATGCTGAGAATTTTTTGTGTTGTTTCCTTCAATTAATGTTCAAGCATTACCATAAAAATTCTGCTTCATATTAAATTTCGAATGAAAGACATAGAAAAATTTCGTTCTCTGATATTAAGAACAAAATACTGAATATATTGTGTATAGTCCGTACACGCACGACGTCATCATGGCAAAATAAACGTAATAAAAATATCGTGTAAAATAAGCAACATACCAGCAACACTTGGCCGCGACCAAAATTGTTATGAGAGAGTAATTTTAAACACAAGGGACTCAGTCAGGATTATCTGCAGTATTTTAATGAAATCGACTTTTAGCCGATGGCTACCAAGAAACAAAATAAAGAGAAGCACATTTGTCCCAGCGACAATTGTTGCTGCTGTGAAATCGTTCTTAGGGAATTTCCCAACGAGTGCATTGTATATTTATTTCTGCTTATTTTCTTCTCTATTTTTTAAGTTCTTTGCTTTGAATTGAATCAATACAATATTTAGGTATTTACATACGAATCCATTGCCATTTATGAAATGACATTTGTTTACAGTGGTGGCTATTAATGTAGTCCTGATTTATTTCAAGCGGTTTGTAAGTAATGCATGCTTTTTTTGTTGTTTTTATATGTATTTATTATGGTGAGTAAAGTATGATTTGTTGAAGATTATGATTATGCAAATGAATCTAATTACTTGTATGTTTGTTATATAAATGTTTTGGCTGGTACATAAATTTATTACTAATTTTGTAATCTTTTTGTTTGTATTTTATGAAGATTTGTACTTTTTGCAAGTAAGTTTTCTTTAACTATGTCGATTATTATTGTTATTGTTGTTGTTATGTTATTACCAGAGCTATGTATTTATTATTTATATATGTTTGTATGTATTGTATATTAATATAAATGTTATACCTATATATTTTATTTATTTATTTATTTTTAAATGAACGTCTTTATGTGAGTGTATTTTTATTTCATATATTAGAGTATTTACTTGTTTCATTCATTGTGAAAAATGCATGAGTATTGCATTGGTTATTAAATATATATATATATATATATATATATATATATATATATATATATATATATATATATATATATATATATATATATATATATATATATATATATATATATATCAACATTTAGAATACAGTTATTATTAATTTATTTGTTAAACTCTTTTGATGTACAAATACCTATATGTAGTGTATTACCACTGTGCACAAACGGAGAAAAGAGAAAAGTACAAGGTGTATCGTATACAGATTTTTGCGTAACGTATGCCAAAATATATATTATTTAAATTAAAATTAAATGAAGTGATATTGATAAATGATAATAATAATTGGTAATTTTAATATATTTTATGTACAATATTTATTTTATATCTGTACATACATAGTACATTCTTATATATTATATGATTGATTTTTATGACAAAAATAAAACCATCAAAAATTGAAAGTAATAAAATTAAAGTTAGTACTAATAGTTTATACTATTTTTGTTTTAAGTTTAGTACATTTATCATTTATCTGGTTGAAATTTAATTCAGTAAGCATTTCAGTTGTATGATATACGAGTATGATGAATGATGTAATTATGTACGAGTATGATGAATTTGTATTTCAATAATAATTATTAATTTTAACCTGCTAAATCGTTTTATTTGTTTGTTGTTGATGTAGTTGTTGTTGTTGTTCGTTAATTGTTATCCTTTTTTTTATTTTTTGGTTATGTGTTTGTATTTCTTTGTCAAATGCTTAGAAATTTGAACAGTATTTTGCGTCACTTCATCAAGTGTTTGAACTTTTCATTTTTGTTTGGTAATACCATAGAAAAATAGTTATTAATTATTTTTGCTATTTTTGTTTGTTTTTTGTTTTGGCTTAAAAATATTAATGCTTATTTCTCCATATCATATTTTACAAGATGAAGTAAATTGACCGTTTCTTTCAGCACGGTAACATTTGAGTAATACGTCAAACGACTAAATGAATCATTTGTTATTTTGTTGATCTATTATTGCTTAGATGCGTTTGATGATATTTTGATGTGGAACTCAAGTGTCATCGTACTTCCTCTATCTCTCTCAAGTTGCTCTATTTTATTCGAGATTATTTTTGCATACTATTGCTAAACTCTTTCTCAAGAGGAGAGAGAAGAAAAAATACGTCAATATATTATTGCATTTTGTATTTGTATTGCATTTGCGCATTTGTATATAGGTATGAATGTAAGTAGTAAGTCAATTTAATTATGGCAATTAATTATTGTTGTCATTGTATTTTGTATATACGTGTGGTATTTCTTTTTGCAATTTTTGTAATTTTTATTTTGCATTTTAACATATTATACATACAGTTCTATTTGTAAGCATTAATTATGTTTATGTGCTTTTTTTCTTCTTGCATTTATCTTATTCTACAGAGATCAGTTTATTTGTATATGTATGATTATTTATGCAGTTGCAAACAAAACATGACAAGAACAATATAAAAATAATAATAAAAAAACAATAATTAATTTAATTAAAATTACTTAATGCTTTTAAGTCGCCATCATCTGATTCATGTTTACAACACATACAAATTGTATGCTTTTAAAACAAATATCCATACATACATTCTATCATCAAATTGATAATACAGCGGCATAAACTAGTTTCTACATACTTCTGTATGCATGCATTTGCTTCATGTATCAATCAAATTTAATCGTGTAGTGACCGCTAATGTAATCTTTCAATTCAGGATAGTTGGCAATACTGCATTCATACAATTTCCTATTCATTGTTCGCCATTTTATATCGGTTATAATTTGAGTTGCTTGTTCTTTATTAAAAATATCACTATAAAATTTTTTTACACCTATTTGTGTTCACAATGATTATGAAACAAGGTACAATATAGAAGGTGTATGCTGATATTTATAAATTTAGACGTATAAAACCATGTGTCTGCGTATTATTTCGAACTAATGAAAGAAGCCACTCCAGCGAATAGCGAATCAGTTAGAGTAATAATAGTCAAGTAAGTTAATTAATTTTCAATATTAGCAAGTATTCATACCTACAAATTGCCTGTGTAATAGTGGAAAATTTCCATTGTATAGTATGCATAATGATATTAGAAAACTACTATAGTAAACCTTTCAAAGCATTTAATCATGTTGCAATTAAAATGTTCTTTCTTTACCATAGGCCATCTTCATTTTATTCATTTTAATTTATGATCTTGTAAAATTAAAGATTTTATTTTAATTCAAAGTTATTTGTAAAAAGACGAAAATAGTGTTACTTAGCTGTCTATAGTAAGAGGGGTTTTTATGTAGAATATTTTAAACCATTAGTTATACACTATGATCGTTTTAAAAATTGAAATTTTCCATGAATATCAGCTTTAGTGTACGTATGTTTATACATTTTGAAAGCATTCCCCTTCCTTTTGTTCTATAAAATATGAAATAAAATGAACTAAGAAAAGAAATTGATTGTATAAATAACGTACAAACGCACCGCGTCAACATTTTTGAACGTTACTGTGTTTTCAGTTATTTCAAATGATTTCTTTATTGTATTTGTTAAGGAAATCATATCATATTTGAGTATAGGAGCAAATGAAAAACGACAATTGTGATGAATATGAGTCATATGTCTTTTTATGTATGTATGTAAGTCTGGTTTGGTTGGAAGTATGTATGTTGTTGGAGTATTTGTGGAAAGAGTCATTTTTGTAGTCGATTTATCATTATTATTATTGCAGAATAATATAATGGTGATTTTTGTTGGTATTTACTAAATGCATAAAAAAAAAAAATAGGAATATAAATAAATATTTAAATAAAAAATATACACATTTGTAAAAAGTACAAAGTGAAAGTGACTAGTTTAAACCATATTAAGTATAGATACATAGGTACATACATAACTTATGTAAGTATATGCTTATGTATGTATAGTATTGTTTAGGTATTAAGTATGTAAGTAATAAGTTTTCAATTATAATAGTTATTTATGCTCTTATATTTAATTTATGCTTACATTAACTAAATTCAATTAAAATTTTTACCTTTTTATTTATTGTAGATTAATAAAAATATGTATATTTTATAGTATAAAATCAAAAATGGATAATAAAATTAAAAATAAATAAAAATAAATTGCACATTAATTTCATGTATAGAGTAAAAAACAAAATTTTTAATATTATACATGCACAGACATGTTGTTGTTGTTCTATCTTTATGTATTGTTTTCTCTCCAATATATTTTTTTTATAACTATAATTTTTTTCATACTTTTTTTATATCATCGCTTTTTTGTATTCATTATATATAGAGTATTACAATAGTATATTTATTGGTTTAATAGAAAAGATCACAGATCCTCAAAACTCATAAGTATGAAAATATAACAAAAACATTACAAATAAAAAACAAACAAAAATTAAATAGAATAAAATTAATTAATTTTTAGTGTTTATTAGAAATACAAGTATATTTTATTTTCATTTGTAATTTTTATTATTGGTTATTATTTCTTATTTTATAATTGTTATTTATTTTATATATTTACTTGCTTCGTGTCTTTTTTGTATTCTTTTTGTCTTTAGTTTTGTACATTTCAATTGCTATAAATTGTTGTTGTTCTCTATGTTGTTGGTTTTTGTTGTCGCTTTTATACAAACAACGACAAAATTCAGCAACCACTCACTATTGCATGTACAATAATGTAATGAGTTCAACAATAACAACAACAACTAGTACCAAATACAACTACTACTTATACTATTTAAAGGTAAACACCGAATACAGCTAAACTCGCTAGGCTATAATATGAACGTTTTGAAAGTCAAATAAAAATATGCTTATTGCGTAGCTGTCAAATTACCTTATTTATGTGCTCGAAGATGCAGACGAAGAGAAAGACCCAACTTGCATTGTAAGGATCAAGTATTGGAGAACCTGCTGGAAGAAGCGCTTGGAATTTCTAATAAAATTTTTAAATTAATTTTCTTTTTAATTATAAAAATTTTCCAAGGTTGGAATCAACGAATATACGACCATGAAAGTCATATGTTGTAAACGACTAACCTTGTTAAACGATTGCAGAGGACCCTTCGTAGTAACAGCTCGTTAACACAATGTTACCTTGGTCTATGTCCCGAGGCTTCGAAAGTAAAGCATCGGCAATGAAGTGGCGAATGAACTTGCTCGACCGGGATCTGTGATGCAGGAATCTTAGACTGTACTCATATTTAGACCTCTGAGGGTCAAGAGGGAAGATGGAAACGCATAGTGGGATGCAAGATCAGCATAGTGCTATGGCCAAACTACTTGGGGAAGAAATCAGAGCAATTAATAATTAAAAATCGGTCAAACGGTGATTTGTCTGCGATTGGTGTGAGTGCACTGGAAAAGCCAATCTCGATAGCCTTGAAGAACTGTCCCGGATAAATGTGAATTACCTATTGAGCTACTTAAACCAAACGAAATGGATATGAATCATTTAGATACAGAGTAGACGCAACCAAAATACAAGCGAGTGGTTATAAAATGGCGCTTGTTTTCAAACTTGTTTTTAGGAAATAATGGATTTATGCACTTTGGCATATCGAATAGAAAGTAACTAACGTATTTACAATGGGCCATTTCCCTAAGTCGCTACTATCGACATTCTTAATAGCAGAACGGAGTAGAAATGGAATAGTAGTAGTTGTTGCTGTTTTTTTTTGTTCAATTCACAATATTGTGCGTAGTTGAATTTAATTTTTCTTCGTTTTTTGTTTGTTTTTTTTTTGTATCGATTAAAATGTGCAATAATCAAAATATGTATGTAGATGGAATGAGACGAGAGGAAACGAAACAAAAAGGACATTATAAAAAAAATATATATATATAATGGATGACTTCGAATTTCACACTACCGCAATAGGCGAAATGAGAATGCATCATTCAATTCCAAAATGTTAATTTGTTAAAACAAATCATTCGTTTGCTCTCGTCTAAATTCATCAAAATTCAAGTCAAGCATCTATTACAACATTTACCTTAATTTTAATGTAAGAACAAAGTGTAATATTAAAAAAAAAACACAAAATGCTTTTGCTTCTTTTTCGATTTGCTGTTGTTGTTGTTGTTGTTGTTGTTGTTGGTTTTGCAATCGCGAATGATCGACTAGTGGACGCATCGCAGGACAATTGATAAACTTTGATCGAATTTCTCATCGTTTGATTGTGAAATTCGATAAAAATTTACCAAAAGTCCTTGTACGTTCCTCAGGAACCGTGTAACGTATTATTCTGCGCATTATTAGCACCACCAGCGGCAGCAGCATTGCCAGCACCGGCAGTACCGCCACTTGTGTTGACATTTTGTGCGGATACTTCCGATTTAACTCGACGTGCAATGTGTGATCGTGTATGTTTGCGCAAATGATCTTTACGATAGAAACCTAAGTGAAAGAAATCGCAAACGAAAAAAGAGATGATAATTCTGAATCAATAACGAATCTCATTTCGAAGTATACCTTTTCCACATTCAATACAAACGTGTTTCTTCTCTCCCGAATGTATGACAATATGCAAAGTTAGCTGCTCCTTACGTTTGAATGATTTCATACAAATCTATGCGAAATAAAATGATATATTATATGGTATTTATTGAAATTCCAGAGATTCAAACTTACATTACAAACATGTGGTCGATCTGGTATGTGAGATAGCTTATGTCGTGTCAGGTGATCCTTACGTTTTAGTGCCGCATTACAAATGTCACATACGAAACGACGTTCGACAGCATGTGAAATGACATGCTGTTCGATCAAACTACGATCCGGATAGGCCATTTGACATTCGGGACAACAATAGAGTGTTGAACCATCGAGTGCTTTCGTTTCACGTATCTCACCCGGTTTCGGTCGTGGTTTCTTCTCCTTCGGTGGTTTCTTTTTTTTGGTCTTCTTGCCTGTTGTTGTAGTTGTTGCGGCACCAGTTGTGCCCGTTGTTGTACCACCTGTGGTTGCTGTACCACCTACACCACCACCACCACTAACATTATTGGCGCCACCAACACCCGGTGCTGTACTAGTGACATTTGTACCATTTGCAACACCACCAGCAGTCGGACCATTTGTATTGCCATTGACACTATTAGCACCGACACCGCCATTATTTAAACCACCGGGAACACCATTATTTGTCTCAGCAATCGATGGTAAATGACCATGTTCCATGCCTACGAGACCATTATGATGATGATTACCATTTTGTGAGAATTGTGTTGGCGTCAATGCGACACTGCCGCCGAGTGCCGCCAAACTGAAATTGGTGCCATTTTTAAGAACATCACCTTTTATGTTGAAACCACCACCACCACCACCACCTCCACCACCGCCACCACCAATACCTCCACCACCACCAAGGCCAATACCACCGATACCACCTCCAAGACCACCACCACCACCACCAAGACCGCCACCACCACCATTACCGGATGTACCATCCAAATTGCTCAAATTCAAATTCCCTGAGTTGATTTGTGAGCCGACAATACCTGAGGATTCCTTCTTTATTGTTTCGGAATATTTTAGAAAGTGTTGGATTGAGATTGGCAGTGTTGCTGACAGCAAATGTGATGAATAGTCCACCGTATTTGCTGTATTGGCCAATGTTTGCCATGATTGATTGACATTTTGTAAAATTTGTTGATTAAGAACTGCAAATAGTTTATTAAAATGCAAAAGATAGAGTGAGTTAGACAAAGTACGAGTATAAGTATATTGGTATATAAAATATGTTCTATTGAAAATAAATAACTACGTGACAATTATGGCTCCCGAAGGACTCTTTGGATGAGTTTTTCTTCCAGTACTGTTATGCGTATTTGGGATAGTATAAGAAGGGACGACGTGCCGCGATGCTTATCCACGTTGCATGCCTGTTAATCAGGCAATGCCCCATAATGACCTCTATGAGTTTGTTAACAGCATATCTATTAAATTATAATCGATATTTTGTATGGGTTTTATGCCCAGTTTTTTATTCTTAGTGTTATCTCCAGTTCGGTTCAGATAAGTTGGATAGTGGGACACGAAGGTTTCAACTCCTATCTGGCGCACGATTCGTGGCTTGCGTCTGAACTTAGAATGGTTTACATGTTGCCGTTGGAATGCCAATACCCTTCTTGTAAGGAAGAGTTTACAACGCTATGCCCTTTCTTGCTATCACATCCGCTCTTTCGTTCCCAGGTATATCCCTGTGCTCTGGCACTCATATAATGTGAAGATTCAACTGCTAGATCATGAACATGAAGTACTATTGTATGTAACGGGTGTTTTTTTTTCGAGGTATAGAACTTCAAGTTGGCATTACTGTTCAAGATGGCGACCGATTTAACAGCTGTCAAGTGATTTATTCTCAGTTTGGTTTGGCAATTCATCATGAATAGACTCACGAAAATAATGGTTCTGTGCGGAATACGTATCGCGCACTACGTTGTTTAGCGATGAAGCGCACTTCTGGTTGAATGGCTACGTCAACAAACAAAACTGCCGCCTTTGGAGTGAAGCTAATCCTCAAGTGTATGTCGATACACCGTGACATCAGAGTTCTTTTAGAAGCTTTTCCATTGCAAATTGTTACTGCCGGAATAATTGCCAATTGATTTCCGCTCGAATGAAACATCTTTTCGATATTAAATTTATACTTCAGCCAGGTATTGAACCCACGACCTACAGATCAGAATGTCAACGCACTAACCACTGGGCTACGGCACTAACAACACAGCATAAATTTGAGGAAATGTAAAGAAGAAAGAAATATTGGACTGAGCTTAGCAAACTAAGCCAATCGAAAATTTTGATTGGGGGCTATAATCTCATACGATTTGAAGAATGCATGACATTAATGAAGAACAGCCTTCAAATTCTATCAGAGTTTCTAGCAAGACATTGCAAACTGGCAACTTCTTGACAACTCCTGCGGATTTTGCAGGGGCAAGAGGCATTTTAGGGCAATGCCAAAAATGGTAATGTTTAACGTGTCTGCTGTAGAAGACCTGCATTTCGCGTGGCTGTTTAATTGATGTAAATTATATCTTAAAAGTCCTGTAATTATGAACTAGTGTCGACTGGTTCTAAAAACATTTTATTTGATTTTGGCAGTAGGTGAGAATGTTAATAAATCCGATGCTGCTCAAATAGCTCAATTGAGTGTTCAAACACATTTAAAGGATTGAGAAAAAATGTGAAATTTTGCACCAAAAAATCAAGCATGTCTGTAAGCATGTAACGTATAAACACGTTTGGAAGAATCGTATTAATGGGATGAGTTATGGAATATTCTGCTGTTGTTTGTGTTTTGCAAAAGCATATTTCAACTTTCTAAAAATTTCTATATACTATCTGAATAAGTGTGCCTATTTTTTAAAATTATTTTATACATTATTTAATCAAAAGGAAAAATGAAAAATGAGATCCCTGGTAAACATGTGTAGGTACGATTTTATATTAAATTGGGAAGCCTACCCCAACAACAAAATGTATATACCTACAAGTAAGTATGTGTATGTATATGTTATTTTATACATAATAATACTAGTACGTATACAAATACATTTTCAGATGTTTGTGTGTATGACCGTGTGCGTCTGATTTCACATCCCCAATAAATCCCAGGCCACATGTTCATTTACTGCCAAGGACATTTCCCACATACATATAGAATTTTGCTTATACATATATGTACCTAAAACTTATTATACATATTTATATACGATATGTATATGAATATATTTAATATATGTAGTATATACTCGTATATATAAGAAAATATATGCCTTTCTCTATAATTTCACAAGTTTAAGCATATGCGAATATCTACTTTATATGAGAGAGCATTGATGTGCTATTTCTTTGTTCGAGCTCTAAATGATGAGTCAACATTCGCACTTGCATTCTAAACGTACTGACATCTTTTGCGTTTCCGAAGCACCCTTTTGTTGAAACCAACTCCAACTCTTCTTCCTCTTACCTGTAGGAAAACAATTCATAATTGTGGCCCATCAAAATCACCTCTAAGTTCTAGCAAAATAAAAGTGTCCGGTATTAATGCTGTTGTCCTTCTGATCTGTAGGTCGTGGGTTCAATCCCTGGCTGAAGCATAGCAAATTTAATATCGAAAATGTTTTTCTTCTGAGCGCTACCTACCTGTCGGCAAGCAATTGGCAATTCTTCCGGCAGTAACAATTTGCCATGGAAAAGCTTCTAAAAGAACTCTGTGACAAAGCTCCGAAAAAGTAATGTCGCAAGAGTTCTGCCGTTCGAAACCGGCTAAAATAAGTAGGTCCCTTCTAATACTGTCCAAAATTTAACATGCACAACAGTAATGGAAAAGAAGCTCGGCCAAAGAGCCCTTCGGAGCATATAAGAGCCACATAAAAAAACAATAAATAAAGGCTTCACATATTTGCGATAGAGTTTCCCTATCTCAAGCCAGGGGTAGATTAGTTTGAAGCGGCTATCCGCTTGCGAGTAACCTCTTAAGTCAAATTAGACCTCCCTTTTATCCTTCAGACCATTCGAACCTACGGGAAAAGCGATATAAATCCCCCATAAATCCCTGAGGTTGTTCTTAAAGTAACTACCAAGGTATATCTTCAAGCTGTATGATATGTGAGGTCTGGATACTCACATAAAAGGTGCAACATCGTTTCCAGTTCCTTCTCATCGGCACAAGTGCCCTCGCTTCTCATTTTCTCCACCTTTTCATCCTAAACTATGTTGTGCCTATAACCCGACACTCAAACGAGTTGGATATTAAACTGTTCGGGTATCTCATTAAGAGATGTTCTGTTCTTACAGGCTACAGTTGGATTCACGGAATTTAGTCTAGGCATTTAATTGCTGCTTGAATAGCAGTTAATGTTCTTTTATTAATGTGATCTAAAACATTGTATCGTAGCCAGGAGGGGCCTAATGCCTTGCCAAATAAGCTTCTCAACTGCTCTGACTCCTTCAGAGTTTCAAAGTTTATTTAAAGACCGCACCCTAAAGGGTTGATAAAAAAAGCCATAATATTTTCTCCTCTTAAAGATGAGCACCGTTTGTCTACTATTCTAAAGACCTTATTTGTTTTCAAACAGCCATTTTCCTATACTGACTCAGTCACCAGGCAGACGACTGGGTTAAGCAAATGGAAAGGTAAAAAATGAAATTAGACAAAAATGTCTGTCTATAAACATATGCCGATTCTTATGCATGTAAGTACATACATGCTTACATATAATTATATGAATAAATATGAACAAAAATTCATAAATAAAATATAAGTACTTACTTATATCTACTTTTACAGAACAAGAAAATAACATTTAATTAATTAAGAAAACACAACAAATAACTTGTAGGTGAGCACAGAGTTACAAGGTACAAGGTGGTACTTAAACGCACTCCTACATATACCGTACACATACATTCACGAATTTCGAGTGTTTTAATGGTAATACAGAACTTTGAAACCTATTACTTCTTAGAGGAAAGCGATCTAAATGTTCTATGAAAATGAAATGTAAAATTTCCAGTTCACATTATATCAGCAGGGCAAAGGGATGACATCATAGTCATTATTAATGAGACGAAGTTAAAAATATGGAACAAATAAACCATTGGAAATGTTCGACATTCGCATCCCTTGTTACTAACTGAAGGCGTGGTTGGTCCACCTCGCATAAAAGGTACCTTGTAGTTTTGAGAGAAAAACCTATGCCGAAATTTTGGGTCTATTTGCACTGGTGGTAAGTATCGAATAAGGTACAACCATTAGCTGAACAAGCTGACACAGTTAGGGGCATCAAAAATCACGGAACGAAAACTAAAAACTGGAAAACTTCCCAGCGCTTGGTATTTCTAACTGACATCAGCTTTCGAAGAACACGAATGGCTGGCAAATCATGCTAAATTCGGTCTAAATCTATTTTCGGTTGTAATGACCAACATAAGTAAGTAAGTAAGAGCATCTGCCCAAAAAATCCTAAGGGTTGCAGTGCTCACATAGACTAATAGTATGTTAACACATAGAGATTACCACAATTAGATTACGAAAATCTATCCACCCGTTTACACAGTGAGCTGTCAAAATCCAACGCCAAATCAACACCAATTTTGATTTTACTTCCTCCTGTACGAAATTGCCGATAAAAACAGAGTTGCATAGAGAAAAATCTAACAAAGTTATCGGAATTCGATGAAAGTATTTTTATATGGGAAATCTGCTTGTTTTAAACTACATTTGAGTGATAATCTACAAAATTAATCTACAAATGAAATAAGTAAGAGCATCAAGATACAGTAAATGGAAGATCACGCTCCAACCAAGATGGTGTAATATTTACACCTCCGATAGAAGGACCCAGTACCGAAGAACTTGTTAGCACTTGGTATTTCTAACTAGCACTAACGAGTGAAGAACGAAAACGTGTGGCAAAGTATGAAACACTCGCCAGATATATTTTAAGAATTAGAGTTAAAAGCTGGACTGCATAGAATATAGCCACTTAGTTAGCAGACCATCGTCCCAAATACCCGAAAACAAATGACCTAGCATAAAGGAAGAAAAAATTACACTGCACTACCTTGAATTTCATATTTTTCTTGACGAATGAGAGAAAATATTCCATGGTATCCAAATCGTTAAGGCAAGATTGGCAAGTCGGATTCGTGATGGCACCCGCAGTGGCCTTGTGATGTTCACTTGTATTGTGCCCTGTGATTATCCCAATTAGTACCCATTAGATGATGAATTTCACACGGTTCCACCGGCATTTAGGGGAATCAGTTGACAACTAACTGCTTAGAACAGGGTTGGCAGTGGACCCAGAGCCTGTGCTGGGAGCGCCAGTAGTGTGTCCTCTGAGCGCAAATCTCAGCAAATCTTTTTCAAGATTGGAGGGTTAACAAAGTATATGAATCTACGGTACTAAATACATACCTGTATTCAATGGCAAAGAGTTGACACACTAACTGCTTTGAACAGAGTCCGCATTAATCAAAGGTTTCGTTGCGTGTTCTCTTAGTGCAAGGGTCAAGAAAAGGCTGGACTATTTTATTTTGCTTACGAATAGAAAGGGTATTTCTTACAATGCAGAGGATGCAGAAAAGAAGAAGTAAAGTGAAACACTTCTCTCACGAGTTATATATCAAGGCCTGCTTATTTCTCTTGTCGACGGTCTTATTGGATCACCAAATATATCTTGTATGAATGGCATTAAGTAATGTAAGAAATGAAACGAGTAGATAATCAAAACCAACAGAAAGAAAGCCGCAACCCAGAACAAAGAAAAAAAAAAAAACACTACACCACAAGTAGATAATAAGGAAAAAATGAAATCATATGGAAAGCAACTGACAATTGACAGGCTGAGTATCTACAACAAAGGAGCAAAATGAAGCACAAAACAAACAAAAAAATGTCGAAAAAGGCAAAATATACTATATGTAAATGTGTATGTATGTAAGTAGGATATTGAATATTGTGTAACGGGAAAAATGTAACGGTTAAAAATAAAAATGTATAACAGTAATGTGCGTCCTTGAAATATATGTACATCATTCAAGCTGTATATATTTGAGTTCTTCTTAGATATATTGAGTACATACATAATCTACATGTGGAAAAATATGTGTAAGATTCTTTAATATATGTATATAGAGACATTATAAGTATGTATTGGTGAATAATAAATATGCGCATACATATTTATATGGACGTGTTCGTAAATATGTATTATATATTATTTAATATGATATTAAGTATGTACATACATATATACATAGGTAGATTATAATATTTTACCTTCTTCCCGGTCGCGTTCGATTTTTGGATGAATTTTTCCCTTATGATCGCCCGTATTGAGAAAATTCAAATCAGTTTGCGGCTGTGAATATGGTATTGAAATATTTTGCCCGTATTGCATTGTATTATTAGCGGCTGAAACTGTAAAATAAAAGAAAACAGAATTTACAGAATGGAAAATTAATAATAATAATAATAATTTAATTATATTAATTGAATGAAAATATTTACACATTATTCTTCGTATTATTCTGAATATTTTTATATTTTGAACAAACCCCAACAAACAAAAATCACATCACAAACAATAGAATACTGAGTTATATTAGAATAAAGTGTGTATTGAATAAAATTTATTTATTTTTTCTATTTTCTATATATATATATATTTTATTAATATTATTTAATATGAATCCGCCGCAAAAGCCGTTTCCACTGAGATAAATTCAACAAATGAACAGTGAACAAACAACGAACGAGCATGAACACCGACCAACTGACGACTGACTGCTTGATTATGTCTGTCAAATAACCGATTGCATCTAATTGCTAAGCCTCCCACCCGACGACTAAATCATACCCAGTTATGGCAACCGTATGTACACACCTGGCCAAGACAATTGGAGCACTTGTGCGAATTACACAGAAATTGAAATTATTGTTGTCGAGGATATGATAAAAGTATAAACGATAATCCAGACAGTGCTTGAAATTTCTAACTAGCGTCAGCGAGTTAACCGATCAAAAGCGGTTGTAATGATCAAAAAATGAAATAAGAAAACAAAAAATTAAGCTTACAATGTGGCAACGCCAACGGTCTAATATATAACTTTGTCGAAGACTGCTACAACATAGCCCTGTAACAACTGCACATCAGCGACACAAACATTATAAAATAGAATGACGAGCCTGGACGAAGAGAGAGAGTAACAGAATTGGAGTCCCTTTCAGGATGTCATCTTGGATCTCCTGCCCCGAAAAATAGTAGTCCCGGGGCAGGTGAAGTATCGAGAAGAGGAGGAGGAAGTTTTTACACCACACACGTAGGGACGGTTCCTATGTGGTGCGAAGGCATTTTTTACTCCACCTCAACGCCAAGAAAAGACGGTCTCATATAAAATATTATTCTCCGAATTTTTTAAATTCTCGCTTATTGGGTGCGGTAGCTTTGTGGTCAGTGCCATAGGCAATTCTGTTCATAAGTTAACCGGTTGTGGTCTGCGAATAACCATATAAGTAAGTAAACAATAAAGCTTACAATATGGCAACACCATTATAGAACGCCGTAATAGAAATTGTGATTGCTCGCAATTTTATTAACTCTCACTTATTGGGACACAATGGGCCAATTATTTGGCCTAAGTGCGCCCCCTTTGGGGGGCGGCCGCATAACCTAACCTCACTTATTGGGCGCCATAGTTCAGTGGTTAATGTAATGGGCAATTCTATTCATTTGTTTACCATATGTTTCGATTCAGTAGCGCTCAGTAGACGGTATTCACCTATCGACATGTAATTGGCAATTCTACCGATTTGACTTCTGATAATGCTTGGCCCCGAAGTTTAGAATAATATATTCAATATTGCAAAAATTTGTGTATCCTTTCTTGCTCTCTTCGGTTGAGCGTATGATCGTAATGTGTCTTTAGCAACATTATTTTTTCGTGTGCATAAATATAAACTGTTAAGGAACATTCATTCCTATTGAGGAAAAGTAATTGATCTGTAGGTCGTGGGTTCAATCCCCGGCTGAAGCACAACTTTAATATTGAAAAGATTTTTCTTTCGAAATATACCCATCTCTCGGCAAATAATTGCCAATTCTTCCGGCAGTAGCAATTTGCATTAAGGACGCTTCTAAAAGAGCTCTGTGACAAAGTTCCGCTCGGTCAAAGGACCCTTCGGGGCCTATAAGTACCACATATTTATTATTAATTTTTTAATGATTTAGCGAACAGTGATATTATTCTTAATGGCACTGTGATTTGTTGTCAAAGCTATAAGAGGCATTTCTTCCAGATCGCACTGCTAGAAAAGTTTCATTGAGGAAGAAAATGTATTTTGGCTGAATGTTGATAAGGGTCTAAGTGGCACATGTTCAAACATGTACTCTATGGCTGTCTAGCTCTTTATAAAATCCACCAAAACTGTTATGGAGTTGAAAGATCCAGTTCGATGAATCGAAATCTTAAAAAATCTCTACAACTTGTAATTTAGATCAAGCAATTCTGATATCATTACGGAACTACCGAAGACGAAAAAAGAACGAAAATTTTGTGGATTGACGAAACGAAAATAGAATTTTTCTTTTTTGGAAATGGCTTCGCCGACGGTCAGATCGTATTGATAGAAGAATTCCATTAATAGGAAAATCAAATTTTAATTCTTCTAAAATGAATGCCGTAGTTCTACGTATTACATTATGTGAGTATAAATTCTACAGGATGGATCTAGTTGTCGTCTGTCTTAGGGAGTTTTTCCAAGACTGTGGTGTTAAAACGGCATTTAATGGTAATTGTGTGACATGGCGGAGAGTATCTGTCGATCATCCACTGCACCAATCAGCCAACCAAAGAGGTAGGTAGGTTAAAGTAGCTGCCTAAGAGGAGCGAACTTATGTAGATCATGGGAATGGGACATTGGTGGTCCTTGGGTCAACCCTATGCTTCACGGATAGTTCGAAAACAGACACTGGAGTCGGTGCAGGGGTCTACGGACATAATACTTGGATTTCAGAATCTATCGTATGGCCACCTGGCCCAGTGTTTTTCCGACTGAGATTAATGCAATATCAATCTGTGCAATGGTAAATCTGAAAAGAGGAATCAAAGACGCGTATATAGCAATCTCTTCAGATAGTCAAGCTGCTTTACAAGCACTAGCTTCATACTTGTTAGAGTCAAAACTCGTGGAAGAATGCTACACAAACCTTCTAACCTTGGGTATAGCGAACAATGTTGTACTGTGTTGGGTCCCAGGATACTCTGGAATTGAAGGTAATGAAATTGCTGACCAATTAGCTAGGATTGGCTCAGTAACAAAACTTATTGGTCCTGAATCTGAATTGAAATCCAAAATTGATAACTGGGAACGTAACCTCAAAATCTCTTATTGGGAGCGGCTTCATACACTGCGACCATATACCTATAATAGGGAACTGCGCCAAATGAGCAAAGCAGATTGTAGAAAACTGATAGGATTCCTCTAAGGTCATTGCTTGAAGTAACATCTCATTAAAATCCACCTTGTGGATGATACAGAGTGTAGAGGACGAGACCACAAAGCACATACTGTGTAACTGTATTGCATTGGCTAGAGTTAGGCTTCATTATTTTCACAGAGATCAACTGGATCCGAAAGAACTAAAAAATATTCCTGTGATGGACATTCTCAACTTCATCAGCAAAGTGGAAAAGTTAATGGAAGAAAATGGCTTCCTACTTACTACCCGTTCCATAGGCAGGGCACACCAGATAGGAGAGAGGCCTAACCAATTGATGCTATGGCATCAGGGTTAATACAAGTGCTAGAACTGGTAGGGTATAGCATGAAATACAATACCGTTCATATGAAGCAATAAATTAAATAGGTAAGGGACACAAAAGATCTTTTAGGTCACAGTGTCAGCTCTTTGGAGCAACCTACTACAGTTAAATTATGATTATTATTATTAGCTCAACGAAGGTCCATTGTGTTGTCACAAGGTCCCAGTACCTAATTCAGTAATTCAATTTGAGGTGAAAAGCGGAGAAGCGTTGAGAAGCTTCTGAGGCTATTTGAACTGTAGAAATTTAGATGTGCCTCTGCATCTATGGAAGAGCGACCATCAGAACTGCATGTTTTTTCATATGTGCACCTATTATATTGACTAGCTGTGTATGAATTAGCCCAGCTGTTGTTTGGTTGGTTTTCGTTGCTTGCTTGGTTGGATGGATGGAAACTTTAACGCGAACAAAAACAGGAAAAGCCGAATTATGTGTGCGTGTGTATATGTGTAGATGTGTATGTATTGGGCCCAATTCTTTATTTAATATCTGCACGAAGTCGGTAATCGTCTCGCACGAAGTTAGCGGCAATTTGTATTTATGTATAGGAAAAGCATGTGTGCGTCTGCTGTTGTTGGAGGTTCTGGATGTTGTTGTACATATTTATGCGACTGTCGGGTGGCTGCCAAGGCCATTTGTAAAAATGTGGAAATGTATATTCATGTGTACGCATTAACTTAGGCACCTACCAACAGTGCCACCAACACATATATGACACACAGCAGCATTAGCAGCAGCAACACCAGCAGCAGCCATTGCCATAGAAATATTTGTATGTAGTTAAGTATATGTATGTATGTACATAGGAAAAAGGAAATGAAAATGCCGGTTGGTCGATTGTTTGTCGTTTGAGAATGAGCTCGATCGGCTGGCTGGCTGGCTGGTCGGTCGATTGAATTTTTGGAGGCGGGTTACATACATACGGTATATATGTTATATGTATATGTATGTGTACGTATGCGTGACTATATACAATCATATATGGGTGCCTATTTAATACATACATATACCTCTGCATATATAAGAATATAATGAAGATTCATATGCGTGGGTTATATACATACACACACATATGTACATATAATTACATAGATATGTACCTACAAGTATAGGTATAGGTATATAGTATACATATAGACACCGGCTGTATGGAGCAGCACCAGTACTGTTGCCAATTGAAAAATTTATGGTTGTTTTTTTTTTGCTTTTCGTTCCATTTGGTTTTTTTTTTATATTTTATTTTATTATTTTTTTTATTAAATTTCTTTAAAATTCTTTTAGGCCTAATATCGTTTAAAGCCAATCATAGATTTAATGTTAAAGCTTTAATGTCACTTACAATAAGTATTGGTGATTTGATTTTAATCTTTCATATTTATTATGTAATTTAATTTGGTCTTATTATTTGTGAGATTATATAGAATTTATAATGGCATAGTCAAAATTTAGTAATTGTGCAGTGACAGTGATAAATGGAACAGGTTAAGTACTTATTTTGGTGATGGTTTTATGTGCGCCACGTTAAAAATTATACATTCGAAAATATACATTTGTATATAATGACAGCTGGTGTTTCCAACCGATTGTTGAAGTTGTGTGCTTGTTGACAATAACAATCTTGTATATAGAATTTCAGCCCAATGTTCGAAAACATAATTTTGTATGGGAAATGGGTGTGGATTTCCAGCTATTTCAGCCATTCTTACGAGGGCGGATTGATAAAGAAGCTACCTAAGTACGAAAAAGACAGCACAAAACAAAAACATTTTTTGAATTTGCGATCTGTCAAACGTCAGCTGTTAAAATTTCACCTAAATTCATCGATTAGTTTATTTGTTGTAGTCGTTTGAAGTAACCAACTTTTGTGTTTCTTGAAAAATGGAAAAAAAGCGAATTTCATGCAGTGATTAAACACTATTATTTGAAAGGGAAAACGGCGAAAGAGGCCAAAAGAGGTGGTTACTGAAGAAAATATCAGGAAAATCCCCGATATCGTTATGAATGATCGCCGAGTTAAGTTGCGTGAGATTGTTGAAATGGTGAACACTCATATGAATGTGTGTTCAACATTTTGCATGAACATTTGCATATGAAAAAGCTATCGGGAAGGTGGGTGCCGCGTTTGCTCAGTGTCGAACAAAAACGAGTTCGAGAGACCATTTCACAGCGGTGTTTGGACATGATAAAGCGTAATCCTGTTGATTTTTGGCATCGATTAATAACTGTTGATGAAACGTGGGTCCACCACTACACACCTGAAACCAAAAATCAATCGAAACAATGGGTGGAAGCTGGTGGAAGTGCTCCGAAGAAGGCGAAGGCAATGAAATCGGCTGGCAAGGTTATGGCCACTGTATTTTGGGATGCACTCGGAATATTGCTTATCGATTATCTCGAAAAAGGAACCACAGTCACAGGAAAGTATTATCGTGCAATTGAATGATGCAATCAAGAAGACAACGCACCGGTTCACACAGCATTAGATACGATGCTAAAATTACGTGAGATACACTTCAAATTGGTTGATCATCCACCTTACAGTCCAGATTTAGCTCCTAGTGACTTTTTCCTGTTTACAAACTTGAAAAAATGGCTCGCAGGAAAAAGATTCAGCTCAAACGAAGAGGTGATTACCGAAACTAACGCGTATTTTGAGGGGTTCCCGAAATCGTATTATTCAGATGGTATAAAAAATTTGGAATATCGTCTTACTGTGTGTTTTGAAGTAAAAGGAGACTATATTGAGAAATAAATGGTTTTTGAAAAAAAAAAAGTTTTTTTCCTACTTAGGTAGCTTCATTATCAATCCGCCCTAGTATGCTCATTTATTCGTTGATAAAAATAATTCTATAAATTGAATTTTTTGTGCACAAAATCAAAAAAATGATATTCGAATAGTTACTTACTTACTTATGGGGCCATAACAACCGAATATCGATTTAGGCCGAATATAACATGCTTCGCCAGCCATCTCTGTTCTTCGTGAGCTGGCGCCAGTTAGAAATTCCAAGCGCCTTCAGGTTCTCCAGTACTTAGTGTTTCCACGGCGTCCTCCAGCGGGTTCCGAATATAACACCTTCTTAGCTGGATCGTGTTCTTCCATTCGCTCGACATGATCTAGCCAGCGCAGCCGCTAGATTTTGATGCGCTTCACTATGACAATATCGGCATACAGCTCGTACAGCTCATGGTTGTATCTTATTCGGTACTCGCCACCAACGCAAATAAGTCCAAAGATCTTGCGTAGGACTTTTCTCTCGAAAACTCCAAGCATTCGCTCATCCGAGGTGGAAATTGTCCAGGCTTCAGCGCCATATGTTAGGACAGGCATGATGAGAGACTTATAGAGTGTAGTTTTCGTTCTTCGAGAGAGGGCTCGACTTCGCAATTGCTTAATTAATTAAAAGTAGCACCTGTTTGCAAGAGTGATCCTTCGCAATATCTCCAGGCTGACGTTATTACTGCTGTTAATGTTAGTTCCATGATAGACAAAGTCCCATACTACTTCAAAGGCGTAGTTGTCAATAGTGACGTGCTGTCCAAGACGCCGGGACTTTTTGTTTGTTGACACTAGATACTTCGTCTTGCCCTCGTTCTCCGTAAGACCCATCCGACGCGACTCTCTTTCCAACTCTGAGAATGCTGCACTGACTGCTCGCGAAATATTCGAATACATGATTTTTATGGAAGGTAGTAGCAATTTTCATCCAATCGCTTCCATTCTCAAAATAGAATGTTAATTGATAAAATTTATTTTACGTACAAAATTTCATATCAATAGCTTCATATTTATATGTACAATATCACAAATCCTATGTTCGAAAGCATGAAATGGTTCTCATCAAATCACTTCCATTCTCAAAATCACTTGTTAGTTGATAAACATAATCTTATTCATAAAATTTAAACTCGATAGTCTCATATTTCCGGCCACAAAATCAGAAAATCTATATTCGAATTTCGAAAGCATGATTTTGTATGGAAGATATATGTGATTTTCATCCGATCTATAGCCTCATATTTAAGTACTCAAAGTCTCAAAATCCATATTCAACAGTATAATTTTTGTATGGAGGGCATATGTGATTTTATTACGATTACACTCATGCTAAAACTCGTCCGTTTGTTGGTAAAAACAATATTATATATATAATTTAAGATCGATAGCTTCACATTTATGTTAGATTTCTCTGTGGAGTGAATAATAATCCACACAGGATTATATTTTTTATATACTCGCACATACATATTGAAGGCCAGAGGCGATGAGCTGTTTGTCTGCATGCACCAGCTCATAAACAAAATAGGTTCTAACGAAATCATGCCTGAGTCATAAGAGAGGGGATCCCACAATCTGTCAATCAACTACCCTGGGATGTGTCTCCTCATCATCGCATATCATTCTTACTGTGTGCGTACGATTGAATTGAATGCGAACAATCTAATTGAACCTTACCAGTGTAGCTTCAGACCTAGTAAATCCACCATAAATCAGATGTTCACATTTTTTCAAATCTGAAAGAAGATTCGACGCAAGATCTTTGGACCCATTTGTGTTAGTTGCGAGCACTAAATAAGGTACACACATCAGCTGTATAAGCTATATGTTGATTTTGATATAGTGAAACGCTGCTCTGGGTAGGTCATGTCGAGCAAATGGAAGAACTAGCTTTAGCAATGATGTTGTTATATTCGGCACCCACAGGAAGACAACGTAGAAGAGATAGACTCAGCCTCCGGTAGAAAGCCCAAATACTAGAGAATCAGTCAGCTCTTCAAATTTCTAACTGTCGCCAGTAAGCAAAAGAACATAAACGACTGGCGAAGCATTTTATATTTGCCCAAAATTGAATATAATACGTTGTGGGTGCCGTAGCTCAGCGGTTAGTGCGTTGGCCTTCTGATCTGCAGGTCATGGGTTCAATCCCCGGCTGAAGCAGAACAAAATTTAATATCGAAAAGATTTTTCTTTCGAACGGTACCCACCTGCCGGCAAGAATTGGCAATTTTTCCGGCAGTAACAATTTGCCAAAAATGCATCTTAAAAGAGCTCTGTGACAAAATCTAAGTTAAAGTGATGTCACAAGGGTTCTGCCCTTCGGAACTGGCTAATAAGAGTAGGTCCCTTCTAATGCTCGGCGGTATCACAATTGTCCTTTTTGACCTAAGTGTGCCCTAACCCTGACCCTAACCTAACCTGCAGTACATTCTTGTAATCCCAAAATAAGTCCCTCCGAGTGTTCACTGGCCATTTACTTGTTGCTGAAGCGTTTCGAAAATAGACAACTTCTGAGATGAGTGGTAACTGACGATGAAAAGTAAAAACGGTCGTGAGAGAGGCGATCAGAAGTGCCAGAAATACTTGTAAATCTGGGATTGACAAATAAGACGGCCGTTGTTGGTGACTGGAAGGAAGTCATCTATTTCGGGCTACTCCAATCTGGTAAACGGGTCGATTCAGAGAGAATGCGGAATTCTAGTCTAAGCAATTAATGATATTGAGCAAATATCAATAATTAAGCAAATGCAACCAGAATTGATGAAATCTCAAAGTCTTTTCGTTTTATCTGTTAGTAAGACAACACATGGTCACACACACACACTATTGGTGACACGAGAATCTTTGGAGAAGTTTGTTTTGGGAATTTTTCGACCATTCATCATACATCCATGATTTTGCACCTTCAAAATACCATATATTGTGGTCGCTTCAAAAATGCCTACAGGGAAGAAGCTGGCAGCGAAATCCACTCTTGTGTGTTTCGGGAGAGAGAAGGGCATAAATGAATGTTGATTTGATTGGTTTGTGTACGTACTAATGCATGCATTACTTATGCTTATATGAATGCACCTATGTAATATTCATATGTGTGATATTTGAGTACGTCAACAAAAGATAATTGTATACAAGTATTTTCCCATTTCCGGAAAGAAAAGAAGTAATAAAAGGAGAAGAAAAAGAAATTAATTATTTTCTAAATAAAGAACATATGAGGTAATCATATAGACGACTACACGTCGGTCTAGTACAGATAATGGTGTAGATGGATGTTGATATATTTTCATCACCATCACATTCCAAGCAGAAATAATAAAGAAGAGAAAAAGAAATAATAATAATAATAATAATAATAAAAATAAAAATAAGTTGAAGTAAGCAAAAACTCCAAAGAAAACGATGTAAACATGTCACGAAGTATCAACCATACTCGAAGTATGAAAAGTTTCAATCAACAACGACCAGACCACCAATAGCCATTAATGGGGTACTCAGCAGTATTGTCGCATCGAAGCACACTACGAACGTCGCTGCACGGAAAATTATTGGGCTATCTATTGTACAATATATACGAATAAACAGACAGACAAACAGACAGCAAACACAAACAAGCACGAACAGACAGAAATACACACTCACACACTTGTATGCCACTTTTACAAGCTGCTTTCTGCACTGTTCTACTAGTGTAGCATAGTAGCTTTTCACTTTTCACTTCACTTTCACATAAATCGACCAAAATAAACGCATACCGACCTTACTATTCTCACCACTCTCACCAAATTTAGGGTGGGAACAAATTCCACATGCACTGAGAGACGGAAAGAGAAAAAGAGAGAGAGAGAGAGCGCGCGCACCGCCGAGATAAAATAAGGGTAGGAGAGAGCTAGTAGATGAGAGAAAGAGAGAAAGAGAGAGAGAGAGAGTGTGTGTGTGTGTGTGTGTGATAGATACATAGTGTGAGATTGAGATGAGAAAATGAGAAATGAGAAAATGGGAAATAATAGCAAAGAGCGCAGAGTAGAGTAGAGTGAAGAATAGAGTGGCGCCTCTAGTGAGCTATTACACCCTTCCAATTTTCATCAACATATTCCATTTTATGCCTAAATGAATACACATTTATAAAGCTAGATGTATATAACAGAATAAGTACATTGGCATCAGATTTGCCAGACATGCGAATTTGGACCCATTTTCGAGATTTACAACCATATTTGAGAATTATTTTTCCTCTTTGTTTTGAGAATGTTGATGTTTTGAGGAGAATCATATTTTCATATTTGGGTTAGTGCATTGGACTTCTAGACCGTTGGTGGTGCCTGTCGTCAAACAATTGCTAATTCTTTACGTAGTTTAATTTTCCCTGGCAACTTTGTGACAACTTTAATATCGAAAAAACTTTTCTTCCGAACGGTACTCTCCTGTCGTTAAGCAATTGGCAATTCTTCCAACTCTGTGACAGCTTAGAAAAGTTGGTGTCACAAGGTTTATATCGTTCGGGACCGACTTATGTAAGTGGGTCCCTACTAATGCTACCCAAAATTTAACACGCACACCAGTACTGGAAGAAAAGCTCGGCCAAAGCGTCCATCGGAGCCTATAAGTGCCACATATTTATTATTTTTTTTTTTTATAAAAAACAAATACCAACGTCAAAATCGAAATTTTTTAACAATTCAATGTGCCAAGGCACACGAACATATGAGGGAAAACAAACACTTTCTCATAAGAAGAGAATTATGATTCCAATGGGAACGTGACTACTTCTAGCTTCGAACGCAATACACACAAATAACTACAGATTCCTATCTTAAACTAGACATAAAACTGCTGCCAGAGCTGCGGTCCAGAGTGCAGTCCATAACTGACCTTCAGTGTCAGAATGACGCATCATAACAGTTGCTTTAAGCGTGACCTCACCAAACTTGTTCATTGTCAATTAGAGAACATTTTACACCGAAGCTTGGGCTGGTTTTCAACGTAAACTTGGCCTAAGAGGTTACCCACAAACAGCTGATACAAGCTAATCAAACATAGCAATTTGGAATTTTGCTAATATGAGCACGGATTAGAGATTTGAAGATTTGCATTATCACTTTTACGAATTTCCCCGAATAAGGAATGGTTTTCTAAGTTTTTCACGGAAATAAAAAATCTACAAATAAACATTTTTGATACTTCAGAACTGAAACTCAAAAAGAAAATATGTACATTTTTGACATTTGCAAATGAGACAAATGGTAATAAAGTACAAAAATCTGGCAGCACGACTTGTTAACATTGACAGTGGGAGAAAGAGTAAGTTAGAGTGAGATAGGCACAGAGTGAGAGAGAGAAAGTGAAAGATAGTGAGAAGAAGTGCATACAAATTGGGAAGAGTTGATAAATTAGTGTTGCCAATTTAGTGTTTTTCTGTGTGTGTGTTTGTGTGTGCGTGTATGTTTATTTGTTTTTGGATTAATTCTGATGGATTAATAAGCATAATGAGAGTGAAATGAATAAAGAAATGAAAGAAGAAAAAAAAAAGAACACATCGGTTAATTGATTTATTAGATATATGTGAAGGGAATTGAGAAAAAATAGAATATTGAATGATTATTTTAAGATGACGTTGGTAATATGAAAAGTTTAAATAAGTAAATAGAATTCATTTAATATTATTAATTATCGTATTGCTATTGTAGCTTAAGGACTAATTTGATGATATTTTATTTTAGAAAAAGAGAGTAGGCAACATTGTAACAATATGGGTAGCGTCATGATGAAATGTTTCGTTCGTTGGTGCTTTCTGTTGATGCCGGTATGATAGTGGGAACATTTTTATTGTATGTGTGTGTGTGTGTGAGAGTTACATTGTCGCTGGTGGTGCGAAATGGTGGAGGTGATGATAGTCTTGATAATGGAGGAACTAGTGCTAGTGGTGGTGGGTGGTGGGGATAGTGGTAGTGGTGGTGGTGGTGGTGGTGGTGATGGCGATGGTTGTATTGGTAGCTTTGAGGCACTTACAAACATTTGTTCACACAAACACATACACAAAGCCTATGGAATAGTATAATATGTAGAAAGAGAAGCATGTTTTAGAAACTAGACGACGACGACGACGACGACAACAAGAAGGAACTTTTCTTTGGACGGGGGTTGAAAGTGTGATTGTGTGTATATATGTGCTTTATTACAGAGACCCCCTTTTAATGCAATATACTCTATAAGGCCATATACTCTATAAGGCCATATATACAATTGTACATATATATAAGCTTAAGCTACCGACAAGCTGGTTGGGTGGTGGATTGTTTGTTACCGCAATGTCGTTTAAGTGGGGCGCTTCTATGTAATAACATATGTGTGTATACTCAGTATATAGCATGGCAACTTTAACGAAAATAGCAAAAGACAGAAGAACAAAACAAACAAAAAAAAAAAACAAATTTATTCTCTGACAAAACTTTAATCTACACAAACAACATGCATTACATACATAGCTTAGCCATAGCAAGTGAATTCCTTTATAATTCTCTCTATATATGTATATTGTATACTAGTCGAGTATACGAAACGTTTCTACTTGTTTCGTTTCGCTGGCCTAGCCTGCTTGCCTGCTTTAATGCCTATGAAGGTACCACACACACACAGATATCCATATTCATAGGAGTATATGTGTGCGAGTATGTAATAATATCATGTAAGAAGGGTGGATTTTCACCAAGCTCCAGCAAAGAAAATATGAAAACATCAGCAATAGCAGAAGTGACTCGTTCGTGTTTGAATTTTGTGCTTTTTTGTTTTTTTTTTGTTTGTTTTTTGCTTCTGCTTTCTTATACCCAGTAGTTAGTAGGGCTTTTGGTTGTTGGTTGGATGGTTGAAAGGAAAGGAGATGGCTGACTGGCTGGCTGGCTTCATTATACATACGAGTGTATGTGATTTGATGAGGGGTGAAACTAATACATGCAAAAGTATATAAATATGCATAAATACACATACATACATACATATATCCGAACGTGTACATATGTTTTTATATTCTATAAAGCAAATATATACACATAGGCACGCATACATATCTCATCATCATCATGAACATCATCATCATCATCGTCCACATCTCGATTATCATATTCAACATTATCATGCATGCAAAATGCATAAGCTGCCCGTCACAATGATGACGATGCTGTTGCTGATACTAGGGTGGTGGCGATGATAGTGATAATAAACAATACTTGTCAATATGATGACGATGATGATAGCGGGGATGGTGATGCTATCAATGGTGGTGGTGGTGGTGGTGGTGATGATGATTTTAATGATATTTAATGCTTTACATGTAACTATTGACTAATCTCTTATCTCATATCTATAAACATTAATACGTTCACAATTATCATTATCATCATCATCATCATCATCGTCATCATCGTCATCATTGTTATAACTATTGTATTATTATTATTATTATCATCAAATGTATTATTTATTTGTGATTATCATATCTTAGAAATAACAATTGTTCATTATCATTATCATTGTCATTTTTAATGATACACTTGAGCAGTTTGCTTGGCAAAATGTTATAAATTCATTTTTTTGCGTTTTGACTATTTACCTGAAATCGAATTATATTGAAGCTGAGCAATTTTGCTTTAAAGTTAGACAATTTCAACAGATTAGATTGCATCAACAGAGCATTAAGAACATTTATTAAAGGCAAAAACAAATTTATGTTATAAGAATAAAAAAATAGGAAATATAACACAGCCAGCTTTGTAAAATAAATGCGTTAATTTCACTCATGCTTACGATAGCCGACTTTGGCGTGGTTGGCAACACTTGCAAAAACTATTATTTTTATTTTTATATTAATTCTCTAAAAGCATCATTATCATGATCATTATTGCTGTCATTTCTATTAGTATATTAAGGTGTTAGCTTGTCAAAATGTAATAAATTAATTTTTTGTGATTTGAATTTCTATTGTCCGAACTAAAAACTCCGTTAATATACACTGAAAATAAAGAAAAATCTGTTTTTTTGAACATAACAGCGTTTCGCATAATATTTTCGCTTTAAAGTTAAGCAAATAGAAGAAATAAATTTTCTCCACCAAATGAACAAATTTGTAAAAAACAAAATACGTTAATTTCGCCAATTTTTACGATAGTCGGCAATGGTATAGTTGGCAATTCTGACCAAAATCATTAATATTATTTTCTATATTAATTTTAACAAAGTACATTCTGTGAACTAAATATGCTATTTTTATCCATTTGTACGATATTTAGCTATGGCTATGAGCTATGAGTTTTCTGTGATTCATAAATAGAGTCCACCGAGGACGGAAATATTATTCGTGAGTGTACATGAATAATATTTCTTGACAAAGCAATCTCATGTTCAGCTATGATTCATACAATTTATGATTTTTCTGTGGTACATAAACAGAGGAAGAGGAAACCAAAATTATTTAAAAATTTCGCTGTAATTCCTATGTGTCGCAACAAAATAAGATCATTTTAAATGTCAAAATTGACAGCTTTGTGAGACGGTTTATATATTTTGATATGAACAAATTTTGAAATTACATTTCCCGTGAGTTTTGAAATAGAGCCAAAACAGATTGGGCTGTGTAGCTGCTTATGGAGCCCTCTTGGTAAAATCCAAATATATATCTTCAGTTTTAGGCAAAAAACCAAAAAAAAGAAATGGTGCTCTTAATAGAAAATGTGGCTCTTTTACCATTCTCGCACAAAATCGATCCCATGGCGCTACCAGAACAAAATGCACACCGTTAATCCTTTTATACAAATAAATGAATATCAATTAATTTGTAGAATATCCCCCTAAAAAAAAAATAAATATGTGTCACTTAAAGCCCCAAAGGGCTCATGGGCCGAGCTTCTCTTCCATTACTGTTGTGCGTCTTAATTTTGGACAGTATTAGAAGTGACCTACTTATTTTAACCTGTTCCGAACGGCAGAACACTTGTGACATCACTTTTTCTGAGCTTTGTCACAGAGTTCTTTTAGAAGCTTTTTCATGGCAAGTTGTTACAGAAAATGATGCTTTGTTTACCGTGAGCACCTGCCAGTGATGGCCTTATCTCACGACGCCCAAAGCGCGTGTATCAATTTGAAGCGTTGATAAGCGCCCCATAGGAGTGGAAAATCAGAAACCAACCTCCAGTATCCTACGGTACCAATTGGGGCACGTTGAATGGACGTACTACCCTCCTTGGTTTGGATCGAGGCCCATCTAAAACCTCTTCTGATCTAAGGGATCAGCACCCTGGTTGCAATGCAACTCCACATCGAGTACCCACGCCGTGTGACGTGGAATACTCTACCCGCGTATCTTTGGGTTACCTTAGCCACCACGAAAACCTCCCCGAAGGGCCGTTCCCAACGATCAGGTTGGAGGGAATCCAACCTGATCACCCGTGGTACCAAATTTAAAGTCTTTTGGTAAGACCTCGTAGCCGAAGCTACTACCAGTTTCAGCCCCATTCGGCTCCGGACTGGTAGCCGGGACGGCAAGTTGTTACTGTCGGAAGAATTGCCAATTGCTTGCCGACAGGTGGGTACCATTCGAAAGAAAAATCTTATCGATATTAAATTTGTTATGCATTAGCCGGGGATTGAACCACGACCTGCAGGTCAGAAGGCGAACACACTAACCACTGAGCTACGGCACCCATCCCCCTAAGAGATGAATATAAACGGAAGACCATTTGAAATGTTGCTCTAGAAGAACTAATGGAGGTTGGCAACATTTCACCGCTCAAAAAGCGACTCCTAGACAATTATGGAAATATTTGTCGATTTTCAAGTGCCCTTAAATTAATTTTATATGGAAGCTTCCCAAAGGAGCAAAGATAAGGAGCAAGTATGTTAAAAAAATTGTCGAGGCGGTAAAATTAATGGAGTCCGGTCATATATTTTACCCGTCTAAGAGCACTCAGCACTCAATTTTGCAGGAGAATCCTTCTAAGCGATAGAGATAGGTGGTAAATAATTTAGGAAAAAATATTGATTAGAAAAAAATTAACGGAGATCGATCTTACATTTTACTCCCTTACTCTCGATTTTGGGTATTTCAGTTAATGGTTTTTCTTTTCATCATTTCTGTAAGAACAAAACAACACCTGACCGAGTCAAACCAACCACCTAGATTCGAATTCAGTGACGCCAGATACATAAAGAAATATTTATACCATTTCTCCATCTCCATTTCTCTCTCTCTCTCTCTCTTGCTCTCTTTCTCCCTGTGAGACACATTGAGACCAGAACAGCCCGTTCTTATAGTAATGAGTTTTTCTTCCAGTACTGTTAGACGGATTAAGTTTGGACATTATTAGAAGGTACCTACTTATATTAGTTAGCAAATTGTTTCTACTGGAAGAATTCTCAATTGTTTGCAGACGGGTGGAAAGAAAAAATATTTTCGATGTTAAATTTAAATTAAAACCAAGACTTACGGCTCGGAAGGCCAACGCCCTAACCACTGAGCTGCGGCACCAACGAGTCACACGTTGGATGAACAAGACATTTTGTAACAGTTGAACTTTATAAGGATGGAGGTGTAAGTCTAAATATAAAATTATGCATAATTATCCGAGCCGATGTGCTGATTACGCCATGAAATCGATAAATTTGGATCGTCCGTCACACCTTCCCTGTAGAAATGTTTTCTACAGAGTAGTCTCTTTGAATTCCTTCACTATTTTAACTACAACTTGTTGTGCTAAATCTTTTAAAGTGACTAAAATTTTCTCTTAAAACAAGAAAACATTTTTCCACCGTAGAATTGCACCTTTTATAGTATTGGGTGTGTGAATTAGTAACCGGCCTTTTACGTTACATGGCGCCACGTGGAAGCGCGATGTCATACATCATTGTTCGAAATGTCATTTTAAATGTCTATTTACTTGCTGTCAAAATCAGTCAAAAGTTTTCAATTTGGTTGTGCGCATCATATGTATATTTTTTCACGATGGAAAATTTTAAAATTTTAAAATCAGCATTTGCAGGAAGTTTTATTAAGTTACATTTTTGCAAAGAAAAATGCAGCTGAAAGTCATCGTTTGCTTGTGGAATTGTATGGCGACAATTCTCTATCCAATACACAGTGTAAGGTGTTGTTTGTGCACTTCAAAAATGGTGATTTCGATATCAAATACAAAGACAAAGAACGCTCTGAACAGCCGAAAAGAAGCCTCGAGACAGTCTCGTTTGAAGGCGAGGATTTGAAGACATTACTCGACCAAGACATGGTCGAACCATTACGGGAGAGCTGTAGCGGCAACAATTGATGCGGTTGAAGAGAGCCAGAATATGCGACCATACATAATTCGATAATTTTCCCCCTTGACAACGCACAGCCACACATTGTTATTCCGGTTAAAAACTATCTTGCTAATGGGATGTTTTACCCCACCTGCCTTATAATCCAGACCTGGCGCCTTCAGAATACCCTTTGTTTCGATCCATGCAGAACGCCCTTAATGTAATACACTTCACTTCCTGTCAACACAATCAAAAATTGGCTCTATTCGTTTTTGGCCGCCAAGTCGGCGAAGTTCTTTTGTGATGAAATCCATAAATTACCAGAAAGATGTTGAAATCTCATAGTTTCTAATGGACAATACTTTGAATACCATGTTTTTCCACAGACTTCTTAAAAATAAATGATTTTTAAGCACTAAAAAAGGACGTTTACTAATTCCCACACCCAAGAAGTTTTTACAATTCAATCGTCAAAGGGCAAATAAAACTGTATAATTGTACGCAAGAGTATTTAATTCCATATTCTCCCCTCTAACTAGAAGCATACCAAATGGCAGGGGTTTTCTATTGAAACTATCAAATGGTGGAATCTGTACAATTATCCGATATTGGAAGAAATTTTAATTCCATCTCCTACCCTCCATATACTAAATAATACTAAATTGTGGGGATATTTGTATGAATAAACTCCGAAAGGATACAATTTCAAGCCTTTGGAAGAATTGTGTGAAATTCTTAATGTCTTTCTTCATTATTCAATAAAAAAGTCTTTATAATTTTAACTTAATAATCAAATTTAATGTGATGCTAGTGTATTTTCTATAGCTGCAAATGTATGGGTAAGTAAAAATCATTGGCATTATTTGAATAAATCACATTTTTACTTATACTACAATAAGAAGCACCCACAAACATTTGTATTCGCACATACTCGTACATACTTAGATGAATTTATTGCAATAATATAAATGGATAAAGATTTGTTGCTAACTTCCAATTTTAGCAGAGAAAAATAAGCCTGTTTTTGTTTTTGTTTTTGTTTCCTTCCCTTCTAAATACTTGCTGGAATTCTTCCAATTCATAATATTGTATGTAATATGTATGGATATACAGAGTGCATTGAACTTACTTACTTGAAGCTATGTTTCAAGCATGTGTTCGTATGTACTACATACATACATACATACATATGGATGAGTATGTACTTACATACATATATACATATATATGTAGGAGCATTTGTGTGTATATACATTTGTATGACATCGATAATAAATCATGAAAGAACACCAAACAACAATGAGTACAGATTAAAATGTACCACAAAAATAGGGGGACGACTGTGAGTAGGGAAGATAGAATATTAAATATTAAATATATACACGTTTAATAAGTTAAATAAAAGGCTGAGCAATGAGTTATGGCACTTGGCGAATGGGTGAATGGGAGAGTGTAGAATCAACAATTATATGTACAACAACCTACAAGTACAATAAAATTCTATCAAACATGTTGTTCGGTTAATTGAAATATTATGGAAAACACATGGGAAAAAAAAAAGAAAAAGAAACAATGACAGGGTGGCCGAAGCTGCTTATCTGCCAGGGGTAGAAAGGATGTACGCATATCCTAGATACCATCAATCGATTACAAATTGCAACATACACACACACACACACTCATATCTAATCATCGAAGTATGAATCTTAGATTTATACGCGCGTTCTATGCACACGTCAATTCTCATATATTGGCGGAAGTTAGTGCAATTAAAACAACAACAAAAACAACAACAACAACAACAACTACTACGATAAATATAGCATCAGCAGCAGTATTAATAATAAAAAAAAAAATACATAACATACATGTAGTTGTAAAATGAAACCCACCCCTAAAAACGATTGAAGTGACGAAACTGAAACTGAAACCAAACCGAACCAAGTTACATACAATATTCCATAGCAAATAAATAAAATACGATACGCGCTACAAAATACGCTACGTTACGATACGATACGATAGTATACGAAGTACTCGTATATGAAAACAGCTTGTAGTGAAATGTAAATGCAGAAAATTCGATGCCATTAGAGAGAGTTCATTGCATTATCAACAACAGTAAAAATACACACACAATGTATGTATGTACAGTGTTTTCAAAAAGAGCATATTCCACGCAAAAAAATATTATAAGCACATACAATTCGAAATTCGAGTGAAAGTGAAATTATCATGAAATGAATTTGAATTCGTGTAACATTGATTTTTGTGTTCGGGATATCAAATGATTTAATTTTTTCTATGAGAACACGAATTTCAATTTTCAGAACGAGTGAATGTTGAGGATTCAGGTGAAAATGATATTGAAATGAATATGAAGTCGAGTGAAATTGATTTTTTGTTTGTTTGAGAAACTGAATATTTTTTTTTTTATTTTCACTTATCATGGTAGACTTGAGACTCTTTTGTTCGTTAGAATACGAAATACATTTTCACTAACGAGTAAAATTGCAATGACAATAATAAAATATTAGTCACAAGAAAAACAAGTGAAATTCAAGTGATTTCATTTCGCTTTCACTTATCGATTTTTTTGAAATCGATAAATATGTGAAAATAAATATGTGGCAGTTGTAAGCCCCAACGGACTCCTTGGCCGAGCTTCTCTTCCATTACTATTGTGCGTGTTAAATTTTCCGGTTCCGATTGGAAGAACCCTTGTGACATCAATTTTTCTGAGAACAGAGTTCTTTTAGAAGCTTTTCCATGGCAAATTGTTACTGCCGGACGGATTGTCAATTGCTTGCCGACAGGTGGGTACCGTTAAAAAGAAAAATCTTTTCGATTTTAAATTTATGCTTCAGCCAATGATTGAACCCACGATCTACAGATCAGAAGATCAACACACTAACCACTGAGGCACGATGTTATATTGTACTTCAAAACAGTTTTGATGATGGTCTTGGATTAAGGTCTAAATATTGACAAAATCAAGAAAATTATTGAACTATAAATAATTTATATAAGCCTAGAACTTAAAATAACCACATAAATTTTAAAGCAGCCCACTGCAAACTATCATGATATTTTTATTCCATTTTGTTTGACATTACATCGTGAACAGACTTATCCCGACACAGCGCCTAGAAATTATCCAGCAGTATTGCGAAAATCAGCGCTCTACTCGAAATGTATATCGTACACATTAGAGCAACTTATGGTCTACATAATTTGCCTACCGAACACACAACTCTTAATTTTAATTATTGGATAATATATGACCAAATATACCACACATAGTGAAGAAAATGCATCAGCGGTAGAATATTTTGCGTAAGAATCTTGATTTAAAATTATACAAAATTCATCTCGTGCAAGAATTTAAGCTGATCGATCTTCCGAAACGAAACGAATATATCAGTCTCAGAGCTATTAAAAATCGATAAAAATCCATTATTTTTCTAGTAATGGCTACGTCAATAAGAAAAATTACGGTATTTGGGCTGACGAGCAACCTAAAGAGGTTCAAAAGCTACCATTGCCTCCAGGCGTTTGGTTTATAGGTTGATGAAATCATCTGTTCTTAAATCTTCAAAAATGAAACTGGCCGTAACTTAACAGTGAGTAGCGCTCGTTTCGCGCTATAATATCGGGCCATTTGACGACGACATTTGGCTTCAATAAGACTATGTGGCTATTTTCCATACAGCATCATTGCTAAAACAATTCGGTGAATGCTTAATTTAATGCTTATGAGCGGCGAATTTACTGTCTACATCATGTGACATGAAAAAAAAGCAGGATGCCCTACAGACCGGATTAGTCATATTTTATGGATTTTGAATCGCTGAATTCGAGTCCACGGTAATATTTCTGCCGTTACAGTCTGTTTTCTTTCCAACCTTAAAAAATAACGGTTTTCAGGTGATTTTGTAAGATTTTTGAGCGAAGCCTGAGGGTGATATATCTGCCTACCTCGCAGTATCAGTTATCTGGGTTCCAGGACACAAGGGAATCGCAGGCAACGAGAATGCTGATGAGCTAGCTCGCAGGGGCTCATCTGCAGACAATGAACGAACACCCTATGCCGATGTAGGTGTTCCCCTAGCTGAAGCCAAGGGGATTATCCAAAAACACTACCTAAACAAAGCGCAGCGGAAATGGACTAGCACCACGACCTGCAAAATTTCAAAAGCCACCTGGCCAGACTACAGCGAGAAGAGGACAAGGAGCCTTCTGAGTAGATCTAGGGCCGTCACACACAAAATAATAGCAGTATGCACAGGCCACTGGGCCATTGGTACACATGCGGAGAAAATGGGTATCCCGCACAACGACCACTGCAGAAGCTGCAACGACATCACCGCTAAGGAGACGGTAGAGCATTGCTTGTGCAAATGCCCGGCCTTATCCAGAAACCGATTAACATCCTTAGGTAGACCTTTCTTCGATAACCTAGGACAGGTATCTAAAATAGAGATCTCCCATATACTTCAGTTCATAAACAACTCCGGCTGGTTGTAACACATCCTTCAACACTCAGTAGGTCTTAGCGAGATTTATGGCTCAAAACGGCATTCTATTTGCTACTTGAGCGACCAAAATCGATTTTTTGACAGATTTTTGTATAGAAAATATATCAAATAAGTCGATTCTAACTTTAAGATGATTCTAACTCTGGCTATCACTATGAGCCAATACTTTTAAATCGCATTTGATGATGATAGTAAAGCTCTATACACTAGAGGGTTAGAAAGCTGATTTTTCAGGCTAAAATGTTTTTGTTAGCAACATTGTTAAACGTTATAATATACTTGAACGTGAGTGAAATTTCCGAAGAAATCCGCTATGTTACGCTTTTTTATTCATTATGAGGTGCTATGCGGGCTAATTAATTCGGCTCTTTACTGTGAGCAATTAACAAGAGTACAATAAGTGATTCAAAAGAAGCGGCCAGAATTGATCAATAGCAATGGTATTGTCTTCCATCATGACAATGCCAGGCCACACACATTTTTGATGACTTGCCAAAAACTGATTCAGTTTGGTCGGAAAGTTTTTATACATCCACCGTATAGTTAAAATTATGAACTCTGTGACTACCATTTGTGTTGGACTTTGCAACACTTCCATGATGGGAAAAAATTAACTAACAAAATACCTCACAAAAACACTGTTGCGGAAGCTTGGAGAATTTCCACCTCAGATGAGAGAATGATCGGAGTTTTCCAACGAAAAGACCTACGTAAGATCTTTGGACATATTTGCTTTGGTGACGAGTATCGAATAAGGTACAACCATGAGCTGTGTGAGCTGTATGCCGACACTGATCTAGTAAAGCGCATCGAAATTCAGCGGCTTCGCTGGCTAGGTCATGTCGAGCAAATGGAATATTTGGAACCCGCTGGTGGACGACGCAAAAGAGGAAGACCCATTCTGTGGTGGAAAGACAAAGTACTGGAGAACCGATTAGCGCATGGAATCTTTAATTGGCGCCAGCTAGCGAAGGAAAGAGTTGGCTGGCGAAGTATGCTAGATTTGGCCTAAATCGATTTTCGGTTGTAATGGCCGCATCAAGTTCTCTTGCAAAGAATGAACAGCAAGCTCTACAAATCGCTCATCATGTCTATGCTCACATCAGATGAAGAAGATTGGATCCTTTTCACCTCTCATAGCAGAGATTATCGAGAAAAAATTCTTTGTAAGAACTTTGGACCTATATGTGCCGTCAGCGAGTCATTTTGCAGAGCACAAACAAAACGGAACCTAATGGGCAGATACATAGGCGTTGCAGAGGAAGACCTAACCTCCAGTGGAGAGACCAAGTATGGGGAAACTGTCAGCACTTGAAATTTGTAATTGGCACTAGCTACCGAAGGACAGGGAAATTTGACCTAAATCGATTTTCAGTTGTAATTGCAACATAAGTAAAAATTTCTGAATTTTACTTTGATTTATCGATATATTCAGAAGACCCCATGCCGATTATGTTCTTTTTGAAAACACTGTATGTATGTATATACATAGAACCATGTTGGTTGTACTATTGCCGCCGCGCGTTCTATTACAAATATATGCATATATGTGTGTGCGTGTGTTTTGTACTCTTACCGTTGCTCCTGAACAAAACAGAAACTACAACAACAACAACAAAAAGAAAACACAGAATTCAAAAAACCACCAAAACAACAACAGCAACAGTAAGCAGTAGCAGCAACAGCAGCAGCAGCAGCAGCGGCAATAACACCAGCCAACAATAAAAGGAAAAATGGGGGTGGTTGGGTCGCTACTCTCGTACATAGCACATATAATGAGTCAAAAACATGAAAAGTTAGTATACCATGCATATATACATACATATATAAATACATTTGCACACACACACACACACACACACACATATATATATATACAAACATTTGTATATAAAATAATGATGGGTAGGGTGGAAAAACCAGAAAGAATAAATCGATAAAACAAAAGTAAGAACTTTTATACTTTATCCATCCCTCATACTGTAGTGCAACATAATATGTATCATACTAGATACAAGTACTTTAAAAATATGTGAAAAATGCTCAAATAAATATATTTAATTTCTTACCTCACTGCTATTACCCACCCAAGCATATGAATAAATATTCATATTTGACTTACCATTTGGTGCATTCTGATTGAAATGATTGCCATTCGTTTGATAGCGTATATGATTATCCGTAACACCCGCTGCCGTATTACCATTTATGCCGGGCGTTGTAAACGCTCCGGGGGGAGCTTGTGTATCATGGCCGAATTTCGCAGCAAATTGATGTATACCAGAGAATGGTCCACCAAATGCAGAGAAATTCATCATTACAGTGTTTGTTTTCTGTTTTTTTTTTGTGTTTTTTTTTATTACAACCGAATCGGAAGCGAATACAATGGACGGGACAATACGATGTGTTTCACTTTACACTTTTAGATTTGCCGCTTTGCCTTAGTCGATGATGACAATAAATATTTTGGTGTTTTTTTTTTAATGGGTGGAAGTTCAACACTTTCGATTTTTTTTTTTTCTTCTTTTGCTTTCTTTGCAAAATTGATGGAGTTTGCCTTTCACATTGTCATGTCATGCCATATTTATAAGGAAGAATTCATTTTGTTGTTGTTGTTTCGCATTTATCCTTTTATATTGTTGTATTATAAGAATGTTATAGAATAAGACAAAAACTATAAACAAGTGAAACAAGAAATGGAATGAGTTAGTTCGTGAGTGAGCAGCACAAGGTGAACGGTGAACATTAAATAAAGGTGATTTAATAATCACAGTACAGACACACACCAATCACACCACACCACACCATATTACTATTATTATTATTATTATTATTATTTTATATTAGGTAGGTACTAGGTACTAGTACACACAACAACTACTACATTCAATGTATTGTATGATACATATACCATCAGTAGACAATCAATTGTTGCGACAACAGCGACAACCGCTACGACTACTTTAACGAGTGACGACTACCGAGACTGACTGGATGAATGATAATAGTTAATGAATATATTCGTACTCGTACTCGTGTTCGCACATTCAAGTATTTAGGTAGGCACTTGTATGAAACGTACATATGTACTGTTAATTTTCCACATACTCTTCTCAATTACATACATCCTATGTATGCATAACTAACAGTATGAGAGCAAAAGAGAACGAGAGAACACAAAAGAGTGACAGCAAAAATGAGAGGTAGAGAGCGAGAGTGTATGTGTGTTAGATAGAGAAAAGGTGAGAGTGAGAGCGAATGCAAGTGCAAGTATGAGAGGGCTTCTATTAATAGTGGAAGTGGTAAATCAGAGCTGGGTAAGCATCATTGTCAGAGAAATGTAATTATATCTATAAAACAATAAAAAAAATTATATTTTATCTAAAATGAAATAATTTTTTTTTAATTATAACATTTTTTTATTTGTTCAGAAATACAAGGGTGGTTTGGTATAAGTCCCTGACAATTAAAATGTGGAACATACAATTTTTTTTTTAATAATTAAATTTTTTAATTAGCTCAGAAATACGAGGGTGGTTCAATAAGTCTCTAAAAATTTATATAAGCACTACCATATTTTCCAAAAAAAAAATAATTTTTTTTTTATTCCTTAACATAGTCTCGATACACTCTCGAATTTTTGCTGCCCCCCAAATAGTATGATTTTTCGAACTCATCAAAATAGGCAATGGTTTCATCAAATACCTCTTCATTCGACCCAAAATCTTTTACCGCCATGCCATTTCTTCATGTTTGGAAAAAGGATATAGTCACAGGGAGCTAATTCTGGCGATTGTGTTGAATGGGGGCGCAGTTCGTAACACATTTCATGGAATTTTGCTATTGTTATTGCGTAGTTGTGCGCCGGTTCATTGTAATGGTGGAAGAGAACTTTTTTTCTCATGTCGAATCGATCCAAAAGTTTTGCATAATATGCGCCGATGATCGTTTTACTTTTTTCGAGGTAATCAATGTGAATGACACCACAAGCACCCAAAAAAAGACTATCACCAGGCCTTTGTCGGCTGACACATTCGTTTTGAGTTCTATGGCTTCAATTTATCACGAAACGCGTTCGAATAACAATTGAACTGAATTGAATTGAATTTCATATTCAAATATTTATGTAAAACTTCAAGTTTGCACAGTTGCCAATGGACCAATATCATGCCATGGATTTTATCGACCATTTTTGTTATAAAGACGTCAATTTGGCAACCTGAGCAAGAGAAAGGGAACAAATATGGCTGTCTTAGTCGAAGCACTAACCAAAGTAAAGCGGTGATGCGCTGGCCAGGTAGCTCACTTGATAGATAATTATGGGACGTAAAGAATTCTTGAATTGGGACCATGTGAAGATAATCGAAAAATTGGGAGATTACATAAAGGAGAGTGACAGGTAACTAGAAAACAGCACAGCAAATTGCAATTGAAGAAAAATGGAGACAGTTAGAGGAGATATATGTTTCCACGCTATGATATCCAGCAAATGGCTGGTTAATGATGATGATCTCAAGTTCCTCCATACCTCTACAGCTACTACAAAAATCATGCGTTAGATGATAAGGCCAGCAACAATTTTGCTATTCTACAGATGGCTGGTTCAGGCAATTCTCTGGATGTGATTGGACGTTTTCACTTCCGAATCCTGTTTGTACGTAACTATTGGAATCCCGAAACAAGCATTTTGAAGTATTAGCTGATTCTGAACTGCAATGAAGTTACAGTTACAGTGAAGTTGCTTTTCTGTTCCTTGGCGTAGAGGTCTTTTCAAAGTTCTTTCATGACAAATATGTGTACTATTCTAAAAAAAATACATTTTTGTTTTTCTCAAAAACGCATGCGGATCAAGATGTACACTCCTCCATATTTTATTATTAATGAGAGCCAACTTTTGATTTTGTCATTACCGTTTACATTACTTTCAGAAGGCATTGAATTGCTACTGAAATTGTAGAAAAACGATAATAGCATATAGATAAAAGAATTGGAACATTTAAATTCATGAAAAATTTGAGATTACTTTAGTGAGTAATTAAAAATTGCAATTACAAATTACAATTTCTGTTTATATATACTAAAATTGGGAAAATTAAAATTCTAATTGTATTGCGAAATTTAGAAAAGAATGAATTTTTTAAAGTAATCGTAATTGGGAAACACATCACTTAATGAAACATTTCAAATTACCTTATTTAAGAAAGTTAAAATTTCAATTATATTATGAACATACAATTTTGGTAATGGACTAGCACCACTACCTGCGCAATTTCAAAAGCCACCTGGCCAGACTACAACGAGAAGAGGACAAGGAGCCTTCTGAGTAGATCTAGGGCCGTCATACACAAACTAATAGCAGTATGCACAGGCCACTGGGCCATTGGTATACATGCGGAGAAAATGGGTATTCTGCACAACGACCATTGCAGAAGCTGCAACGATATAATCGCTAAGGAGATGGTAGAGCATTTCTTGTGCAAATCCAAAAACCGATTAACATCCTTAGGTAGCCCTCTCTTTGATAACCTAAGACAGGTATCTAAAATAGAGATCTCCCATATCCTTCAATTCATAAACAACTCCGGCTGGTTGTAACATATCCTTCAACACTCAGTAGGTCTTAGCGAGATTTATGGCTCAAAACGGCATTTTGTTTGCTACTTGAGCGACCAGGGTCGCAGCCATTCTACCTACCTATCTACCTATGAAATTGAAAAGGTCATCAATATTTTAAATATGGATTTAACGTAATCGGAATTCGAAAACATTTAAAGCAAGTTGAGAGAAACCAACTTTTGATTTCATAACTACTTCTTCAATTACTTTCATAGGTGCTGGAAAACGTTTAAATTCATAAAAAATTTAATTACAGATTACAATTTAGTATAAATAATTGAAAAAAATGGAATTTCAACTACATTAAAGAGTTGAAAGAAAATCAATTATTTTAATGTGGATCTAGAGTAATCGGAATCAAAAAACATATGATTATTATTGAAAAATTTTAAATTGCCTTATTTAGCAATTGGATATTTCAATTAATAATGACAAAAATTCAGAAAATTAACATTTCAATTGCATTAAGGAATTAAAAATGAATTCTTGTAATGCAAATCTAAAGTAATCAGAATGCGAAAATATTTAATTTAATGAACAATTTCAAATGACCTGGCTGAGTAATTTAAAATTTCAATTACACATTACATTTGAGAAAATTTTAATATTGAATTGAAAAAGTAATCAAATAATCAATGTAGAGCTATAGAAATCGTTAACAAATTTTTAAATTTGCAAATGATTCAATTGTAGTTGAGTTTACCCAACTCTGGTAGTAGTGCTGTCGTTGATTACTATCATGACGACGACGATGATGATGATGTTGATGATAATCACTATGACAATAATCGGAGTTGTAGTGGTGGTGGTGGTGACAATAATAGCCGTATGTATGCATGCACTCTTCTTGTATTTTTTTTTATGGGGGGTTGGTGTACGTATTCACAAGTACATATAATACGGACAAGGAACGAATATATCGTAAGTACTCAAAAACTTTCAATTTCTCTGAATGCAACAACAAATGGACAGTAATATATGACGATGATGACGACGACGACGACGACGACGACGACAATAGAGTACAATACGACGATTTTGTACGAATAGTCACGATGGTGATGACGCTACTTTTACTGTTGTTGCTGCTGCTACTAACAGTAAAAATTATAATGATGATAACATTTGCACAGCATAACAACAATTAATAGTAACACTAACCGGCTCAACGGCGACAATGACGTTGACTTTGACGTTGATGATGATGATAATGATTACTCGACGACGACGAGGACTACGATGTAGTTTACCGAGAATGTGTCGTTCCCGTTATTGAACTAAACTAAAATGAAAATTTAACTAGCAATGCTACGAGCGTTAACTGGACTCGCTCCAAGCATTAAACATGAGTGGAAGAAGAACAGCGAACTTTCTGTAGAGAAAATACAAATCTCACACTAAAAAATTATGCACTACCATCGCCATCATCATTGAATCGTACCTATGTACATATGTATGTATGTATGAATATGCCTTCTGCACATCCAACCCACCCTATTTGCGAATGGTTTCTGTTTCATTTTATTGTTGTAGAATATTCGAATGCATGTGTGTACGTGGATGTTCGGTTTGTCACTTTTTCCACGAGGGTGGAAGATATTCGTACTATAATATAACGGGAAATGTTTCACTTTTTCTTTTCATACTGTTGTTATTGTTGTTGTTATCGTTGATTATTATTGTATTATTCTTGTTTCATTTACGCTTCACTCATTTGTGGGGGTAAGTTTATAGTGAGTGGTGCTTGCTGACAATGATGCACCATGCATGCACGTGAGAGAATGTATTGTGTGTCCAGAAAGAACGCGATTCAGAGAACGAGTGAGAGCGAGAGAGAGAGAGAGAGAGAGAGTGAAAGCAAGAAAGCTAACGAGAGAGTAAAATTTGTATTTCGTAATAGCAAATATAAAATTGGTTGAATGTACCTATAAATATTTCACATGTTTTCACCAGCAAGCAGAATAAATCAATTCATGCTGACTTTGTTGGTATTGTTGTTGTTGTTGCTTCCTTTTTTAGAATTATATAATTACTATTCAAACAAATAGATAAACAATAACATGGTGCAATAAAATTCAAGTGAAGTTCGGGATTCCAAGAACCACGGATGTAGGCCGGCCATATACATCAAGTTATAGAGTTGCCAGAGGTAAATTAAGCTTAAACTCGACAGTGAAAAAACAAGCATTGACATTTATCTGGACAACAGTACATAGGAGCGCCTTACGTCGTCCCATAAACAAAAAGTTGCAAAGAAAACGAGTCATCGTTGGTTTTAGGTTTGCTGGACCGTTCTCTAAAAATCTCTAACCATCAGGTTTTGTTTGAAATTTTTGTGAAGATTAATTCCTATAAATCAGTTAAGCAGTTCTTCATCATGTATTAGAGTTACCTTCTTCTTCAATCTTATTATGGAGAAAATAATATGAGCTGGTGATCTACGACATAATGGCAATATCTTCAACAAAAGTGTCATACTGTTAGCGTATGCCGATGATATTGACATAATCGGCATAAACACACGCGCAGTCAGTGCAGCATTCTCAGAGTTGGAAAGAGAGTCGAGTCGAAAGGGGTCTTACGGTGAACAAGGGCAAGACGAAGTACCAAGTACCAACAAAAAAAGAGTCCCAAAGTCCGTGCGTCTTGGACAGCACGTCACTGTTGATAACTACGCTTTTGAAGTAGTGAAGGTCTCCATCTATCTATCATTAACACCAGTAATGACGTCAGCCTAGAGATGTTACGAAGGATCACTCTTGCTAACAGGTGATACTTGGGCTAAGTAAAGAATTGAGAAGTTTGGCCCTCTCTCGAGCAACGAAAACCACACTCTACAAGTTTCTCATCATGCCTGCCCTTACATATGGTACCAAAGCTTAGACAATTTCCACCTCAGATGAGAGAATGATCGGAGTTTTCGAGAGAAAAGTCTTACGCAAAATCTTTGCAACTATTTGCTTTGGTGGCGAGTATCGAATAAGGTACAACCATGAGCTGTATGCCGACATCAACATAGTAAAGCGCATTATAATTCAACGACTGCGCTGGCTAGGTCATGTCAATGAAATGGAAGAACACTAAGAAGGTGTTATATTCGGAAGCCGCTGGTGGATGACGCAGAAGAGGAAGACCATACCTCCGGTGGAAAGGTCAAGTACTGGAGAACTTGTTAGCGCTTGGAATTTCTAACTGGGGCCAGCTAGCCAATGAAAGAGCGGGTTGAACATTTCTCTTTATTGGTATTCCGTTGCTATAAAAGCTCATTCTGACAGAATTTTGTACGTGAAAAAAATAGTTGTTGTTCACACTATTTTATTTTTTTGGAGTCGGATACTTTCTTGAAGGAGGAAAAACGTCATTAAATTTTTGTGTTGGCGGTAAGTATCGGAGAAATTATAATCTTGTTTTTTATGAGCTATTTGCCAGTATTTATGGCCCACTATGGGGATATTTATCGATTGTAATTTATTTTTAAGTTCATGTAGGTCAGCCCTCGGTATAGGTGGGTCTGAGTCACATATTTTACTCCTGTAGAGACACCCTGAGAGCGGTGGAAATTTATGAAAGCCGCAATTTTGTAAGAGAGCTTTCCGAAGAATTAGAGAAGTAGGGATTGGTCATATATTTTATATCTCTAGGGGCGACTACTAGGAAGATATGTGATTTACCTATTCTTCAACAATGTTTTTTAACTTTGATCACGCTTTGGCACTATTTCCTTCATCTTTCCAGGAAAGCCCCTGAGAAGTAGAGATAGAGGATACAAATGTTCAAGAGAAATGGTGGATAACAAAATTAAATGGGGGTCTGGCACTCTGGGAGCGGTGGGATCAAATTTTATGAAAACTTCAATTTTGTATGGGACCCTCTCGAAGAGGTGCAGATAGGGGCTAAGCACGTTCTAAGAAAACGTTGTGAAGTTAAATATATAGGGGGTCATACATTTTACACCTCTAGAGGCGATTACTGGAAGTTGTGGATTATTTACTTGTTTTTCTACAATTTTTTAAAACATTTACTGCAGCATTTGGTAGGGAAGTCCGCTTGAGCAGTGGAGATAGTGGGTCCAAATATATAAATAATAAAAATTAATGGGAATCATTTACATTTGTAAAAGCACCCCAGGAACGTTGGGAGCGAATTTCATAAAAACATCAATTTTGTAGGAGAGCCCCACGAAGAGATAGAAATAAGAGATAAATATGTTCTAAAAGAAGTTGTGAAGAAATTTTTGAAGGGCGGTCATATATTTTACGCGACTAGAAGGGACTACTGGGAAATTATGCGGTTATTTATCTGCTTTCCTTCAATTTTTTAAAACTCTAACCTAAAAATGGAGAAAAATTCAAATTACGATACCTTCACGTAATTGCTTACATTTTCTTCATCGATGCCTTGTTTTCTTTGGAAAACAACGAGCTCTATGAAAATATAAGTATATTTTAAAGATATACTATGTATTCCCCGATTAGAGAGAAGACACATTATTTTCATATTTTGGACCGCGTTTTGTACAACTGGACCGGTTGAAAATATTTTTAGTAATGGTTGCTAGTGTATTGTATTAATTTCATCATTTCTTTCGTCTTGATTTTAATACTTTTTACAATATTTTTTTGTTTTTTGCTCGAGATATGGGGCAAATAGTAAAATTCTTGAACAAAAAAAAAATAAATAAAATAATTATCTCTCAAAAATCTGATAATAGAATTTTTTTTATGCAAATTTTGAATTTCGTAGCTCCAAATCCATTTTCAATAGTGATAGGATCAATGAATGTATTTTTTTGTTTTTTTTTTTTTTTTTTTTTGGAAGTAGAGTAATCGGCTACAAGAGAATCTGATTTAATTATAATTATTTTATCCCAAAATGACAAGACGATGGTATTTCCGAGCATTCAAATGTTCAGATGAACTTTTTGGATTGAGTTGAGCTATATTTTGTTGGAAGAAATCGAAGAGAAATATTATAATACAAATGTAGTCTAATTCTAGAAATTGAAAAATTGAAATTGAAATTAGTTTATCAATTAAATCAATAATATGAATTGTACTTTATAATGCAAAATCAATTTCAATTATTCTCTATCAGCCTGTATCAGTATTTGGGCTAAATTTCATTTGAAGAAATCAAAGATGGATAATTAATCTCGGTTACCAGATACTCGTATATGTACGTTTCCATGTGATCATTTAAATGTGGTCAAAGCGCGAAAGCACTAGGACGCCATATATCCATAGAGTCATAGATTGATAGAAAAAAAAAACATAAAAAGAGAGTGATAGAGATAGAAGATAGTAAAATCATATACGTAATTTGTTCGCTTTTATATTTAATTTTCCTACAAATTGTTTGCGCAAAATTTATTACTGTAAGACAGTTGTTGTTGTTGTTGTTAATTTTCGATTTTCTAATTTCTTTTCTCTTCTATGTACCTACACACACATACATACATACATATGTATGTAATGTATATATGAATGTATATTTTATATATGTAAGCACATCTATATAAATTTCAACTATTTAGTCTCATCATCATCTTCATCTTCTTCTTGTTCTCTTCACTTGACTATTATTATGATTCTTCTAGTTGTTGTTGTTGTTTTGTTCTTGTTGGTCTTTTATTATTAAATTAAAATTTCGCTTCAAGGGTGCTTTTCACTTTTATCATTGCACCTCTTCTACTCATACGCATACTCATTCGCACATGCATGCATGACACAGACGTACATAATACACACAGAAGCACACACACACACACACACACACAGACATGCATAAATAATCAATTAAAATTATTTCTTGTTTAGAATCACGCCTTTTATTTTGATTTCATATCTAATTTACATGAAAAATGTATTATTAAATTAGTTACGGCTTTGATTTATTTCATTCTCACATACAAAATTGATTTTTATAGTTATTATCCTACATATATGTATATACATTTATTTTTTATTATTTTTTACTTTACTATTACAACACTTCCGTTTAAATGAACATCCGACGCCGATGACAACGACCGTCACATTGAATTAATACGTTAGATTATGTTCGTTACTCTACGATGCAGAGACACGATGATGTTAACATTCGGATCGTTGAACACACAATGCCAAAATACGAATGCGAATTGTAAGAAAGTTCAAAAAGTTATGCTTCCTACCTTCATTTCGTCCTTTGCTCTTATTAGCGCTGTTGTGTTTTGTTTGTGTTCACTGTCGTACATTGACAGCTTAACCATGGGCCGCCGTCACATTTTATATTTAGATATTTACATATTTGTCTATAAATTTATAAAATATATTTAGGTGCTAAGCTAAGTATTAAGCTTTAAAATAGATATAAGGCGAATGGTGATGATGACGACAGGGTACAGGTTGGTTGAAAAGTAAATGAAATTAATTTGTTTTTTTTTTTATTCAATATAATCTCCCTCAACTTCAATACACTTATCACTACAATGATCCTTTAATAATTTTATAACATCTCTGTAATGTTTTTTCCGAAACTCTCTGTAAAATACTGTTCCACAGCTGCAATAACTTCTTCCTTCAACGAAACGATTCATACTTTGATTCATTTAATTTAGTCATCACATCGAGCGTACTGTGTGTAAGGTTGAAGCCTATGCCCAGCAACCTGATTGGACCTTATCAGTGTGGCTTCAGGCTTCAAACCTGGTAAATCCACCATCGACCAGAATTTCACACTGCGCCAAATCCTGGAGAAGACCCAAGAAAAACAGATCGACACACACCACCTATCTGATCACACAGGAATTACCTCTACGCAACAATGTCTGATTTCGGTATTCCTGCAAAGCTCATTCGACTTTGTAGAATGACACTGCATAACTCCCGCTGTGCAGTGAAAATTGGGAAGGACCTGTCCGCACCGTTTAGTACCGAACGGGGTTTCAGACAAGGTGATTCGTTATCGTGCGACTTCTTCAATCTTATTATGGAGAAAATAATACGAGCTGCTGATCTACGACATAATGGCACTATCTTCAACAAAAGTGTCATGCTGTTAGCGTATGCCGACGATATTGACATAATCGGCATGAACACGCGAGAAGTTAGTGCAGCATTCTCAGAGTTGGAAAGAGAGTCTCGTCGGATGGGTCTTAGGATGAACGAGGGCAAGACGAAGTATCTAGGGTCAACAAACAAAGAGTCCCGGCATCTTGGACAGCACGTCACTGTTGACAACTACGCTTTTGAAGTAGTAAGGGACTTTGTCTATCATGGAACCAGCATCAACAACTGTAATGACGTCAGCCTGGAGATCATGCATAGGATAACTCTTGCTAACAGGTCTTACTTTGGACTGAGTAAGCAATTGAGAAGTTGAGCCCTCTCTTGAAGAACGAAAACTACACTCTACAAGTCTCTCATCATGCCTGTCCTAACATATGGCGCTGAAGCCTAGACAATTTCCATTTCGGATGAGCGAATGCTTGGAGTTTTCGAGAGAAAAGTCCCACGCAAGATCTTTCGACTTAATTGCGTTGGTGGCGAGTACCGAATAAGGTGCAATCATGAGCTGTACGAGCTGTATGCCGATATTGACATAGTAAAGCGCATCAAAAGAAACTTGTAACGGGTGTTTTTTTTTACTGCATGAGATCTTCCGATAGCGATATTTATGTTTTGACAGATGAGAATTGTCAAGCTGTGTTGAGGTTAAAAAAAAATTAATATGTAGCGCTTATAAGCCCCGAATGGCTGTGTTAAATTTTTGACAGTATTGGAAGGGACCTACTTATTTTAGCCGGTTTCGAACTGCGGAACTCTTGCGACATCACTTTTTCTGCATTCTGTCACAGAGGTCTTTTAGAAGAAGCCGGGAGAATTGCCAATTGTTTGCCGACAGGTGGGTACCGTTCGAAAGAAAAATCTTTTCGATAAAAAATTTGTTATGCTATTTGTTCATTGAGGTCGTCCATTACGAATTTACCTAACATTCTATGATGCAGAGCGCCTAGACTTAGGCAGTCCCATAGAAAATGGAAAACCGTTTCCCTGGTCCCTTCCTGATCACAGTTTCGGCATCGACCAAAGGCCGGTTATTGTTGAAGTTATTTTGAAAATGTCTGTTCTTGGCTTCCTTATTAATTCGTCTGTTCTTGACTTATTGTATTTTGGCCATATTTGCTTGCTTATTTTGCAGGTACCAGTTTTTTCCCAGCTGTTCTCTGCCTGCTTCTTAAACTTATGGTGGAGCTCTCTTTTAACGGCGCTGAGGGGGTATCCGACAGCTAGCGACTCGTATTCGCTGAGGAATGCCTCCCTTCTTCACCTGCCTCTATGTTCCACCCAAATGCATTGTCTTATAATATCTGAATTACCATAGTTACTGGCGAATAAAGTGCCAAAAGGGCTGCTTGACTATCTGACAATACATATGCCTTTGATAGTTTATGTGGATGACTATTAAGTATCCTATATGCTTCCCATATTTTCAGAACTTCTGCTTGAAAGATGCTGGCGTAGTTTCCCAGACGAAAGGACCTGGATACATTGAGATCTGCGGAGTAGACCCCCAATCCTACACAGTTATCCATTTTAGATTCATCTTTATACAGTTTAATGGTATCCTCCTTAGCCACACGGTCCAGGTCCCAGTCATTTGGAGTGGGAAACCTCACTTCAAACTTCTTTCTGAATTCTAGCACTGAAGTAATGTAGTCTGATTTGCCGTACTGCTTTCGTTTTTCTAAAATTTTACAAATTTCGAAACTGTCACTCATTCCATAGTCCACCTTCTTTAATCCTGGTGGCCGCGTTCGCTGCGGTTAGTGGTATTTGAATGTCGATCGGAAGTAAGTTTAGGATGACGTTTAGTGCCTCTGCTGGGCATGATTTCATGGCCCCCGTTATTGCCGGACATGCTGCTCGTTGTGAACGTTGAACAGTTACGTCAATAAACAAATTTTCCGTAAATGGATCGTAGACAATCCTCCAGCCGTCATTGCATCACCATTACATCCATTAAAATTGACTGTTTGGTCATCGGTCCTTATTTCTTTCGAAATTAGGAAGAAGCTGCCGATGAATGGCGAACGTTATTGAGTCATGCTAACTAACTTTTTGTTACAACAAAGTGATCAGCTACAGCGCGTGCAACAATCGAGCTATTGCAAAATCAATTTGCCGACAATTTTCTTTCCAGGGGCGGTCCTCTTAATTGGCCTCTTCGTTCGTGCGATTTAACGCCTCTTGTCTACTTTTTATGAGGCTATGTTAAGTCATTGGTTTATGCCGACAAACAAGCAAGTCAGCAAACCGGAAGCCAATATTCAAGCCAGCTTAAAAAATAAATGGCATGAAATAATCTAATAGATTAAAATAAACAAAAATTTCATTCCGACAATATTTATTTCTTATATTTTGGTTCAAAGCTGTCGAGCTTTAAAAAAAACACCCATGATAAACAGCTTTCTCAAGACGATCAATCAACAAAATTCTTTTCCATTTCAAAAAGGTGATGCCGCTCATTCTGACTTCGTCTGTTTTGGAGCTAAACAACCAGCTGCAGTCTGCTCTAAGGTTTTTCTTTCAGTCTCCGGTAGATTTTATTTTACTTGTTTTATTCTACTTAGTAGGGACATAAATGTTGGTAAATTGTTTTGGAGCCAAGTTTGGATAATTTTAACTTTGATGGCCCTTTCCGACCTTCCTTAGTTGACCGTGCGTACACCCTATCATTTTGCTAGTTAAATTTTTCCTACAAGGTAAAATTTTTTTCATGAGTAAACAAGATTTTTCTGTGCCAGTTATTAGCGGCAGCCATATAACCTAACCTAAACTATTAGGGTGTTTCACCAAAAGACTTCGTTATTGTTCGATGAGAGTTTTTTCAAAGCTGCACTCAACAAATGTCCTGTACGGCATTTGAAATCACACAGTTGGATATGAAGGAGCCGATTTCTTTAACACTTTCACAATTTTTGTATACATTTCTTCTGTTACTGATAAGCTTTGCAAAATCAAGAATCACAGAACGATATCTATTGTAAAAAAATACACTACCTTGTCAACTTCAAATGGCTGGTAAACAAAGAATGAATTGACAAATAGAAATAAAATTTTGAACGTGTTAAAATGAAAGATGAAATATTAAAATGGTGTAAAATTTTGTTAAAAAAAAAAGTAATATGTAACAGTTATAAACCCCGAGGGGCACTTTTGCCGAGCTTCTCTTCCATTACTGTTTTGTGTGTTACATTTTAGACAGTATTAGAAGGGACCCACTTTCATTAGCTGGTTCCGAACGGCAGAACCCTTGTGACATAACTTTTTCCGAGCTTTGTCACAGAGTTCTTTTAGAAGGTATTTCATGCTAAATTGTTACTGCCAGAAGAATTTCCAAGATCTTTCTGTTTTCGGGAAAAAAATGTCCTGCATAAGACTGATAAGACCGAATAAGTTATAATTCTAAGTAGACCGAGCTCTACGCCGATATTGACTTCAAAATCCTAAAACAAGGAAAGAATTTTGAATGTGATGGTAGCAATCCGACCACAGGTGACACAAAATCTGTAGAATGTGATTACTCTGGCCCGTAAGACGTCGCACTTTCTTTTGAGGTGTTGACACATTAAAAAAAAATATGTAGGATGTCCGACCAACCAGCATTGCTGAAAGCAAATTCGTGATCGAATTTATACAATCATCCTCAGCTTTCATTCAAACCTCAAAAACCCTTGTAAAAATGGTCGAAAACACGATGTTTTGTTTTTAGCAGCTATATAGTATACCTTAAAAACTTTATCGATGGGGCTTATTTGGTCTTAGGTCCACCTAAACTCTGTATGAAAAATTTGAGAAAAAAAAAAACGTCGAAAGCACATATTTTTAAAGTCGTATTTATTTTGACGTTACGTAGTATCACATATCACCAACTTTATTAAAAAGTGACTGATATGATCGATTATGAGTAATACTTTTTTTTTTTGTCAAATACAATCCTTTTTCTTCATCCACTTAATGAGTCCATTTTAAATTCTTCTATGAATTTAAAATTTTTTAACATCTCTGTTGCTGAAATGAACTACATACTTTCATAGGGCACTAACAGCAATGTTACAGTAACAGATATACATGGCGTATGATTTCCAATAAAATCTGTTAACTACATCAATGTTAATTAACATATGTTTGTACATATTCATACGCCATGTGTGGCTGTTACTCTTACTGTTAAATAGTTACTTACATTCTTTTGTGGAAAAGATTAAAAAAAAAAAACAACACACATTTTTGGTTTTTGTAATATTTATTAATATATTTATTTATTGTTGTTGTTGCTGAGTTTGTGTTTTTTGTTTGTTTTGTTTTGTTCGGTAAATATGTAGATATTTATAAGTTCATAGAGATTTGCATGCTTCCACTAGAGACTGTAAATGTTTGTGTATATATATTTGTTTTTTTTTTTTTTAATGCAAGTTTATTGTTTTTTCTTCGAAGCTTATTTAATATATGTATTTCTTTATAGATAAATTTATAAATTTCTTTAGCAACTTAATAATAATAAAGTAATAATTATAATAATAATCATAATAGTAAGATTACGAATAATATTTAATATTATTTGTAGCTTGGCATATTCTATTTAATTATTCGCTGAATCAAATTTAATTTAATTAAGGCATAATGCAATTTGTTTTTTTTGGCATTTTTCGTTTAAATTTTTGTATTTTTTCTGCTCATTTAAAGAAAAAAAAAAGGAAAAATCAAACGTGTCTATAATTTTCAAAGAAGTACAAAAGCACTGGAAGATATGTGATATAAGATTTTGACATACGCTTATGTTAACCAAACAAAATTTGAATAAATTTTATTTAAATTAATAATAAAAAAAAAAATTAATAAAAATTAAAGCGAGAGAGGGAGAGAGTATGAAAAATATCTTAAGTGGCATTTGAGTTACCTTTGTTTTGTTTGTTTTTTTTTTTTTTTTTGTTATACTAATACATTGAATATTTATTTATCATTTTTGTATGTATGTGTTTATAGATAGAAGTGATTTTTTAATAGTGTGGCATTAAGAATAATCATTATTATATATATTTATTTTATGAAAATTACTGTATGTACTTGGGAAAATATTGCAGCAACTGTCTTATAGAGTTTTTTTTTTTTTGTTTTCTAATAATAATACCAAAAAGTGACTGTTCTTCTTCAAACCTTGTGATGCTGCTAACTCTTGCTGATATTGTTATAATTAATATTTTGTATGTTTATTTTTTTTATATTTGTCAATATAATAATTTCATATTTTCACATTCATTTCTTTTAAAAAAAATGTACTATAAGACAATAACAATTGAAAAGCATATAAATAATCATTAAAACTATTCCAACAATAACAAAAGAAAACAATCTATTTAGGGACCATAACGATTATGAGAACAATTTTACAAAAAATCATTAACATTTTTTTATTTTTGAGCTCAATAATAAAAGTTTTTTATGATTTTTATTTTGAATTTAAAAAATATGAAAAAATTCCTTAATTTTTACTTAAAATTAAAAAAAAAAAATCTCCTTACAGTCGGCTGGGGCCGACCAAACTATACCCTGCATATGTAGATTTATATATAAAAAGTTTACTCGAATATCCAACTTTTCTTTTATTTCCACTTTTCGAGAAACAATTTTTGCATATACTACTAATTTACACCCGAAATATGGTTGACTTTGACGAAGTAAAAGGATTTTAAGATAATTCCGAGGCTTAGTATGGGAGCTATATAAAAAGTGGGCGTGGCTTACCACTTTCTAGTAAATCCAATTAATTTTTCAATGTTAATCCACACCTTAAATTTGGTGTCCTACGTTGAATAGTTTCTAAGTTATGGTGGTTAACATTTTTGTTTAATTTCCTCAACTTTGTATGGGAGCCCCAATAAGAAGTGGGCGTGGTACGCTGATTTTTCGCCAGATTATTTCCGACTACGATATTAATTTAAGTGTCAATTATGGTTATTGTAGACATAAGATTGCCTAAGTTACAGCTGTTTCAATTTAAAATTTGTATGGGGGCTACGATAAACACTGGGCGTGGTGCGCCCATTTTCTGTGAGCCTAGTTGCTCGTACAATACTAATCCATACCCTAAGTCTCGTTGTCCTAGGCTAAATGGTTTGTAAGCTATGGAGCTTAAAATTTTAGTTTAATTCACTCGACTTTGTATGGGAGACCCATGAAGGAGTGGGCGTGGCACACTGATTTTCTGCCAGATTTTTGCCGATTACGATATTAATTTAAGTGTCAATTATGGTTATTCTAGACAGAAGATTGCCGAAGTTACAGCTGTTTCAATTTAAAATTTGTATGGGGGCTACGATAAACACTGGGCGTGGTGCGCCCATTTTCTGTGAGCCTAGTTGCTCATACAATACTAATCCACACCTTAAATCTCGTTATTCTACGCTGAATAGTTTGCAAGTTATAACCGGTAACATTTTTTTTAATTTCCGCAACTTTGTATGGGAGATCCAAAAAGGAGTGGGCGTGGCACATTGATTTTCTGCCATATTATTTCCGACTACCGTGTTAATCTAAGTGTCAATTATGGTTATTCTAGACAGAAGATTGTAGAAGTTACAGCAGTTTCAATTTAAAAGAAGTACAGGCACTTTGTATGGGAGCTACGCTAGAAAGTAGGCGTGGCTCATCCACTTTTGGTGAGGTTATATAGTAGTATAATATAACTCTATGTACAAAATATTGTTGTCCCAAGTGGTATATTGTGTGAGTTATAGCAAGTTAAAGATTTTGAAAATTTCGAGGTTAGTCGCTTTGAATGCTTGGTGTGGGCGTGGTTATTGACCGATCATGCCCAATATCAATCCCCTCCGTACCCTTGGATCATAGATTACTTATGCCAAATTTCATCGAAATAGCTCAATATTTACTCAAGTTATCGTGCGAACCAGCCAGGTGACAGACAGACGGACGGACGGACGGACGGACGGACGGACGGACGGACGGACGGACGGACGGACATCGTTAAATCGAAAATTTAATCGACGCTGATCACGAATATATATCCATGTCTATATCTCCGGAGATTCCTTCAAGTGGACACAAACATCTGACCGAAATGAATATACCATGCATATTGCATTATGCAGGGTATAATTATTCGCTAACATTATAAACATTGTTGTTGAATCTTTGTAATTATTATTTTTTGCTCACAAACAAAACCTAGAACTATGCTTTGAGGCTCATAGTCCTTCATCCGCACACTCCTTAGGAAATGGGGGGAAACAACCCTGCAACTCCTTCTAGAACATCATCCCTGATATCAGACAAGCCAAAGTGTTATACTTTGGCCTCATATTGGTAACTATCTGACCAAATTTGCTTTCTTTTTTCTTGATGTTATTCTTTTTGTTAGGCTTTTTTGAATGAAAAACTCTTTTTGGTAAAATTGCCTCTTCGGTCGGGAGTCGCACACGCGCCCTACGACATGCGACAGAAGATAAAAGTACTAGCTCACGACCAAGAACCATGCTTTAGGATTCAAAAGTTCTTCATTCTGCCATTCATTAAGGACTGAGGGAAAAAACCCTGAAACTCGTTCTACAATATCATCCCTGGCCTCAGGCATTCCAAAAAGCTCTACTTTGACCTCAAAATGGTCACTACCTACTCAAATATTTGCTTCACCTATAAAAGTTTGATGATAAATGTAAATTCTTTTTGGTGGTTTTTTTTTTTTTTTTGGAAGAACCCCGATTTTTTCAAAGGTTACCTCGTCGGTTGGGAGTTGAACTCACTACCTACGGCTCATGCGACAGAAGATAAAAGTACCAGCCCATGGTCAAGAACCATGCTTTAAGATTCAAAGGTTCTTCATTCTCCCACTCGTTAAGGAATCCTTCTACAATATCATCCCTGGCCTCAGGCATTCCAAAAAGCTCTACTTTGACCTCAAAATGGTCACTACCTACTCAAATATTTGCTTCACCTATAAAAGTTTGATGATAAATGTAAATTCTTTTTGGTGTTTTTTTTTTTTTTTTTGGAAGAACCCCGATTTTTTCAAAGGTTACCTCGTCGGTTGGGCGTTGAACTCACTACCTACGGCTCATGCGACAGAAGATAAAAGTACCAGCCTATGGTCAAGAACCATGCTTTAAGATTCAAAGGTTCTTCATTCTCCCACTCGTTAAGGAATCCTTCTACAATATCATCCCTGGTCTCAGGCATTCCAAAAAGCTCTACTTTGACCTCAAAATGGTTACTACTTACTCAAACATTTGCTTCACATAGAAAAGTTTGATGTTTCCCTAATATAAATTCTCTTTGGTAGGGTTTTTTTTTTTGAAAGAAAAGCGATTTTTGCTCAAGTTACCTCGTCGGCTGGGAGTCGAAATCACTACCTACGATTCATGCGACAGAAGACTAACGCACAATTTTACGATTGAGAACCATGCTTTGGGATTCCCTAGTCCACCATCCGATTATTTATTGAGGACTGGAAAATCAAAAACGTCTGTAACTCCTTCTAAAAACACCATCCCAAGCCCCAGGCAAGCCTGGTTTGATCTCAAAATGATACATATGAACTCAAATATTTATTTTTACATATTAAAGTTAAGCGCTTTGTTAAAGTTAATCTTTTTTTGTTGAAATTGAAAACTGTTTCACTAATCGTTATTTCTGATCCCCAAATTTATGAGTTGGAATATTATTGTATTAGAAAAAATGTACTCCTAAAAAAATATCGCAAATATAAGCAAATACTTAATTGAAATAAAGCTTTTTCTTGTTTTTTTTTTTTTTGTGCTATGTACCTTTCTACAAGTATATATTTTTTGCAAGTAATACAGAAATATCGCTGCTGGAGGTTCACCAGGTTCACTTTTTAATGCAAGAGTATAAAAAAAAAATTAATAACTTTAATACAAACGCTTAAAAGTTATCATATTTATATCATAAGGCTTTTAAAATATATTTGTATGTAAATAGGAAATGATTAAAATAATTTCAATAATAATTAACATAAAGTACTTGGCAAAAAAATTGTGGATACTTTCTTAAAAGCTCAATACTAACTCCAGTTGTGTGATCTATTAACGTCCATTATACTTTGGAATTATTTTAATACGGTTACAAATCGAATTTTCCCAAAAAAATACACATAAATATGTAATACATTACACAACTCATTACAGGTAATGCATTAGGTAATGTATACTAGTAATAAAAGTCTACCTTTCAATCAATTTTGAAATGAATTTGAAAAGGCTTTGATCAAGAGAGCACTATTGAATTTTGTGATGAAATTCGAATTTTGTTTTTAACCTCTATAATTCGTAACTAGGTCTGAACTCAGTATGGGCGCTTGAAGGTTTTTATGTGTGACCGCCTTTCGGAAGGCCGCTAGTATAACCTATTAATCAATGTTGGAGGTGACGTTGGATCAAAGAAATAAATTTCCTTATCAAAACATTTTTAACTGACCAACATGTTCCCCAAATCCAACCAAGCCAGTTTTAAGACTCCATAGATGCTACTTAAGACTGTTGGTCGCATACAACGAAAGCGGCGATGAAAACAAACTTCCATACATTATCTAAAGGGACGGCTAATTGTCTCTATTTGAAAGAAGACAAGACACAGCATATTTTCTTCGTCACTTGTATTAGAATGACATTTTTCAGCAGCTTTCCCTATCCCGTTTGGAATTAAATCAACTTCGGCAAACGATTTCTTTCATTAGGTTAGCAGACACTCCTAAGCCTTAATAGAGTTCTTTAGCACAAAGAATCCTTGATCTTAAAGCTATCAGCAGTATAAGCGCTTGACTTTTGAACCGAGCCAAAGCTTGAAAAGAGAAAAGTTCAGCCCACCAATTGTTAATTTTCATTTTGGAATCACTCTTAAGTAAGAGTTGACAAATTTGCAAGAATCATATACCTATGAGTTCCTAAGCCAGAGGAATCGTTACGGTAGTTCCTTGTTCACACACTAATAACTGCTCTAATCAAAATGATGACTTTTTTTTTAAACATTATAAAGATATGCATTAACATATCAATAAAATATTTGACATCTTCGAAATGCCAACGACATCAGCTTAGAGATGTCATTGAGATTTTGTCGGCAGATGTTACATTTGGTCAAATACATAATTAAGCAAATGGTAAGCTGAGTTCGTTCTCACGAAGAACCACAATATTATTTTATAAATTTCTCAGAGGTTTGGGAATTTTCTAGAGAAAAATATTGTGCAAGCTCTTGGGAATCATGAATTAATGCTTTGGTGGTAGATCGATGGGTCCTAAACCTATTTTCGGCATATGCTCTGCGGGATACTTGCTATGGATCGACTTTGTAAGTTCCATCCATAAAAGAACGTAATCCGAAGAGTTATGTGAAGGAATCTGACAGAGGACTGGCGAAATTTCTTTTACATTTGGATATGAAGGACCTCGTGGTACTGATCGAGATCATCATATGGAACAACATAGGTGGACATCACATGTCCATCGTGGGTGTCATCACAGCCCCAAGTTACTACTCTTGCCTTGGAGATTTGGACACTACGGAGAATTTCCTCTGTCACAGTCCAGCTTTTATGAAAACAGGGTTAAGATTGTTGGGTGGTTGTGATCAAAAGTGGAATTCAGGCTTTTCCTCTAACCAATCTACTTCGATATATTAAGAAAACTAGAAAGTTCGAGGTAAATAGCATAATTTTTCATTTTCTTTTTGTTGGGCGCAACACCCCAATATTTGAGTGGGCTGCTCGGAAAGTAACTCGTGAGATTAATTGGAGATTAAATCGGTCGATGATCATGAACGGTCGAGATCATGTGAAATGCCTTAGTTTAATTTCAAAATTCGGCATATGTGCTCGAGACGTTTCTACAGAAGAAATTGCTCTTCCTCGTATTGATGTCCGTGATTTGTCATAAAAATTATCAATATTTTAAGCGTATCACCTTTGGGGAAGACTTTGAAAACCGACATTCACCAAAAAAGCAGATGGATGCCCTCAAGGGAATAGCTTTTTTTAACTTCCACTGGATAAAATGAATAATCCACTCAAACAGACAAGATCAGAAAACCGGGATATCATACAATTTTGGTAACTCTTGGCAACCCACCAATTTTCCTTTCGGATCAACCCTATAAAACAACGTGGTGCTACAATGATTATGAACTTTTTTGGAGGTTGTACAACACAAAATTACACCTATGTTCAAAAAAGTTTTTAACATCGAAAAATTCCGTTTTACTGTTAAAACCTGATTTTCGCAACACTTGCGTCATTTAATAATCAGTAACCTAGTCATTTTTTAACCGATCCCCTATAATTAAACAATTTTGGAAAGGAGAAACAACTTTCCGAACAACCCTATGGTATAACACTGTGCTACAATGAATATAATCTGGTCCAGTATAACATAAAACTATGTTTACTAATTTTTAACACTGTGAAATTTTCAATTTACCGTTAAACCGCTGTTTTCGGATCACTTAACAATTAGAAACTAAGTAATTTTTTGATCGATTCCCAGTTTTCTAACGATTTTGGATAGGGAAATATTGAAATTCGAAAATATAATCCCTAGCACAACATAAAACCGTGCTTCAGCAAGTTTTTAACACTGCGACTCAGTAATTTTTAACCGATTCCTGTTTTTCTTTGGGAATTTGGAAAGGGGATATTTGAAATTTGTAAATCTAGTCCCAAGCATAATACAAAATTATGTTTAAACATTTTTTTAGCATTGTGAAATTTTCGATTTACCGTTAAAAACCCGGTTTGCGGGTCATTAGCGTCATTGAACTATTAATAATTCTGTCTGTTCTGTTTTAACTCGCTTCCGAATTTTTAACGATTTTGGAAAGAAGGAAGGAGGAGATATCAACATTTTTAAATTGTCAAATCATTTTAAACATGTTTTTGTATTGTACTTTATCAAAGCTACATCATCCATCACATCATCTGAAAAATACCGCTTTGTAGTGTCCTGTAATTTACAATAAATAACATAAAGGATAAAAAAATGAGTCCTTACACTTCGACAATTTTTTTTAACATGTGCTGATTTCATGGTCATTGTCTAGGGGCGCAATGGTTCCAATTTACGATTAAAGATATATTAAAATCTCCAACCTTTTTGCATTCTCTGGACAAAAAAAAATTTTATGGCCATATTAAATTTGCAATTTTTTCCTTGACTACTTGTGCAATAGAATAAGTGGGGAAAAAGGGGTTAAAATTCATATCAAAGCGAAATATGTCTAAACTGGACACATACAGTAAAATGTTTAACGAGAAATAATTTTGTAAAACATTTCAAGCCAGTAGCTCTCTAACGAAAGGGTCGTTTTGACCCCTGTTTTGCAGATTTTGAATGAAATGGCATTCGTGAGGTCACTAGTGGGTTAAAATGTTCTAGAAAATTATTCACTAGGGGTATTCTAAGATAAAATCTGTATAAGAAGAACGTAAAAATTTGCAGAAAATAAAAAACAAATATGTCCCCTAGAAACATGCAACTTTTTTGTGCATGTTCATAAATATAACTCTTTTCGGCGCTTGTGACATCAGTATCGCAATCTCGCTTTAAAGATTTTGTTTCAGAATACCCGTAGGGAAATTTTCTAGCGAATAATTTCATTTCATTCTGATTTTCCAAAAAAAGGGGGTCAAAACGACCCTTTCGTGAGAGAGCTACTGGGTTAAAATGTTCTACAAAATTATTTCTCGTGAAATTTTACTGTATGTGTCCAAACTACATATTTCACTCCGAGATGAATTTTAATAGCCTAGACAGACGGAAGCGTTTATCCGGATTAACGGCGTACTTAATCCGAATAAAATATTAACGCAATACTGACAGACGGCAGTAATGCGGATTAACTAACGGCTGATTGCTGTTTTATTAGGTCTGCTCACTTACATTACTATCACTAACAATTTCTATCATCTATCACTCTCGATATGAGAAAATCTACAAGAACTACGTGAACTGAAAACTATCAGAAACTTGTAAATTGACATTCACAGTTCGTAATTGAAAGCTGGATTTATTTTTGGATCGAGAAAAATTCACAATAGAAATTTTTCAGCGGTGTTGCCATCGAAAATTGCCCTAATCCTCTTTAATTTTGGGAATTAACTCGTAGAGTTAATGAGGATTAGCTGCAGTTAATGTCCGAGTTAATTCGAATGAATGAGAGTGAGAATGCAAAAAGTTTCGGAGGTTTTATTATATGGGTTTAGCCCTTTTATGCTCAGTTAGAATCATTGCGCACCCACAAATACTGTGTCACTGTGTAACAAATTGTAAACTAACCTGTGTCAGATCGCCGCTAAGCTCTCCATACAAATATATAGTTAATTGTGTATAAACGTCAACAATACTTGTTTATTTAAATTCAATGCATTCGAAAAACACAGCAGCTTCATATGTGGATGGAAATTGAATTTGATCGAAAGCGTTCATGAGTTAACTCTTCATTTTTCTTCTTACATATTGAGCAAGCAATGTAGGTAATAAATAACTGATACAAATAAGCAATATAATACGAACACATAATTTCAAAAAAAAAAAAAATCAACTATGATATAAAAAATATAGCAATTATGATCACAAAATGTCTATTAGATAAATTCCCTATCGGTTGGCTGTAAATATATTGTATGCATATAAAAAAAGCATTAAAAATTTGTATATAACAAAACAGAAAAAAAAACCTAAAATAATATCACATAAAATTAAATTATAATTAAATTGGTAAATAAGTATAATATCATTCTTAATATATACTGATATAATATATATGTAACGTATAGTATATATAGAATGTTTTAATAATGCCTGAATATATGAATACTACGTACAAATGATACACTTTACAATAGCATATTGATAGCCAATAACAAAAAAAATTCAAATAATATCGCATATTTCTATGCCAAATGACAAATAATAGTTTCATTAAAGAATAAAAAATAACTACTATTTGACATTTTTCTATTTTAATTATTTAAACACAACATTATGCTTATTATTGTTATGTGTTTTAATAATAAGTGACTTTCTGCTTGTTCTGTTTTTTATTTTCTTTTCTTAATACAATCATACCGCACACACACACCATGCCATTGCAAATTGAATTTACAATGGATAACCCAATGCTGCAGATAATAATGGTTCCCATGAACGATTTATATCCATATACAGCATTGAACATTGTTCCGCAATCATATCATCTTCATCCAATATTGTTATCGGAAAGAGATCATTCTGTTGGCAAGATATAAAGCAACAACAACATTAGAAATTAGAATAATCTAAAATACAACAGAAATCTGTTTACTTACATTTTTTGCTTGCCACAACTGTTCCAATAGCCTTAAGAAACGTTGCATCTCTGAACTGCTTGCAAAAAAGATCACTAAATCATCCGAACATTCACGCACCTCTTGACATGAGAACTCTAATATACACCACCATGTATCATTGTGTGATGGTATTTTAATGCCAGTCATCTCTTTAATATCAGCACACGTGAGTATTTCAATTCCTGAATTCTTACCGTACACACTACTCATATTTGAGGTGGACAATTCTTTTCTTAATTCGGCCAATGTCTGTTTTGAGCATGTTGTATTGCTGGTGCTGGTACTGGTCATCGTATTTGTGGAAGAGGCTGTACTATTTGTATTCGCCATAACTGAAATGGTTGCCGTTGTCGAACGTGATAACAATGACAGTTTTGTTGGTGTCGAATTCATTGAGGAACAAGAACGTTGTGTACCACGTGTTGGTGTGCTCATTGCTGAACTTAGCTGAAAATGGGAAAACACAAAATTATTACTATTTTTTTAAAAATTGATTTTCTTTAGGCTTTAGCTTCGATATAACCTTTACAAGGCTGTCGAAAAAAAACACCAAAAAGCTCAGTTAATTGGAGAGACTAAATTGTTCTTTAGATGTAAGTGCAGTCATTGCGTTAAAATGCATAATATTGAAGACATTTTTCTTTAATAACTTATAAGGCCGTCGGAATAAAACCATGAAGCTCTATTGAGAGAGATTAAAATTGTTCTTTAGAGGTATACGAACTGATTGCATTGATAGAATTTCCAGTGGGCGTATATTTCGAAAAGCCTTTATCCGAAGGCTATATTTCAGCAATAGTTTCCCATAAAACAACCGCACTTTCAAGTTGCTTCAAATGCGACAATTTTGATTATGCACAAAATCACTGAGACAGCTTCTTTACTAAATATAATTTGAAGGCTGAACAGTGAATCGACTGTTCAAACGCCGCATTACTGAGTTCAAGTCTAAAGCGATGGTCCGTTGGTTTCACTGCTTCAACCAATTGAATCTTGTAGGCGCATGAACCAAGGTTCCTACACAAAATCTTTCAAAAAGGTGAAGTTCTTGCGCACGATGACGAATCGATGAATTCAGATTTTCATCCTCAACACTGACGTCATTTTCTTCAGTACGCATTCTACGCAAGCTTGTTGCTGGATGGGAGTCCTTGGCACCAATTCTTACACCAATTGAATCTTGTGAACCTAGGTTCTTTCGCAAAATCAATTGCTTGCGCATGATAACAATTCGATAAATTTTGATTTTGATATGGTTCACTTCCCAACACTGAAGGCATTCTGTGCAAACTTGTTGCTGGATGTGAGTCCAAAGGGTAAATTGAGTTGATGATAGTATTCTCAGATGGCCGATGACATTTACTGGCTTATTTATGTAGCCATTGCAACCGAAAATCGATTTAAACCTCGATTTAAGTAGCTTCGCCAGCTACCGCTGTACTTCGCTAGCTAGCGCTAGTTAGAAATTCCAAACGCCGTCAAGTTCTTCAGTACTTGACTTTCCACCGGAGGTTAGATCTAGCTCTACTGCGTCGTCCATCAGCGGGTTCCGAATAAAACACCCTATTGGCTGGGTGCGTCTTCTTTCCTTCGCTCGACATGAGAGTCTAGCCGTATCCACATCCGCATATTTCTTCTGCGTACAATTAAATTACTCTGAATACTACTAAAACAATTTCCATTTCACTTAGATCCTTCGCCTGTATATTTCTTTTGTCGTGGCTTTTGTTGTGGCTTACAAAAATCATCTTTAGTACCAAAATCACTTCTAAATATGGGCTAATTCTTTCAATTTTCATATCATTATTATCAGTTATTAAAATTACCAAACTGCCGGTATCGGCCATAATCTGATCCATGTCCCTTTGATTTCCAGCAACAGCATTTATATCATTAGTAGCACTACGATTTATTTGCCTCAATGGCGCTGTAAAATCTTCATGCAGAGTTATCAAATGATTTTCAGTGACCACCAAGGTGCAACCCAATGTTTTATGTTTTTCTTGCATTTCAAATAACTGCAAAGAGAGAACGCACTGACATTACCATAGAACCCTTAACATATTACTCTGTCGGTTACTTACCCCACTGGCCGATTGCAATAGAGCTTGTAACCATTCAGAGGCAACATACTCATCGGGTGCAGCCAATTGCAATAGTTTACCCTTCAGAATAATTTCAAAGCAATGTGGTCGTCCCGCTTTAACAGAACGTCGTGCACCTTGACACTCGGCCAATGCCATCGCCCATGTTGGTAACTTCTGAGTAGAATTATTAAACATGTACAAAACACCAGCCCTATTTGATTCGAAATAGTGTAAAATTTATCGATAAGTTATCGAATTAAAATACTTTTTATATAATTCAATCATACTTTAGTAAAAAATAACCCGGATTCCATGGTTGTTTCGATGCAGCATATGAATTCTCCTTGATGCGACGATGCATTAGAAATCCTTTTATATGCGGTCCCAGCGGTTCTTGATCATTACCCAACGTACCGGCGGGCACATTGACAACAGCATAATACATCCATGTATCACCTTTGCCAACACAAGAGTTTTCGCACACAAATTTTTGCAGCGGTGCCAAATGCCCGAGTGTTAATTGTCCAACAGCTGGTAGTGTGGAACCACCACGGCGAGCACACATTTCTAAGTTAGCAACTAACCCATCAGCTGGATATGGACCACCGGCTAATAGAACTTGTTGCATATCACGTTCACTATTGCTAAGCAAAACTGTATTGCCATATGGGCCCATCTGAAAGTCAAGAGCAATAATGAAACGAATGGAATAAATTAGAGAACGAAAAGTAATGAAGAAGTGGGTAAAAATTAACTACAACTTTGTGCCCTTGAATTAAAAAATTTAATCAAGCTTAAACTGGCCCTTTATAATCCACGTACTAAATATGATTGCGCTAGCCGTAAAGCGAAGTTGTGGCCGTTTTAAAGGATTTTAAATTTTGAAAAATTCCGTGACATTGTATGGAAGCTATATTAAATAGTGGACGTGGCTCCCCCATTTATTTCCTAATTATTATCCAATACAACATTAATCTACATTCCAAATATTGTTGCCCTAGATGGAATATTAGCAAAGGTTTGGCGATTTTAAAAAATTTCGATTTCTCCCATTTTCCCATTACCCATTTTTAATAGCGTTCATACTCTTCTAACCTAGGTAGGTAGGTTTCATTATTATGCCAAATTGCATCTAGATGTCTTAATATTTGTTCAAATTAACGTACGAATTAGCCACGTGGCAAACAGATGGGCAGACGGAAGAAAGGGGATCCCTAAATCAACATTTAAAGAGGCGCTGATCGAGAAGATCACCATTATTAAATTTTCAATATAATTTCCATTAATTTCTATACATTTTTGAAGACAGTACTCATAATCGGATTTTTTTTTATTGCAACTCTTATTATCTCATTATTGCCGATGACGCTTCCTCTCAAAATTTTGTATTTTTGGAAACTACTAGAATTCACACGCCACTAGGTCCGGGAATTATAGTGGTGGACGAATTTCTTCAATCCCTGAGAGCGCAATGGAGGTGTTTGTTTTCAAGCAGTGTGAGATCCTTTATTTTCTGATTTTCCCAACAAATTTTCGAAAACAGTGGTTAGTGCGTTGACCTTCTGTTCTGTAGGTTTTGGTTTCAATCCCCGGCTGAAGCATAACAAAATTTTATCGAAATGATTTTCCTTTCGAACGGTACCCACCTGTCGGCAAGAATTGGCCTTTTTTCCGGCAGTAACAATTTGCCAAAAATGCTTCTTAAAAAAGAGCTCTGTGACAAAACTAAGTTAAAGTGATGTCACAAGGGTTCTGCCGTTCGGAAGCGGCTAATATAAGTATGTCCCTTCTAATGCTGTCCAAACACGCACAACAGTATTGGAAGAGAAGCTCGGTAGTATCACAATGGGACTTTCTGGCCTAAGTGTGTCCTCTCAGAGAGAGAGGGCAGCCGCATAACCTAACCTAACCTAACCTGTGGTAAGCAGGTTTCAGCATACCATTTAGCAGTTACCGCCTTCAGTCTTCAGAGTAATAATAGCTACAACTTTTCTTCTGGTGAAGCAAATTGACATTATTGCTTTTGTTTCTGGGTCGAACTTGCAAAACAAAGCTTCATCACCTGTTACAATTTTATTGAAGTTGAATATTAAGCTTCGGTTAAAATTCGAGAAACCCATCGTGCTGATTACTTCGTACATCCAAGATGATTATTTAATATTCGCGATATAGCTACGGCATTCAAGCCCAGTTCATCAGCAATCATTTCCCGGTTCAATTTTAGACTTCACCAGAGCGAAAAAATGTCTTTTATGGCAGCCCCGAAATCACTTCGAGACGGTCACAAGGGCTGTTCTTTGGCTCTCATTAAATATTTCTACATGTTTAAGTTTACGCCGAATCCAGTAAAGAATGGTAAACGAATTTCTTGGCGGTGGAATTTGCACTGACTTGTCGTTAAGTTTGGGTTTTCTTGTTTCCATTTTGACTGCTTGCAACGAGACTTCAAATAAAATATCGGAACCAGGAAAAATGATATCACAAGAGTTGTATCGTTCGCAACCGACTAATATAAGTAAGGGGCCTACTGTCGAAATTTAATACGCACAACAGCACTGTAAGAGATGTTCGGTGGTATCACAATGCTCCTTACAGCAGTACACTGACAGTAGTCAGTGCGCTGGCTGTGCTCTGATCTGTAGGTCATCGGTTCAATAACCAGCTGAAGCACAACTTTAATATGGAACAGATTTTTTTCTTTCGAACGATACCCACCTGTCGCCAAACAATTGGCAATTCTTCCGGCAGTAAAAATTTGCAATGAAAACGTTTCTAAAGGAGCTATGTGACAAAGCTCAGAAAGAGTGATATCACAACCACGCTCGATCACGGGCCCTTTGGCCTTTATAGAAGTATTATTCCATTTTATATCTATCTCCAATATAAACTTACCAATATCACATCCAAATCATTGTAGGCAAGCATAAATTTCGTACACAAACGATTACGCACCAAATCCGTGACATATAATGTTCGATCAGTCAGAAATACTAGTACTGGTGTCATGAAACCTTCACGACTATAGCCGGTATATAATTTAAATACCTAAAATGATAAGAAATGAAAGTGGATGGAGCATTTGGACACATTGTATGATGCATACCTTCATTAGCTGTTCATTCGGATCACTAAGTACGGGCAAATGATTGCCATTGAAAATATCAATTGAAATCTCACCAATGCCCAATTCGAAACGTGAGATATCACCTGGTAGATCCGAATCAATACTTGTCAATTCACGACGTGGTGAATTTGCACCGGACATTTCAATCTCCATTGCAATCTCTGCATTGAGATCATCAATGAGATCATAATTTTTTGGTTTTGCACCAGGCACATATAGATTGCCGGTGAGTAGCTTCTGTTCGCTTTTGAGTTTCGCATTAAAGAAATTATTTGTACGTATTGATGTCTCCAGAATTTTCTTCTGGGTGACATTGCGTAAGAAACGGTTTATCAGCGATGACTTTGCAGCCGGCGGTTGAGGTGGTTTCAACAGCAGATTCGCATAATCTGAAGAGCGATCACTCAACTCGGGATAATCGACAATAACAATGTCACTCTCATTCTTATCGGTATCCGTTGTTATGGTCAATATATCATCGAACTCTTCACTGAGTATGGTGCTCTTAGAGTCACGGCCACAACCGCCACGTACACCAGCATAATTACTGCTGGCGCCAGAAGTATTAATGAAGAGATCTGGTGTGAGCAGCGATGAATCAGCAGTGCCAGATGTCATACCGCCAACAGAAGTACCATAACGTGCTGGTTGCGTTATTAAATTGCCACCACTTGAACGTTTCTTCAACGGCGATGGCAAATGGCGTGTCTGCTTCTCGACCTGTCCAATTGTCAAGCTCTGACCATTGCTGCCCATTACACCACCTCCCATGGAAGCCAATGTGGACTTTTGTTGATGTCCCGATAATGACATGGAAGCCGAATTACTAGTAGCTGTGGTGGTGGATAATTCCGAAATATTTGTTGATGATGATGATGATGATGATGTATTGGTGGTGACGGTGGTCGTTTTTTGAGACATTTGAGTCATATTCTCTTCGCCAGATTGAGTCGGTTTGTTTGTTGACGGGGATTTGTGTATTTTTGAAGCTATAAAACGCACAACAGATAATTATTATTAATTATTCAATAGGTAACCACATGCATCAAAACTTACCAAAATACATCTCAACATTTGGCGATGACTCCTGTTGTTGCTGTTCTTGTTTTTGTTGCTTATTCTTACCATTCGGTGTTGTCGCTGTATTCGAATTCGATTCTTTGAAACTACGAAAGAAATTCGAAAATGTCTTGGCAATGGGTGCACCAATGAATGTACCATTTAGATGCTGCCTTTCGGGTTGTGCTATTGGTGTATGCTTCTCCAATTCGGCAGTAGCGGCCGCAGCAGCGGGACTGGATTCATCTTGTTCGAACCCATTGAATAATTCGTCATAGCAATAAGAGACACCCGTATGTTCGAAGACTGTACTCTCACAATTGATAATGAATTTATTACGAAATTGTTTGGATTCACCACCACAGCTGCCGCCGGCTCCTGCGATGGTTGCTGCTGCTGCCGCTGATGTTGGCGTCATATAAGTCTCTATTGGTAAGGATTGTGGTGACATCATGTTGTTGTTGTTGTTATTGTTGTGCATCCATTGCTGGGCAGCTGAATCGAATTCTTCCTGACGTTTGAGCGTTTTTTGCTGTTCTGTGGTGTTCTGATTTGTATTCATATTCGTATTCGCAGCACTCTCTTCGTCAGCACTACTTTGTCGTGTTGGTGCATACAATTCTTCGGTATTTTTACGTCGCAATTGTTCATCGACATTGTGCACAAATTTTTTAATACCCTGTTGCTTCTTCGATCCGTCCAGACTCTTGCTTAAGAACGGTTTCGCCTTAAGTGGTGGTGATTCTGGTGGTGAATATCCACTTCTATGCACCATGACTGTTCCATCTGTTGTTGTCGTCGTCATCGTCTGTTGTCTACCCTTGTGTTCGGGTGTCTGATCCATTTCGGGTATACATTCGACTACAGCTTGTAGATCTTCCGAACCTTCGGGTACACCACGTTCTGGTAATGGCATTGTGAAGATGCTTTTAAGTGAACCAATTATTATTTTACTACTACTATCGAACAATTGATTCATATCGTGTACATTGAATTTTTTTACTTTCGTCGATAAATCCTGTTCATGTATGACATGTGTATGTGGCATGTTATTATTGGTTTTCTTTAAACAGCTCGATTTCGGTTTTTTCTCCTTATTCCAGACGGACTTTTTACGATTCTGTTCGTTCAGATTGTCAATATTCGGTTCGGAATAATAACAATTTTCACCTGCAATGCACAAAAGAAAGTGTGAGCACAGTGTAGCATGAGATTATGTGAATAATCGACATTCAAAGAATCACGAAATCATTTTAAATCGGTAGAACATGGAATGATAATTGCCTTTTTTCGTTTTAATATATTTTGAAAATACGTTTGAAAATACTTTTAAAACACGAAATTGTAAAAAATTGAAACTTTTGCGTCTCAAAATAATTTATTGTATTTCGACTTCAATAATAAGCGCCATCTAGTGCCGTACACTAAGGGTAATTTTGAATAACTGATTAAAATATCCGATTGTTGAGTCAGTTAAAAAAGTTTAATGTAAAGAAAATCGGTGCTAGGTACTGGTCGCAGAACTGGGTGTAAATGCTGGTCTTGGAATCAGTTCAAAAGTCACTACAGTAATGGCAGAAATGAAACCCTTGGGCATTGAATTAAGTTATTTATAAGCGCCACGTAGTGTGGAATTTTTTCAATGCTCTAATTTAATATTTTAACAAAATATAATAATGAAAGCAAATGGCAAATTTTGCGCCTTGAACCAAGTCGTGATATTTCAACTTCATTTATAAGCGCCACCTAGTGGCGGTTTTTTTTTTTTTAAGTTCTACGCTAAGGGAAATAGAGAATAACTGACTAAAGTAACCGGTAGTTGTGTCGGTTAGATAGAATTGGCGTGGTGAGGATCGATGCTAGGCACTGGGTTTAAGACCTGGTCTTGAAATTATTCCAATTCACGACAGGTTGAAAACATGTCCTAAACCTGGCAGCTAAATCGTTTTTTTAATGATACTCTTCGGTTCTTGAACCAAGTTATTGTATTTCAATCTTATTTATAAGCGCCACCTAATGAATTTTTTTAAAGATCTACGCTGAGGGTAATATAGAGTAACTGACTAATTAACCACCTTTCGGGCCGGTTAAGAAAGTAACCGGTTTCAAAGCCGGTCCTGAAAGTGGTCCAAAAGATAGCAGCGCTTGACAACAAATACAACAATTAAGAAAGAACGGTGTAGAGAAAATCGGGCATTGGCAAAAATTGAAAGCTGGGCACTGCTCCCAAAACTGGTTTTAAAAATCGGTCTCGAAGCCAATCTAAAAGTGAGCTTAGGTAGACAATCACCACAGGGAAATCGTTTTCCAGACCCTCATCATCAAAAAGAAGCAGTTCTGTGACCGGTATTGGTGTTACACTAGTTCAATCACTCCTTGAGTTAAAAAAAAAAGAGAAAATATGTGTCAATAAAATAACCGGTCATTTGGGCGATAAAAACAGAAGTAGAATTAAGGGAACCAGTGCAGGGCACGAAACCGAGCTAAAAGCCTGCACACGTTGGCGACTAGCTTAATCCAAAAAGAAGCGGTTCGCTAACCGGTTACTTTACTCTGAAAACCAGTATGTAGACCGCTACCGTTAAGGCAGTTAAAAAATAAATTCATTTGAAAGGGATCACTAATCACACAGCAATGATTTCAAAATCCGCTTCCGAAATCGGTCCAGAAGTAAGTTTGGGTTGACAAGCTGCACAAAGTGCAAGGTGACCAGCAACATCCAAAAAGAATCAGATTCAGTGGCCGGTTACTCTACTTTGCGAACCAGTCTTTAGACCGGTGCGGCACCGATTTTGCTTCTACTAAGTGCAGAAAAAGGGTAGAAGTCGTCATAAATAACTTTTTAACTTCTTTGAGTAAAAAAATGTAGAAATGCGTAACAAATAAAATAAGCGATAGTTAAAAAAAAAGAACTAGTGTGAATAGGATCGGACTGGTTCCAGAACTGAGTTTAAAATACAGACGATAAATATGGTAACAAATAAAATACTGGGTAACTGGGACGATTTAAAAAGAACGAACGAAAAATCGATTCGAAGTCGACCGATATGCATTCTTTGACCAGTTACTCTACTCTGAGAACCAGTTCTTAGACCGGTGACGAATTGATTTAATTTTTTGTTGATTATAGAAAAAAGGGGGAATCCGGTAAAAAATGATTTGATGATGAGAAACTAGTTGTAGTACCCTGTGAACCAATACTTAGTTTGGTGCTGTACCAGTTTAATTTTTTTGTTGAATACAAAAAATGGGGCAACTTACGCGAAAAATAATTTTCGATACTCTGTTGCTTAAAGCAAATTGTTTACGAAAAATTTGTTTTTTTGTTTTGTTGACAACAAAAACAAAATAACAATGCATTCTCTTCTTGATTCTTTTAATGTGGATTTGTTCAATAAATAATATATAATTCATGTGTGTGTGTGTGTGTGTGTGTGTGTGTGGGACTGACTCACCAATTAAATTATTATTATTATTATTTGCTGCATTACTCATGCCAATACAATCACATGAGCTACTCTTGGCCTGACCATATTGTTGTCGATTTGAATTTTTATCCGTTTCATCTGAATCTAAGCTTGAATTCGAACTGGAACAAGAGCATCTATACAATACTTGACCATTTTGAGCATCTTTAATGTGCTTCAAATCACCTCCTACGCCACCATCGGTTATATTATCTTGTGGTATATATTCAAAGACGCCGGAATTATCATATTGCAATGGACGATTACGATCATTGGTATCGTAAATATTCGAATTACCATAGTCGAGGACATCGGAGCATGCATTGCGATAAACTACACAACGTCGACGACAACAACCACCATTGGCATTGCGTTGCGGCCCATTACCATCGGCATCATCGACAGCGCCAGCAGCATCAGCATTACCTTCATCGTATTGATGGGCACAGCAAATTTCAGTTGGAGCTGCCGCTGCTGCCTCAGCACGTGTATCACCTTCGGAACACCACGAATAGCGACCGGCGAGACCGACATGTGGTGCCATTTTACGCCCATTCTTATAGGTGATGAAGCCATGCTCAATATGGATATTATCGGTACGAGTATTCTTTAAAATATCTTCATGAAATGAGACACGTTTCTTGGGTGCCTTTGCCGCGGCCGGTGTTTTACGTATCTTACGTCGATAGACAATATTATCAGTTGATGTATCAAATGTGGAACAAGCACTAGTCGCCATTACATCATCAGTCATTTGCAGCGATGCAACTAATGGTGATGGTGCTTGTGAATCTGTTTTGATTTTTGTTGCTACTGCTTCTGCTGCTGTTGGTGGTGTTGCGGAGATGGTTATGTTTGAATTTGTATCGAATATAGCAGCCGGTTCTTCAACTTTAACATTTGCCACATAAAATGCTTCTGCTACATCTTTCTCATAGATAATAGCGGCAGGTTTGACTTCCTCGTAGTCGAAACCAGTTTGTGACGTTATCGAATCGACCATAACACTTGATGTCTCCGAGTCCATCATTTGTATACCCGAATCACTTGGTGTCGTATCATCCAATGTGCTCGAATTTATGCTAGAATTCATTTTATCGCTAGCGATAACAGTTGTCGCCGTCACAGTCGTTTGCACACCATCAATATGCGATTTGATGGTTTTATTTGCGATTGCCGTTGCTGGTGGTGTTGTTGCAGTTATTACTTTACGCTCCATTCTCGGTAACAAAGGTGATTCCATTATAACATCATAATAGCCACTTGATGGAGAATGATTCGAGGCAAAGGTTTCTGTGCCGTCGTCGTCGTCGTTATTGTTGTTGTTTTAGTTAAAAATTTATTATTTAATATTATTTAATAAATTTAATTTTAAGAAAATTTATTGAGGATGTCGTTCTTGATAAGAGGATATAGCCAATTAATGTCGCATATTTTTTTTAGTTTTGATGGTTTTGATGATCTTAAATGAGAAGGAAGTACATTAATATAGTGCAAAAAATAAATTTAAATCAAATTAAAATAAAATTATTCCCGTTGCAAGCACCCGCTGTGATGATGGTGTGTTTTTTACCATTTCTTCTTGCAATGACATTGATAATATAGATATCTATATAGATGTCAGTCTTTATTGGTCCATCATTGTATTGCGATGCATTGCATATTCCCAAAGATAAGAAACAAACAAAAAAATGACAAAAAAAAATCGATAATCATCATTCATTTCATTCTCCTTACACTTCATATAGATATCCCATACCATCTCATATACGGTGTGAATATATGCGCAATGCAATATTTATACACTTTACATATGGCAATACATATATTGCAATCAAATGTTAATGTATAGTAGCAAAAGCAAAGCACAACAAAGGCATTCAGACAACTCCTACTTTTGTTTGTTTGCAAACGGACCGCCGACCACCACAAAGACTGAAGACACCCTCCCAAGACCACCGAAAAACACTACTGGTACTATTGAGCCACAACAGCCCACAAATGAATTGATTTTTTCCATCGGCTATAGTACATATAAAGTATCATTTTTCTTTACCTTCAATTTGCTGAGGAAAATCCATCACTTGTATTTATTCTTCCTAAATCAATTCTAATATTATTCAAATATTTTCCTTTAACAATTGAATATTATGCGTTTTGTTTTTATCTTTTTTTTAATCTATGTTTTCACTACATTTCCCAACAGCACTTGACGAATTTTATTCATCTGCATTTCTTCATAGCAATTAAATTTATGAATGACAGCGAGCAGACATTGATTTTTGTATACATCCAGTGTTGCCATATTTACAGTTTTAACTGTAAATTACAGTTTTTTAGACAAGCTCACAGTTTTTTAAAAATACGTCGTAGTACAAATTACAGTTTTTTATTTCAAATTTAAAAAGAGAAATAAAAAACATTTATATTTTGTTAATTTTAATAAAAGTATATTATATATTAGTCTACAGGGAACAGCACTGTAGATAAATAAATAAATGAAAGCTCACGGGGACCCTGTGATTAAATTGCAACCATGCTTCGATACGGCAATTTGTTTGTCATTTGTGTATTGCTATTGTTTTCTGAGTGATGAAGAAGAAGTTTTCTGTACGTTGGTGGCTGTTTGATCTTTTTTCCGTTAAAAATGGACAAGTTTTGAACAAAAAGTGGTAAGAAATCTAAGAGTAAATGGAATTCGAATTTTTATGTCAAATTTTATAATTTAGGTTGTAGAAAACAACAAGGGAGTACTGAAAACGAAGCAAACCCGGTACATTCTCCGCCACTCACCATTCAAAATGAATTGTTTTGTGTTATGTTTTTTTAATAAAATTAAAAAAAGAAACGTTATTTTACAAAAATCTCGTTTTTGAAGGTTACAGTTTTTTGGTTCAAAATACAGTTTTTTTTTTGTCAGTTTCACAGTTTTTTGAAAAAAAAAAATCTGGCAACATTGTATACATCATACATAAACAGGGGTGTTATTTGGAAAATATATTTGCAAACAATGCAGGGAAAATTAATTCAAGCAATATTTATTTTAATACAAATGCGCAATTTGCCTACAGAGCATCGAATCGAAGCGAAATATTTTCTTAAAAAAGGTGAAATTACTGTTTTTGATTTCAATACTATTTAAGATTTTGATTTTATACCATTGAAGATTTTGATAATAAATATTTATGATCTTAAATTTATAGACATCTTAAGTTTTAATCTAGCTTTTGGTGATTCAAAACAAAATATGTGTATTTGTTTGTATTTTTTTTTTTTTTTTATTGAAATTATGTTTTATTGTTTTTTTGCCGATGGACGATTATTTCCCGAAAGTCTCTGACAACGGTACTTGAGGTAAATTATCATTTAATGTAAAGATGGGCAAAAGCGTGACTTTTGGGGAAAAACAAATTTAGTGACTGTGACTTTCATTCGCACTGATTTTGAACCGTGACTGGGACAAAGGTTTTGCAGAACAGCTCATTCGATAAAATCCTCCTAATCAATTTTGGCAAAATTAGGAGAAATTGCTTTATTATTGCTTTATTTCTCTTATTCTCACTTTGCTTATTTTCGTATTTTGATGCGCAGTTTCATACCTCGGATACACTGTCAACTTCTTCTGATCCGCTGATTTTATTATTCTGATTCAAGTTTTCTGTTTTTTTAACCAAAGATCCAAAATCAATTCCAAATATGTTTATTTAAACTTTAAATTCACAGTCACGACGCCTTTTCGTAAGTATTCCCAGCACTTACCGGTGAAGCACTTACTTGTGAAAGACCACAAAACTAATTTCTTGAAAGGGTTCATATATGCATATTACTACCGATATGGCGACAGAGGCAGAGCATTATAGAGCAAAATTAACTTTCATATTTTGTTCGATCATTAATTACTTCCCAACAAATTGTTTATTATTATAACGAATAGTAATACACAAGATAAAAAGTGGAACCGAAGACATGCTACAAGGGCTTCCCAAGAATTGATGGGTCTACGTCCCGGAAGCACTCGACTAAGGTTCATTCATTTCATCAGAATACGGAAATGCATTGTACGGGAACAAAACAAAGCATTTCCGTATTTTAGCTGCTACAACAACAACATGGTACATTGAGCTCAGTGGCATTTGACTGCTGTACCTATTTAAAACTTACAATACTGTTGTCGATTGAATTACTACTATAAAATTGATTTTCAATTATTTTATTGTTTCCAAATATATGCTTTTGATGTATGAACTTATATTTTATTAATATATTACATAATGTTAAAATAAAAAGAATCTTATCTATGTATTTTACAAAAAGGGTTTCTAATGTTTACTTTTATTTAAGTTTATACTGATTAAATATATTTACTTAATTATAGAATGGATTGTATGTAACCCAATGCGCCCGCGATTGTTCTTGTTCGCTTTTGTGAGATGTGAATAGCGATTTATATACATCACTTGCTTTTGGATCCTTAGCCACGGTATACTCAGTTTTCAATCTCTTCAATTCTGGATCCTCTAAATTTCCGGTGGAACGAAAACGTTTTGAAGTTGCTGCAACCTTGCTGTTAACCTTGCTGAGCCCATTCGCATGTACCAATTTATTAGATGAACCATCTTTCTTTGTTGAGTCAGCAGTTTCAGCAGGCACACCAATTACTGTTGTGCTACTAGCATCTGAAATTAGTTTATCTTTTGTTTCTTTTTTCGCCTTCTTAGCTGCTTTGCGTTTTACGTTTCGCATTTCCATTTTGACTTTCATCAATTCGAGATTTTCATCTGCCGAATTTAACACAATAACATCTGCTACTTCAAATGGAGTCTGACACAGTGGGCAAATATTTGCAGAGCTTGTGATTTGTTTAAGCGCACGTTCAGACATAACACATCCACAGCTCCACAATGCAATAAAACGAAATTTCCCCGACATTTCCAAGCCAATCAATTTACAAATGTATGGAGCATGTCGTGAGTCCAACAGTCCTTCCGTCTTGTCTTCCTCTGTGTATGCTGGATTTGGTGACAAGTTCAAGGTCTTGATATCCTTCATACTTTTAATGTGTTTTGCAGACTCGGGCATTTTGTCCTTTTCCAGAAGTTGTTCGATAACATTTTGTTTCGAATACAAGCGCCCAAGACCGCACATCACGATCGGCTCCATTAAACGCTGTTGCGTCAAAGCACAATGAAGCCAACGAAACTCACGTTCAGCGTCCTTGTCTTTCTGTATATTAAGAAATCAAAATAAACAAAATGGGCAATTAGACTAAAATCAAAATAGCAGTTAAAATTACTTAATACTTACTTGCTCTGGCTTCTTTTTAATTCGCACCAATTCATCTCTACGTGGAATAGTTCCTCCATCACATCCCATTCTGTTTTCTTTAGTTCAATTTTCTTTTAACAAAAATTATTATATACCAAACACGTCCAATACTGCTCGAGTCTTGCAATTTAATGTTGTGAAAACACATAAGCATATTAGAGATGAACCATTTCTCGATATATGTATTGAACATAACACGAACAACATGAACATTGAACCTTAACAGTAGTGAATTGTATCGTATCGAAACATATCATATCGTAATAGATCGTAGTAATGCGCGGTACAATTACAAAGCAATAAAAGAGAATTTTAACGAATGAAAAAGAAAAAGTAAAGAAAAGCACAAACATACACTATAACAGTATGTTTATAGGATGTTTACACATGGAGATTGCCACAACTATATTACGAAAATCTATCAATCCATTTACACAGTATGATTTATTTCAAAAGGGATTGTTTTACTCCCTTCTTCACGAAATAATCGATAAAAAAACAGAGTTGCTTAGAGGAAAATCTAATAAAGTTATCGGGATTTGCACAAAATCCTAGATTATGGTGGTAGTAATTTTATATGGGAAATCTGCTTGTTTCGAACTAGATTTGAGTGATAATCTCAAAAATGAAGATAATTTCGCATATGTAAATATACTATAAGATTTATTTCTAACGCGGCTTGATTATAATGAAAACGCAGCAGCAGTAACGCAGAAACTAAATATATAAATTGAAACAGAAATCCTTACAAAATAACAATTTTGTGTTTAATACGAGCAACAAAAAGAAAAATGCAAGACAATAAACTAATCATCTTCACTTAAGAATATAAAGAAAATGAATTTTTATTTTCTTGTTGCTTGTGAAATCAGAAATATATTTCAAGTCACAACAACACAAAAGTCGACGCCAAAATAAACATTTCCAAAATCATGAGCGTTTAACATTCATTCTGTAATTAGTTAAAAGATAATGTAATGTGAAAAATGTGATAAGTGACGTTAATATTGATATTATTTCTGAGTACACTGTAACGATCGATTACGATATGATATGTTTCGATACGATACAATTCACCTACTGTTAACGTTCAATGTTCATGTTGTTCGTGTTATGTTCAATACATATATCGAGAAATGGTTCATCTCTAATATGCTTATGTGTTTTCACAACATTAAATTGCAAGACTCGAGCAGTATTGGACGTGTTTGGTATATAATAATTTTTGTTAAAAGAAAATTGAACTAAAGAAAACAGAATGGGATGTGATGGAGGAACTATTCCACGTAGAGATGAATTGGTGCGAATTAAAAAGAAGCCAGAGCAAGTAAGTATTAAGTAATTTTAACTGCTATTTTGATTTTAGTCTAATTGCCCATTTTGTTTATTTTGATTTCTTAATATACAGAAAGACAAGGACGCTGAACGTGAGTTTCGTTGGCTTCATTGTGCTTTGACGCAACAGCGTTTAATGGAGCCGATCGTGATGTGCGGTCTTGGGCGCTTGTATTCGAAACAAAATGTTATCGAACAACTTCTGGAAAAGGACAAAATGCCCGAGTCTGCAAAACACATTAAAAGTATGAAGGATATCAAGACCTTGAACTTGTCACCAAATCCAGCATACACAGAGGAAGACAAGACGGAAGGACTGTTGGACTCACGACATGCTCCATACATTTGTAAATTGATTGGCTTGGAAATGTCGGGGAAATTTCGTTTTATTGCATTGTGGAGCTGTGGATGTGTTATGTCTGAACGTGCGCTTAAACAAATCACAAGCTCTGCAAATATTTGCCCACTGTGTCAGACTCCATTTGAAGTAGCAGATGTTATTGTGTTAAATTCGGCAGATGAAGATCTCGAATTGATGAAAGTCAAAATGGAAATGCGAAACGTAAAACGCAAAGCAGCTAAGAAGGCGAAAAAAGAAACAAAAGATAAACTAATTTCAGATGCTAGTAGCACAACAGTAATTGGTGTGCCTGCTGAAACTGCTGACTCAACAAAGAAAGATGGTTCATCTAATAAATTGGTACAAGCGAATGGGCTCAGCAAGGTTAACAGCAAGGTTGCAGCAACTTCAAAACGTTTTCGTTCCACCGGAAATTTAGAGGATCCAGAATTGAAGAGATTGAAAACTGAGTATACCGTGGCTAAGGATCCAAAAGCAAGTGATGTATATAAATCGCTATTCACATCTCACAAAAGCGAACAAGAACAATCGCGGGCGCATTGGGTTACATATAATCCATTCTATAATTAAGTAAATATATTTAATCAGTACAAAACAAAATATTACTTAAATAAAAGTAAACATTAGAAACACTTTATGTAAAATACATAGATAAGATTCTTCCTATTTTAAGAATATGTAAGTTGATACATTAAGTACATGAATTTGGAAATAAAATAATTAAAAATCAATATTACGTTAGTAATTACATTATAGGTAGTGTTTTAGTTGTCAAATAGGTTCAAGTTAGAAGTCTACTTGAATATAGATACACTGAAAACCGAAAATACAAATATTTGTTATCTTTTATACCTACTATTGAAGTTCTATTGGGGTGAGATCAAATGTTTGCTATGATTTTGTCTAATTCAGGTATAATGTCGAATTTTATTATGAAAATAAAACAGGTTAATTTCCTGTTTTCAGTGTATATTCAGGTAAATTTCAGTTCGGATAATATAAAAACTCCTTAAATATGAACCGCCATTACAAAATTGAATTAATAGTTATCCTCCTTAAATTCAAATACCTAATCTATGAAATTATATTCCACAATATGATTTAATTATTGATGTTTAGTAAGGTAAACTCTTGAGCCCGTAGTTATAGTCAATTAAGATCAGAATTTATTTTCTTTTTAGCTTCTCCCAAGTATTAACTCGGCGAGGACTAACAGCCTGCATATTATTGCCGTAAGCAAAATCATACAAATCATAATCATAATGAACAGATTAATGGTCCAATTACCCACGAGGTATCGTAACGTGAACTAAAGCAACATAAACGTAGAAATACATCGATTGATTTGTTTTTAGAGAAAACATTGAATACATATTCAGTATAGCTATGCAGATATTTTTACTAAAAATTTTTTGTTCTTATTTAATCTTTTGTAATATAATAATATGGGTGCCGTAGCTCAATGGTTAGTGTGTCGCCTTCTGATCTGTAGGTCGTGGTTCAATGCCCGGCTGATGCATAACAAATTTAATATCGATAAGATTTTTCTTTCGAATGGTACCCACCTGTCGGCAAGCAATTGGCAATTCTTCCGACAGTAACAACTTGCCATGAAAAAGCTTCTTAAAGAACTCTGTGATAAAGCTCAGAAAAAGTGATGTCACAAGTGTTCTGCCGTTCGGAACCGACTAAAATAAATAGGTCCCTTCTAATATTGTCCAAAATTTAAGACGCACAACAGTAATGGAAGAGAAGCTCGGCCAATGAGCCCTTTGGGGCTTTATGTGCCACATATTTATTTATTTTAATATAATAATATAAAATAACAAATATTAATATAAATCATAAAGATAAACGATATATAATATTTTAATACGAAATATATTGTATTTGAAAATAATGACAACATTGTTTCGTTCTCAAAAAATGGACCAGAATGGTTATTGAAAAACCTTTTACTTGCACCACTGATTCGATAACAAACGAAACTGTTATCGATATAATTTTTGTAAACAATCTGCAAATCTTTGAGAATATCAAAACAGTATTTCTATATTAAATTACCATTTTTAAATCATTGCATTACAATAATTAAAATGTCACATTATTTTAGTTGGGCTTTTCCAGATATATCAACGAAAATAGCGTATGTATATTTACAAACATATTTCAACAGATGTGCAAATTAAAATATTTCTATTTTAGTGAAGCACTATTTCACAGTGATAAGAAATTGGTAATAGTAGGTGTTATTGGGAAATCAGCGTTTCCAGATGGCAATAAAATGGTAGCATTCAATATTCTTGACTGTCATCCAATGTTATTAGACTACAGCACAGACGAAGTTAGTTGGTTTGTTTGATTTGAATGAATTAATTCGATTATAAAATTATTTGCATTGCATCGCAGGGTCAAATTCAATTCTACTACAATCAAGAGGAATCCATGCTTTTGTTGCATTTTGAGACCACTTTTGATTGGGTATGCATGCAAAAAATGTTGGAACAAGAATTAATGAGAAGTACGGATGGACAATTTCTACCTTTTAATCAACGCATTCGAAATCGTTTTGCACGTATGCTACTCTTTGCAACACAAGTATGTCATATTATTGTGTTTGTAGAGCTAAGCGTTACTTTTGATGCGTCTTTGCTTACCATTTTAAAGTCGTTGAAAATTATAAGGTATTCGGAAGGAAGAATTTACGACAATTTGGATCACAAATATCAAGCTAATAAATTTCATATTTACAGAGATAAGCATGTATTAAAGTTTCTACCAAAGCTAATGAAAAACTCGACAACGGGTACATTTTTGGGTAAATCAGCTCGTATGTGTTCTCCGCGATTCCTTTTTCTCTTTGAAAATTATCCAGATGGATATGGTATGGATTTTTGATAGCTTTAAAGGTGCCTGCATATATATGAGAAATAATTTTCTTTTTATTCTGGCAGATATATCCAACGAAACTATTTCCAAATTAGAATTTGAGGTCGAAGACAACATATACAAAATGTTACGCAATGAGTTTATCATCACCAACAATAGGTAGTATTAGTATTACGTTTAAAATATAAACATTTTTTTTTTATTTATCATTTACTTAACAATGCAATTCACAGCGGAATGTCATTATTTTCCATACCAAGCAATAAACGTTTTGTCTTCTACAACACGGATCGAAATTTACGTAAAGATGTTTTAGATAAAGCTACCAATGTGCTAGATTCTCTACTCGATCGTGCTAGCGTTAAGGATAATGATGATGATGATCTAAATGATCTACAACCATTCAAGGTAGTATTTCTATATAAAATATAGAGCGAAGATTCTTAAAATCCAATAATTTGTTCCATAAGGGCTTTGGCAAACCTTTAATACTATGCAATAGAGAACTGACAACTGTTGAAGAAGATGATCCAACGCAGAAACGCCAATTTATGAATTTGCTCTTAGATCATGTAAATGAAGCATTAAACTCTGGTTTCGATGACAATTCTTCCAAATTCAAAGGAAAAAATCATTTTGTTGTAAGATTCAATTGTTTATCTCAGCGTTTGTCAATCTTATAATCTGATTTTATTTGTAGATTCTTCCTGTTAAGGCGTGGTATGATACATTTAAGGTATTGCATAAAATTTTTATTGAAAATCCTGATGATCCAAAATTTGAAGCAAACGATGTGGATTATGTAAGTTCATTGTTGTATGAAAATCTTTACAATTTCAACTCTTCCGTTTGCAGAAAGCGTTCTTGGAGAATTTTGATAAAATAATGGATACTGATAATGAGTATGTCAGAAGTGATGATCACCGAATGGACAAATTTTTATATTACATATTTTCTTTATAGATTTTTCGCCATTTGTTGTGATATTGGTCTGCAAAAGGCTTTTGCATTATACAACAATCCCGCGCTGACGCATTATAATAGTGCAATGCATAAGAAACTGGTACTAGAATACAATATCTCATAATTTCCCCCACATACTGATGATTATTACAGGTTGACGAATCGATTGCATTATATGCGAAATATGCTCGCGGCCCACAGACAAATTTCAACGAATTAAAGTTGCGAGAAATGTGCGAAAATTGTTGGCGTAACGGCAAGCAGCAATGCGAACACCCAAGTCTACGTGGTAATCCTTGCATTTTACCCAAACATGTACCACATGAAGCATCCGAACACTCAAGTGGCGTTGTATTCGTGTCAACTTGTAATTGCGGCCGTACACAAGGCAAACGAGAGGATCCTTATACGATACGACATGCAAATTTTGAGTTTTACGAATATATGGCAAAGAATTGCAATCTCTGTGCCAAAGTTAAGAAATTGCATTTTCCCGTCTTTGAGCCGTCCATCAATGATTATAGGTAGTTTGAAGTTGACATCGAAAATTGCTATAGTTGATTGAAAGAGTAAATTTCCATCGTTTATAGAGCTGCTGAATTTGAAATTTCATTTCCTAAATTAACGCTGAACGGCCGAATGGATTACTCAAAACGACCCATCTCTCAGAATTCAATGGACATCAATTCCGATAATTCACAAGTACTACTACCAGCATCACAGCATACTAATCTAAGTCTAGAAACCACTGATGGTTTAAATAAAATCGATAACAATTCCGACTGTATAATCTCAGACTCGGATGATTCTGTGAATGAATTGGTCATCCATGTAAATGATTGGGATCTACAAAATAAGGAGGAAGAGCGAGAGAGGCATATTTACAGACAACCATCTACAACAGAATATCTGCCAGGCATGGTGCACACTGCTAGTCCCATGGGATTGTTACCTCAATTTCCTAGTTGGTCGTTGGTGTGTGTTGGGCCCGGATCCATATATAGCCATAATACTGGTCTATCGGAGCACTTTCAAAGCGGCTTTCTTTCGGGTGCAAACTTTTTGTTGCCATGGGATGTTCATGTACGTCTGGAACACTCTGCATCATGGGCGGCTTCTTATGAGAAAAATCGTTTGCGTAAAATGGGAGAAGTGTTCGTTTTGAAAGTATTTGTCGGCTACGAATACGAGTGTCCACGAGGACATCGCTTCATAATGCATTCGCCCGATAAAGTATTACGTAGTGGTTCAGGCATTCTGCGTGATAGCGGCAGCAAAGTAGTCTACAATAATATGCCACTCTATTTCTCTTGTCCTTGTCGCTCCAATAAATCTGATGTGGCTCAGCTTATGCGAATACACGTTGTTACTCCCAAAGCACCCGTTAATGTGATTGTGGATCCTAAGGTAATTAAAAGCACCAAGCATTGTAGGTTGGAGTAATCGAATATCTAATATTTCAACACAGATTCGTACTGGTGATCGTGACTACGTGTTTACCATGGGTCTGCCAAAACCACAAAAATTAACACAAAGTGCATACTGGATCCTTCGATTACCTTATGTTTATCAGGGTGATGAAGGCCCAATAGCTCCACCGCGTGAAATACCAAATGCCGCGAGTGCTTTAAGTTTTGGTTGCTTGCAGGCTGGCATGTTCGGTGTTAGTGAAACCGAAGTCGATGATTAGGTAACTACAAACTGCATTTAGGTAGACGTCTTGGTATTACTGGATTCTTCGACTTTTTCAAGTGTATCAGAAAGCTAACGTAGCCGATAGAATTTGTTTGTAATACCGAATCCATCGAATGTTTTACTGTTTTTATGTTGCTGGTCGGGGAGACGACAATGACGTTCTATATCTTTGTAGAAAATATCGAAAAAATTATCATGTGACTGAACTCAAAGAAATCATTGAAATGTGATAATATAATTTACAATGGAATATTTAATTATTTTAAGCAAATTTGTATTCTGACCTAGAAGTAATAAATGCTGGTGTACCTCAAGAAGTCCCTTCTATAAACCATTTACACACAAAAGGCTTGCCATCACCTCAAAACAGCCATCGTTGCAACAGGAAAATACTCTGAGGAGGCAGCCATTAAACTTTAAGTCGTTTTAGACGCATTATAAGAATGGATGCAAACATGGTGGATAAAATTAAACAGCAGCAATTTAATTTATATGAATTTCACTAATTTCGCTCCAATTCCACACGCAAACAATGCAAAATACCTTGCCTTAGCTCTCGGTATTGTGCTCTCACTTTGATCCAATGGACGCTACTAATCTCTTGCAAACCCATCTCGATTCTACTGAAATCTCGTTATCAAAATTTAACAACGGTCCTTGATAGGTCATATTGGAAAACCACGCTCCAGCTAAGAAGGTGTAATATTCGAAACCCGTTGGTAGACGACGCCGAAAGGCGCCGGAGACCTCACCTCCGAGGGAAAGACCAAGTACTGGAGAGCTTGACGTCGCTTGGAATTTCTAACTGGCGGCAGCTACCGAAGAACAGATATTGCTAGTGAAGCACGCTAAATTCGGCCGAAATCGATTTTCAGTTGTAATGACGCATAAGTAAGTAAGTAGAAGTATAGTCAATGTTCATGGTGACCTCAGCATCACTGTGGACTCTAATGATATTAAAAAATATGCAGAAGCCTATCCCTATTATGAGGCTCCAGAGGCACGTAAACGAAGAAAATACCATAGGAGTACCACGACAACTCCCAATGAAACAAAGTACAAGATCTCGTTAGGGGTTAATTTAAAGGAGGGTTTTTTAAAAACCACTTCATAAGAATCACCAAACCTATGAAAATCAAACTGCTTCTCAGTTTCTTATAACTTGCAGTTGTAGTGTTAATAATATTAATAAACATTGTATGTACATATGAAATAAATATTTTTTAAAAAAAGGTTAAATATTTTTAATGTTAAAGAAATTACTATTTCATATCTTGATTTATGTTTTAGGCTTTTTTGGCACATTTTTCAAATATTTCGCATTATGCATGTTTTCGACTAACATCCCTGGAAGGCGTAGATGTTCTGATTCATAGGTCGTGGGTTTAATCCCCGGATGAGGCAACTTTCATATCGAAGATTTTCCGATTCGCAAGCAATTCGCAATTCTTTTGGCAGTAATAATTTGCCATGAAAAAAATTAAAAAAAGCTTATTAAAGAGCCCTGTGACAGAGCTCAGAAAAAGTGAAGTTCTGTGACCGGTTGATATAAGTAGCTCCCTTCTAATACTGTCCAAATTTAACACCCACAACAGTACTGGAAGAGAAGCTCATTAGCACAACTGAACCAATACAGAGTTTCGAAAACTAAGTGACCTTCGTGGAAATCAGAGTTTCTAGAACTCTTACCGAGTTCTAATAATATAATCAAACTGTAGCCGAAACCGTAGTTTATCGAATTTTGTAAGAATGTATAGCGTATATTCTTTGTAAGAATTTAAATTATTGCATTTTCAAACTCAATCATATGTGTTTATAAAAGACCACAATAATGAAAAAATCGTCTGATTTATCTTTGATGTAAAGTTTCCTAAAACAAATGATTCCAGAATATAATATTTTCGATACTATGCCAGAATAAATCTATTTTTTCGCCTTTATTCTATCGATATCAGAAATAATTTTCAAGAACAATATCCCATTCCTTTACAGTTAATGAAAAGAGTAGAAAAATTCTTCTTTAAAAAGCCTAAAATGAGTTTTTTATTAGGGGTTCTAGGAACTTTTGTGAATTTACACATCAATATTAGCCAACTTGAATTTGTTTTCACTTTCAGTTCGATTTCACCCATATTTGCACTAGTGAAGGTCTCTAGAACCTCTGAATGGCGTGATCATCACTTAGTTTCGGTCGCCCTGTATATGGAATATGTGATTTTGATAATCCACTCAAATGGTAGAATTTCATTTCACATCACTTTATTTATTCCACATAGTAGCTAAAAATAATATCTTTGTTAGAAAGTTCATTGTTATACAAGAACTTAGTAAATGAAATAATCTTTCAATTTATTTCATAGATAATTAATGATTTTCGTATTAATGTGAAATATTCATCACCTTATGTTTATGTGGTTTGTGTATTTGATAAAATACCTACCACCCTTTTATCTTCTAAATTCAGAATTTCAACTTGTTTATATTTATTCGAGTCACTTTGTATTTAAAATGAATCATTATCTGAGTTCATAATGCACTTTATGCTTGCAGATTGATTGGAAGCCAATAGACGTAAACGCTAATTGCTTAGTTTTATAACTCCTACTATCGCTTGAGAGACCATGGTTCGAAATATGCCTGCTGCTACGTTTGTATTTATTTCTATTTAATTAAATTTAATTTCATTGTAAAATATTTAGTGGGAGCTGAGGGAGGCCACAACCACCTCCCTTAATTATAAACAAATGTTCTTCCATATTGAATTTGCAAATTTTCAATTCAAAAAAATGCAATCGTCTATTGTTGAGATCCCATTTCCGCCTGCTATTGAAAATGCTGTGCTATTATGAGCAAAACAGACAAAGCAGTTATACAAACAAGTAAGTAAAGTATGGTAATTGATCATTTTGACGATCGTCGCCGTTTCTTGTATTTCACAACTACCAAATATACCACAAATATAGAATTATTTATTCTTATAGTATAAAATGAAGACAAGAACGTCAATGTTAATATCCGTCAATAAATGAAAAGTCACCTGAACGTATGAGTAAAATGAAATGGTACACAATTATATGTTATGATTTTCATTACAAATGTACAAAAATCATCAGCTATAATCATCAATATTAATAAAGCATAGTGGAAAGAATCAATTCTCATGGCAAGTATTTACACTCAACAATTTAATCATAATACGCTATATATTTAAAATATTATAAGACATAGATAGATGGAGAGACACAACGAAGTTTCAATATCATTCCAATTCAAATTAGTATTTACACTCAACAATTTAATCATAATACGCTATATATTTAAAATATTATAAGACATAGATAGATCGATCGATTTCTATAAATTTTACTACAATTTTAATTACAAGTATAAGATAGTAAGGATCGAAATATTTGAGCTAGAAATTCTTCAAAACTGGAAAACTTGTGCTACAAAATTTTAATTATAAGGAATAATAAGAAATTTAATTCGAGCAATTCATCTTCCATACACATATCAATAAAGTAGAAATATATATAAGGAATAGTAAGAAGTTACAGTTTTAAAATGAATTTTCAAATTATACGCAGTCTCGGTAGTGGTACATTTGGCAATGTATACATGATTCGTGATAGAAACGATCATAGCGAATATGCAGTCAAATGTATTGCATATGCAAACGCAAAAGAACGTCAACAAGCACGACATGAATATGAAATTCTCAAACAATGCAATCATCCCAATATTTTACAATGTTTTAAGGTGAGTTGTGTTGATGATATATTCAATATGTTATGTTCTTATTTTGAATATTCTCATTTTATAGTGTTGGGATCAGAAAATGTTACAATCATCATCATATTTGTGCATACAAATGGAATTGTGTCATCATATGAATTTACGTGCATGGTTAAATGTACATGATGTATCAAAACGTTTGCCATGGATATCGCAAATTTGTATGGAAATCATTGAAGCTGTATACTACATTCATAATACTATGCATTTGATACATCGTGATTTAAAACCAGAAAATATATTATTTTCACGTGATCCCATCGAGAGAAAAATTAAAATTGCTGATTTTGGATTGGCCACTTATCATCAGAATCATCAAGGAACACCCAAGAAACATAGAAGAGGCGTTGGCACACCATATTATATGGCACCAGAAGTAATGCATGGTACAGAATATGATGAGAGTGCTGATATTTATTCGCTTGGTGTGATATTCTTCGAAATGTATATACATAATGTTGCTAGCAACAGAAGTCAGCAACAATTCATCTATCCTATGGCATTTATCGATAATCATCCCATTGAATATGAGCGCATCAAACGAATGTTGTCCAGAGAACCATCGAAACGACCAACGGCCATTCAATTAAAAGAGGAATTAGCTATATCTACTTAATTTATGAGAAATTTATTGCGATTAAGTCATATTGTGTGCAATTTTGTATTTTGTATTTATATTTTTTTTTTCATTTGGCCACAGAAATCACCAAATGAAAAAAAAAATATAAATAAATACAATATCATCTAAAATAAAAATTTTGTATTTTGTATTTATATATATTTTTTTTCATTTGGCCACAGAAATCACCAAATGAAAAAAATATATATATAAATACAATATCATTTAAAATACAAAATTGCACACAATATGACTTAATCGCAATAAATTTCTCATAAATTAAGTAGATATAGCTAATTCCTCTTTTAATTGAATGGCCGTTGGTCGTTTCGATGGTTCTCTGGACAACATTCGTTTGATGCGCTCATATTCAATGGGATGATTATCGATAAATGCCATAGGATAGATGAATTGTTGCTGACTTCTGTTGCTAGCAACATTATGTATATACATTTCGAAGAATATCACACCAAGCGAATAAATATCAGCACTCTCATCATATTCTGTACCATGCATTACTTCTGGTGCCATATAATATGGTGTGCCAACGCCTCTTCTATGTTTCTTGGGTGTTCCTTGATGATTCTGATGATAAGTGGCCAATCCAAAATCAGCAATTTTAATTTTTCTCTCGATGGGATCACGTGAAAATAATATATTTTCTGGTTTTAAATCACGATGTATCAAATGCATAGTATTATGAATGTAGTATACAGCTTCAATGATTTCCATACAAATTTGCGATATCCATGGCAAACGTTTTGATACATCATGTACATTTAACCATGCACGTAAATTCATATGATGACACAATTCCATTTGTATGCACAAATATGATGATGATTGTAACATTTTCTGATCCCAACACTATAAAATGAGAATATTCAAAATAAGAACATAACATATTGAATATATCATCAACACAACTCACCTTAAAACATTGTAAAATATTGGGATGATTGCATTGTTTGAGAATTTCATATTCATGTCGTGCTTGTTGACGTTCTTTTGCGTTTGCATATGCAATACATTTGACTGCATATTCGCTATGATCGTTTCTATCACGAATCATGTATACATTGCCAAATGTACCACTACCGAGACTGCGTATAATTTGAAAATTCATTTTAAAACTGTAACTTCTTACTATTCCTTATATATATTTCTACTTTATTGATATGTGTATGGAAGATGAATTGCTCGAATTAAATTTCTTATTATTCCTTATAATTAAAATTTTGTAGCACAAGTTTTCCAGTTTTGAAGAATTTCTAGCTCAAATATTTCGATCCTTACTATCTTATACTTGTAATTAAAATTGTAGTAAAATTTATAGAAATCGATCGATCTATCTATGTCTTATAATATTTTAAATATATAGCGTATTATGATTAAATTGTTGAGTGTAAATACTAATTTGAATTGGAATGATATTGAAACTTCGTTGTGTCTCTCCATCTATCTATGTCTTATAATATTTTAAATATATAGCGTATTATGATTAAATTGTTGAGTGTAAATACTTGCCATGAGAATTGATTCTTTCCACTATGCTTTATTAATATTGATGATTATAGCTGATGATTTTTGTACATTTGTAATGAAAATCATAACATATAATTGTGTACCATTTCATTTTACTCATACGTTCAGGTGACTTTTCATTTATTGACGGATATTAACATTGACGTTCTTGTCTTCATTTTATACTATAAGAATAAATAATTCTATATTTGTGGTATATTTGGTAGTTGTGAAATACAAGAAACGGCGACGATCGTCAAAATGATCAATTACCATACTTTACTTTACTTGTTTGTATAACTGCTTTGTCTGTTTTGCTCATAATAGCACAGCATTTTCAATAGCAGGCGGAAATGGGATCTCAACAATAGACGATTGCATTTTTTTGAATTGAAAATTTGCAAATTCAATATGGAAGAACATTTTTTTATAATTAAGGGAGGTGGTTGTGGCCTCCCTCAGCTCCCACTAAATATTTTACAATGAAATTAAATTAAATTAAATAGAAATAAATACAAACGTAGCAGCAGGCATATTTCGAACCATGGTCTCTCAAGCGATAGTAGGAGTTATAAAACTAAGCAATTAGCGTTTACGTCTATTGGCTTCCAATCAATCTGCAAGCATAAAGTGCATTATGAACTCAAATAATGATTCATTTTAAATACAAAGTGACTCGAATAAATATAAACAAGTTGAAATTCTGAATTTAGATGATAAAAGGGTGGTAGGTATTTTATCAAATACACAAACCACACAGTGATTTACTTTAATTATAAGGTGATCAATATTTCACATTAATACTAAATTATTAATTATGTCATGAGATAATACTTGTAGTGAAAGACTTGAATTTACTAAGTTCTTATATAACAATGGACTTTTTAATAAAGAAATTATTTTTAGCTTCGGTGGAATAAATAATGTGAAAATTTCTGCCTTTTGAATGGATTATTAAAATCAGATATTCGTTATTTTATTGTAGTTTTTGGCATTTCTCTTGCTTCGTGAGGGGACGCATGAGATTCCTCTCCTTTAAGAAACGTTAATCGAAAAGAAAGATGATTTTCGAAAACAACGTGCCTGAACCAAAAGAGTTGGGAAATGAATCAAGAAAGCCCGCAACATAAATTGAGATAGGCAATACATTTTTAATCCATCAGATTTGAGACTACGTTAATCGAAATATTACCGTAAGACAAATTTTTTTTTTTTAATTACAATGTAATTTATTTATAATGAAATCCATGTTGGTGTCAGATTACTATCAGATTATAAGATTAAATGATTGGCTTTATAAGATTGAGGATAAGATTTTCTAGTAGTTTTCAAATATGTAACATTAGAAGTATTGACCTGTGCAAAGTCGTTTGGTTCACAAATGTAGTCCACATACAAAATTGACAATTTATTTGAAAAAATATGAATATATTTGTATGAAAACTATGTTATGCATATTAGCCGATTTTAAATGGTACAACTTTTGTAACTAATCAAAATTCTGAATAGTCAAAACATAAATTGTTTTCCTTAATTAAACATTTTTATACTTTTAAAATTTCTTTTTGAATAAAAATTTCAAACGCACTGTTTACTTTGTATTGGAAAAACAAAAAGATTATAAATATTTTGATCTGATCAATTGAATAATTTAAATTTTTGATTATTTAAAATAATGGTTTATCAAAATAATTCAATATTTTATTTATTAAAACTTTGATTAATCGACTAATCAGAATTCTCATTAATCAGATTGTTGGACTAAACTATTAATAGCACGTTCCTACTAATAAATTTTTTTCCCTGAGATGGAGTGCTCTATCGAAATTTATACTGTTGTTAAAAATTTTGATCTTCCTGTAGAAATTAACTATTCGAATGTGAGTTTAAGCTTAGAAGAGACTTCGTGAACAGAAGACCAATGCACAAACTATTGTTTAACTATTATTATTTAGTACGATTTCTAATTTATACGTAAGAATGCATGTAGTATATATAGAAGTAGGTACATTAGTGTGGATCAAATTGTTTAAATAGGGCCATAATCCAGTGAAAAACGATTTCATAAACTTATTGAATTAAACAAAAATGACATTTAAAACTTTGAAATGCATTATGCAGAATAAGGAAACAATTTCTAGGTGACTATCATATATATGACGTAATTCCGCTCTCGACGATGGAACATAATAGAAACATCCATGTAGTATCACAACGGACTTATCTGGATTAATTTGGACTAACCTAACCTAACTTAAGTCTTTTTCAAAACTTACTAAAATAAAGAAATATCAAATTATACAAAACAGCGAGTTTATTTCATGTCACTATTATTTAGTATTATTTGGTTGGCCAAAAGTAGCATCACAAATAAGTGTTTCAAACAAAACTAAATTCTTAGAAGTTGTCTTGTGAAAAGTTTCACTCCTAACCGGTAAAGGCAACACCTTTTTTCTTTTGCGAGACACCCCAATGTTCATGCATATGAAAATAATAATTGCTAAAACTTGACAATTCTCCGCCAATTCATCATATAATTGCATGTGACAATTTAAAAATGTAAATGCAAATTTCAATTTATCGTTAAGAGACGAAATAGAAAGACGTGTTACAAGCAAAAAAGAAACCATAGAAAAAATTTCGTTTTTCTTGCACTGCTTATAGTTGGAAAAAATCAAATCAAAAATCTCAAGTAATAAAAATAATAATAATAATAAAAAAAAATAAAAACACGAAAGAAATTCATTTAAAATGTTTGCAATCGAACAAATATAAAATGTCAAATCAAAATCTAGTGTGGAAAAAATTAAAAAATACTCAACAAAAAACCAACGAACAAGCAATCGTTACGGCAATAATCAACGAGAATCGAATACTATTGTTGTTTTCTTTTCAACTATACAATATTCAAAGAAATTATTTACCGATAATCATATAAAATAATTACAAATAATATGAATACTACACAAAATAGAATAATTTTAAATATAAATTACTAAATTATAATTATAATCATACTTTGCTACATACTGCATACATTCATACGTAATACACATAATATAAGCACCACTAGCAACTCTGTCTCGTTACACCAATAAATTCGACATATTAAGGTTACCTACCTTAGTGCGATATATGTGCGTACATGCGTGCGTGTGCTTGTGTGTTTCCAAGTTTGTAGGTGTTCAAAATGCAAAACATTTTAAGACGATTTAAACAACAACAACATCAAACACAACAGCAACAAAAATTCCTTGCCACTATTATCATTTACTTTTATCTAATAGAAAAATCAATATTGCTTTGCAACTGTGTTCATGGTTTTAGGTAATTTTATATAAAAAAAAATCCAAAATAAATATATATTTTTTTAACATTAAAAAATTCTTTAGAAATTGAAAAATTAAAATTTGGAAAGCTGATCTTCAATGATACCGCAACTTATATACCCTACACTTGAGAGACATACTTTCGAAACAAAACTACTTTTGTACTGGAAAAGGTAGGCGTGGATTTCTTACGATAGCGCCCATTTTTTCAACATGTGAGATTGATAAAAGTACTCGTATATGCTGAGCTTTAGTCCTATAGCTTTATATTTTCGTGCGCAAAGTTCAATCGAGGACATACTTTTGTATGAGAATTATGTGTGGTTTTTATCCGATTCATGCCATTTTCAAATATGTCTATTAATTGGTAAACACAATCATATGTCCTGAGTTTCAGTTTGATAGTTTGATAGAGTTTCGCTTGCCAATTGTGAAAACACACATTCACGATTCAGTCCATTTTCGAATATGTCTATTAGTTAGTGAATAAAGTCATATCGCTCATTTGCTGCAAGACCGGCATAAGTCAAAAAAATCGATTTTCCATAAAACGCGTTAGAAGTTTTCAACTGACTCCAACCGTATACGGAAAACACGGAAAAAATTCTCTTCTCAAGCGGAGCATATAAGAGGTATTCATATGAATTTTTCACTCAACATGAAGTATGATATAACGAACAATTCTGCAGCATTAACTCAAAAATCACGTTTTTTGATTTATGCCGGTCTTGCAGCAAATGAGCGATATGTACTTAGTTTCAGCGTAATAGCTTCATGTTTTCGCGCGTAAAGTGTGAAAACACACTTTCACAACATACTTTTGTATGGAAAGTAGGCGTGGTTTATATCCGATTCAGCCCATTTTCAAATATGTCTACTAATTAGATAATATAATCGTATGCACTGAATTTCAGCTTAATAGCTTTATAATTTCTTTCGCAAAATGTAAAAACACATATTCAACAACATACTTTTGTATGGCGAGTAGGTGTGGTTTTTATCCGATTTTGTCTATTTTCTAATATGTCTTCGTAAATAAAGTCATATGTACTTAGTTTATCTTCATATTTTCATGCGTAAAGTGTAAAAACACACATTCAACAACATACTTTTGTATGGAAGGTAGGCGTGGTTTTCGTCCGACTTTGTCCATTGACGAACTCATCCGTTCGTTGGTGAAAATAATGTGATGTATCAATTTTCAGATTGATCGTTCGATAATCACGGCATTTATCGTGGAAACATACGAATAAATAGGTAGACAGTCATAAAGAAATCGGCGTGGAAATGTGACACTGTACAACAATGTGTTCTATTTCTTTCTCTTTGCATGTTGATTTTCTGACAAAATATTTCTCAGAACATTTTCAATTAATACCTACCCATTTTTACGCTATTTATTGAGTGTGTAAGCATTTACTAAATTAGCACATACTCATAAATATATAGTCATATACAGAGTGTATGTATGATGAAATAGCAAAAGGCATGCGTTATTCAGCGAGACACAAATCAGAATCGTATAATTCCATATAAACAAAGAAACAATGAGATCTTTATATCCCACTGCATGGATCTATTGTGCTAAGCCCTATAACTTACATATATAAATCGGGTTTGTCAGGCTACCAAATTTCTGTAGCCTCTTCCAAGTCGAAATCGATGCTACATATGATATGTGCAATTGCCTCAACAACGTTTATCTCCAACAATGGCTGTTGTAGGGAAACGCTTACTTAATTTCCTGGAAATTCCTGTGATTCTAAAATCATTTTGAAAGTTTCGCTTTTCCTCTCTGTGAAAGAGTCATCAAGTTTCCTAAGCTACTCCAACTTGACGGTTCCGCCACAGGATTCCCTAAAAGATGCCTTGTTCGAATCTCGAATAATCCTTTTCTAGTTCTTCTGAGCAGAGCGATATAATTTCCAGTCCTCCTAAAGGTTAGTCTTGAGGGCCCGGTTTCAGAGTTTTTTCGACTCATTCCTTAACATCGTGAGATCAGGTGGAACAGGCTGAATTAAAGCTGTCAGTCACTGCTACTTCGATGTCTCGCTTATTGTGAAGCTTAGGTGGCATCACATAGCTAGTGGACTACTAGCTTACTCACTTACTCACTTGCGGTTTGTGTGAACTGCCAGACAGCGATCAAAAAACTATATGCTAAAGTTGTAAAATAAAATTGCTGTGAGCACTTAAGGGAACCATTAAGCTCTGATGATAGAGATATGCTTGACCTCTATTTGTCTTCCCGGCAACGGAGATCGATCTGAAAAATATTTTTAGAAACAATATTAGATTACATACCCCACCTTTTTCCCTGTGGTAGTATGGTGGTATTCTCAACCCCATTGATTATATTCTTTTTCTAATTCAATTCCCGGTCTTAAATCACTCAGAGATGTCGAGTAGGTTCTTTCAGAACTGATTATGCAGGTGTTTTGTGTTTTGTCGACCATCCAGTCACCAGTAAAACAACGCCGTCGACATAAGCTATCACTACGCGCTTCTCTTTCTCTATTTCCCTTAGGAGTTCGTTTACTACTAAGTTCCATAGAACAATTAGGTTCCATATTGTATAACCTAATGTAATCTAGGTTGCTCTCTAGACTTGGTTGCTGAGATATGGCTCAGCAACCAAGTCTAGAGAATACCAGTGTGATGGCTTGTTTGTAAATTTTTTTATATTCTTTGTGTATTTCGTAGACGAAATGTTTTAAGGGATGTACACACAAGGTGTGCCAAAATGGCGCTTTACCAGTTGCGATCAGGATAGAGCAAACGGCTTAACTGCTATGTGTACAGACACAACAACAACATCCCTGAACAGTGTCCATTGTAGAGTTCTCTTTTAAGTGCAAAAATTCATTTTAAAGAATTCAAAATAAAACATTTATGGAATTATTCAAATTTCAAATGAAAAAACTCACACATGTCAATAATTACTCATTCTTATATTGTACAATATACATATGTATATGAATTGCCACTAAAATATGAAATAATAATTAATAATCTGTTTACATAGAAATAGCACTGAAAGTGCTGAACTAATATCCGAATCAAGTTTATCGCTGCCTGATATATTACCAATACCATCAAAGACTTATGATAAAAATCGTGCACCCAAATTGCTTGGACAGCCGACTGTTGTATATTTTCATGTGACAGTATTATCACTCGATTCAATCAATGAAGAATCAATGGTAAGCAAAATATTATATGTACTTATTTGATGTAATTTTATTTTTATACATACATATATATTCCTTAGACATACGTTACAGATGTTTTTCTAGCACAAAGTTGGCGTGATCCGCGTTTACGCCTGCCAGAGAATATGAGCGAACAATATCGTATACTTGATGTCGATTGGTTGCATAGTATATGGCGTCCGGATTGTTTTTTTAAAAATGCCAAAAAGGTTACATTCCATGAGATGAGTATACCAAATCATTATTTATGGTTATATCATGATAAAACACTATTATATATGGCCAAGTGAGTAAAGTGATAAATTTATGTTGCCAAAATTATTATGATACAAATATTATTCTTCTTGCTTCAGATTAACATTGGTGCTGTCATGTGCAATGAAATTTGAATCGTATCCACATGATACACAAATATGCTCAATGATGATTGAAAGCTGTAAATACGCAATTATTTTAATTTTTATTTATATTATTTGTTTGCACTCTCTTATAGTATCACATACAGTAGAAGATTTGGTATTCATATGGAATATGACTGATCCATTGGTTGTTAATAGTGAAATTGAATTACCACAATTGGATATTTCTAATAATTATACCACGGATTGTACAATCGAATATTCAACCGGTTAGTGATGAGAAAATTACCATGGTTGTATTACTTACTTGCTGCAATTATATAAATTAATCGGTTGTAATTTGAAATTTAAATTGGAAGGCAAATCTCTCTGATTACGATGCGTCTACATTTTTTTATTAATTGCATCAATGTGACAAATATGTTAATTACATGACAGATAACATCGGCTCTCATATGCAAGTTCGTTGCTTGAGTCTTTTGTACATTTCTTTAACATAACGCCATATTGATATTTGAGAATGTTCCTCTCTCTTGTTTTTTCATTTGCATACTATTAATAGGAAATTTCACATGTTTGGCTATTGTTTTTACACTACGTCGTCGTCTGGGCTATCATCTCTTTCATACATATATACCATCGGCATTGATTGTTGTCATGTCATGGATATCATTTTGGATTAAACCGGAAGCAATACCTGCACGAGTTACACTTGGTGTTACATCGCTGTTAACGCTAGCAACACAGAATACACAATCGCAACAATCTCTGCCACCAGTATCGTATGTAAAGGCGATCGATGTATGGATGTCATCTTGTTCGGTATTCGTTTTTCTTTCACTAATGGAATTTGCTGTTGTAAATAATTATATGGGCCCCGTTGCAACTAAAGCAATGAAAGGTTATTCGGATGAGAATATACATGATTTAGATGATTTAAAAGTGAGTTGCCATCATGTATGTTTGATAACATATGTATGTTAGTTAACATTTTACAATTATATTCTCTCTCTCTCTCTCTTTACTCATATAATAGAATCAACATCGTGAATCAATTATTGAACCACAATATGATACATTCTGTCATGGTCATGCCACTGCAATATATATTGATAAATTTTCACGTTTCTTTTTTCCATTTTCATTTTTTATATTAAATATCGTTTATTGGACAACATTTCTTTAATTATATTATGATTATTATTTGTTTTTTTTTTTCTGCATATTTCAAAATGTAATTATTTATGAAATTGTACTAAGTACTACTATGTACTACTATGTAATGTATGTAATTCCTTTTGCACTCACAATTCGAAATGTAATTTAATATGATAATAGAAGAATATACATATGAAATAGAATAATAAAGAAAACATTTGTTTTAAAAATGTAAATTAAAACCAAATAATAAATAATATCAAATTTATTGCTTCATTTTATTCAAATTAAGTAAATATTTGGCTGATGCAAAAGTTTGTCCCATTTTTTAATATCAAGCATCCTAAGAAGTGAAGGTATGGGGAGAAATGTTCAGAGAAAATCTTGAACGGGAAAAATTAATAGGACTTTCAGGGTTTTTTTTTTGTCATTTTGTATCGAAGTCCCTTTAAGAGGTGCAGATAGGGGTTGAGTATGTTCTGAACAAATATTGAGGAGGAAAAAATAATGTCTATTCTACATTTTACTGCTCTAGCAGCGCTTTCTGTTCAGTTATGGGCTTTTTTGTATCTAGGCGTCCTAGGCGCTTGCTTTCTGTCTCTAACGCATAAATCAAGTTTCGTTACCTATATGCGACGTTACGATGTGACTTGTAGCGAATCATGGTTTTATTTTAAGAAATTAAATCATGAAAAGATTCCTTTCATTCAATGGATATTTACATCAGCGAAGAAAAAACACAAAATTTTTAATTATCCTCCATAAATAACAAGTAAAAAAAGCGAAGGCGAAAAATTGTGAAAAAAAAAACAAAGAAAACAAACAAATAATGAACAAACAAAAAAAGTATTTCTTTGGTACAATTTCAAATCGTTTATATATATAAAAGAAGCCTTGTGTATATGTATATATATGAACACATCTATTACGAGGGTCGATCAAAAAGTACCCATGCTGAGGAAATTTGACATTATCGTTGTGTACTGTAAACTCTGCCAAACAGCAACATAATAAATTTCAGACTAATTCATAGGTTAATAATACATGACAGTAATGTCCAGACACCGCCCTTAAGCATGGGTACTTTTTAATCAGCCCCCGTACATATTGTATGCATGTGTATAAAAAAAACAAGAAAATTACTTAAATTATATATAAAATTAATTACAAATGATTTTTAAATCCATTACGTATTTTTCTTTTTCATTACAAGTATATATGTATATTTTTTGTTTATATAAATCACATTGAAAAAGTTGATTTTCTTTTTTTTTTTTTTATTTAAACAATTTCTATTATATGTTTATGTATATGTATGTATATATATGCATGTATATGCTCCTCGGTTAGAGGTTGTGCGTTGGGTTTGGGACCCGCCACATAAAAAACCCCCCCAATGAAAAAAACTAAAATGCCTCGGATAAGGACTACCGCTTTTGTTGATGACCCCCGCAAACGAAAAAAGGACAATGATTTACGGATATGCACCTGGAATGTCCGTTCCCTTTATAGGGAGGGTGCCTCTATCCAGCTGGTTGATGTCCTCGAAAAATACAGAGCTGACATCACCGCTCTCCAGGAAATGCGATGGACAGGACAGGGCTGCTCCAAAAGAGCGTCCTGTGATATCTACTACAGTTGCCATGCTGAAAGGCACGAATTAGGATGTGGATTTTTGGTCAGCAAGAGACTACGACATCTTGTCTCACAGTTCACGCCTGTGAACGAACGGCTGGCCACAATCCGCATCAAGGCAAAATTTTTCAACATCAGCCTTATATGTGCCCACGCTCCGACGGATGAGAAGGACAATGTGACCAAGGAGAGCTTCTTTCAGCGCCTCGAAGAAGCTTATGACCGCTGCCCCCGCCACGATATCAAAATCGTGCTTGGCGACTTTAATGCCAGGGTGGGCAAGGAAGGTACCTTTGGTCCAACTGTCGGAAAATTCAGCCTCCACCAGAACACCTCCGATAACGGAATGAGGCTGATCGACTTCGCCGCAGCACGAAACATGGTAATTGGTGGTACCAGATTCCAGCATCTCGACATCCACAAAGCGACATGGCTGTCTCCAGATCATCGTACAAGAAACCAAATTGATCATGTGGTGATTGACGGAAGGCATGCTTCCAGTGTGATGGACGTGAAATCGATCCGTGGTGCCAACATCGACTCGGATCACTACCTTGTTGCAGCTAAGGTGCGCACACGCTTATGTGTTGCAAATAACAAGAGAAGTCCCACACAGAGAAAGCTCGACGTCAGTAAGCTGCGATCACCAGAGACAGCATATGCATTTTCCACTCGACTATCGGATCTGCTTATACAGAACACTCCCCAACTTGATGATACATGCGCACGGTGGACACATATATCCCACTCCATGACTACTGCTGCCGAGGAGGTAATCGGTTACTACCGGCCTCTGAGGAATGAGTGGTATGATCAGGAGTGTCGCGACGCTACCGCAGAGAAAGACGCCGCCTACAGAAGAACCCTGCGTGCAGGCGCAACGCGAGCTGTTAAGGAGCGGTATAGAGAGAAAAGGAGTGCAGAGAGACGTCTTTTCAGGCGCAAGAAGAGGGAGTTGGAAAGACGTGAGTGTGAGGAGATAGAGATGTGTACCGACAAGAATGAGACTCGAAAATTCTTCGAAAAGATCAAGCGCCTAAGTGGAGGTTTAAATCCCGGAGCCTCTTCTTGTCGTGATGGAAATGGGAATCTGGTTACAGATGTCCAGAGTGTACTGAGCCTATGGAGGGAACACTTCTCCACGTTACTGAATGGCGATGCTACGAACAATTCCGCCAGTGGAGGAGATTGCCCGATAACCCCAATTACAGATGATGGTGTTGATGTTCCACCACCCGACTATGAAGAGGTTGAAACGGCCATTTTAAGGCTGAAAAACAACAAAGCTGCAGGTGCTGATGGCCTGCCTGCCGAGTTGTTTAAGACCGGAGGCGATGAGCTGCTCACCCGCATGCACCAGCTCATAAGCAGAATATGGTCGGATGAAAGCATGCCTGATGATTGGAGGCTCAGTGTTCTCTGTCCTGTACATAAAAAAGGAGACCCCACAATTTGCGCCAACTACCGTGGAATAAGTCTCCTGAGCATCGCATACAAGGTTCTATCGAGCGTACTGTGTGAAAGGTTGAAGCCTATGCTCAGCAACCTGATTGGACCTTATCAGTGTGGCTTCAGACCTGGTAAATCCACCATCGACCAGATTTTCACACTGCGCCAAATCCTGGAGAAGACCCAAGAAAAACAGATCGACACACACCACCTATTTGTTGATTATAAAGCCGCTTTCGACAGTCCGGTAAGGGATTACCTCTACGCAACAATGTCTGAGTTCGGTATTCCTGCAAAGCTCATTCGACTTTGTAGAATGACACTGCATAACTCTTGTTGTGCAGTGAAAATTGGGAAGGACCTCTCCGCACCGTTTAATACCGAACGGGGTTTCAGACAAGGTGATTCGTTATCGTGCGACTTCTTCAATCTTATTATGGAGAAAATAATACGAGCTGCTGATCTACGACATAATGGCACTATCTTCAACAAAAGTGTCATGCTGTTGGCGTATGCCGACGATATTGACATAATCGGCATGAACACGCGAGCAGTCAGTGCAGCATTCTCAGAGTTGGAAAGAGAGTCGCGTCGGATGGGTCTCACGGTGAACGAGGGCAAGACGAAGTATCTAGTGTCAACAAACAAAGAGTCCCGGCGTCTTGGACAGCACGTCACTGTTGACAACTACGCTTTTGAAGTAGTAAGGGACTTTGTCTATCTTGGAACCAGCATTAACAGCAGTAATGACGTCAGCTTGGAGATCATGCGTAGGATAACTCTTGCTAACAGGTGTTACTTTGGGCTGAGTAAGCAATTGAAAAGTCGAGCCCTCTCTCGAAGAACGAAAACTACACTCTACAAGTCTCTCATCATGCCTGTCCTAACATATGGCGCTGAAGCCTGGACAATTTCCATCTCTGATGAGCGAATGCTTGGAGTTTTCGAGAGAAAGGTCCTACGCAGGATCTTTGGACCTATTTGCGTTGGTGGCGAGTACCGAATAAGGTACAACCATGAGCTGTACGAGCTATATGCCGATATTGACATAGTAAAGCGCATCAAAATCCAGCGGCTGCGCTGGCTAGGTCATGTCGAGCGAATGGAAGAACACGCTCCAGCTAAGAAGGTGTTATATTCGGAACCCGCTGGAGGACGACGCAGAAGAGGAAGACCAAACCTCCGGTGGAAAGACCAAGTACTGGAGAACCTGACGGCGCTTGGAATTTCTAACTGGCGCCAGCTAGCGAAGAACAGAGATGGCTGGCGAAGCATGTTATTTTCGGCCTAAATCGATATTCGGTTGTTATGGCCACATAAGTAAGTAAGTATATGTATGTATGGTTCATTAGAGCCATTGCATATGTATTGAATATAATATTGAATTATATATATAGTATACTATATTGATCATATGCATATGTAAAAGAAATAAAGTAGAAGGAAAATTAAAAACAAGACAAAATAACTTCATTCATTTAACATACAATATTAATGTGACTAATATTTCATTTAATTTAATTATAATACTTAAACATACGCATGTACTTCATAAGTGCAAGAGCAAATTGTTATCGATGAAGAGTTAAGAGAGCAAAGGGGAGAAAATATCAATACAGAAAGTAGATTTACATACAAAAAAAATAAATCATAATAATAAAAAAGAAGGCTTCTTCATTGAATTGCTTGGTGGGTTGTGGGTAGTTTCAGGAAGGCGGTATTAATATATAGTTTAATATTTAATATAGTCAAAATAAAAATTTGCTCTCCTCTAAATTAATTGTAATAATTATTATAAGAAGAAGAATAATAATAATAATAATAATAATAATAATAATAATAATAATAATAATAATTTCCTTAACAACTACAATAGATACATTCCTTCAATGATATATACCATATAGATGTATATATTTACATTATTATTATTATTATTATTATCAAAAATATTGATCAATTAAATTAATTAAATTCAATTTCATTTATATCTACTATATGTACTATAGAAAACAAAAAATAATTATTATAATAAACGATTTGATATTTAATATTATTGATTTATTGCAAGCAAGCCTGTATTTTCTCAATCCATTCCTGGGCTAAATTCGCATCGACTGCATAAAAGTTATATGTACGACGGCAGGTTTTTAACTGTAGGCAAAAAACAAACAAAATAGATTATATTAGAGTATAATTTTGCTCATTTGTAGAGCTATTATATATTTAAGTAGATTCATTTGCTTGTATGATCGACTTACATCGAAAAATCCTTTCTCGTCAATACGTTTTGTACCAATTTGTGCTGGCTGCGCCGATATAACAGATTGTACCTCAGCTAAATCTGTAATGAAAGATGGATCAAGTAAATTCTAAAATTAATTATTCATGTCTATCACTATCACCTATGAAGCCTTTGCAAGTTGAATCCTCTGCCGTGTCATAGTAACGCAATTGATGTTTTATGGAGTCCAAGACGAACCAACGTTGTTTCCAGCCTTTCAATAAAGCGCCACGTTTATATAAATGCCTATAAAGATATACAAATATACATTAATGCTTGTTAAATCATCATTATCATCATTGTAATTATTAAACTTTTATTAGGCATATCAACTAATTAGGCTTGATTTGACTTTATGTGAAATTATGTCTCCTCTTGTCAATCTACGTGTTAAATATGGTTGTCCTTGGTGAAAGAAAATTCTGTGGCTTTGTATGGGAGCTATATAATATTAGCCCAGCCGGAGGTCCATGCCTTAGAGGTATGTGCAAGAGAATGCATACGTAGGGGCACACGTGGTACCACTCTTTTGGAAATGTTTTAAACTTCTCAATGCCCTGGCAGCAAAGAATCCTGTCACCCTCATGTGGGATAGGACATGAGTGCCACGAGGGAAACGAAATGGCTGACTCCCTTGCAAAGGAGGGTGCAAGCACTCTTTTCATTGAAGCAGAGTTATTCTGCGGAGTTACAAACAGTTTGATAAACCACTTGATATGTAAAAGGGAGAAACGGGATCTATTCGACTACTGGAGAGCCCAAACGGGCATGCGGCAGTCGAAGGGACTTATTGATCCCGCACATGTTAGGGTGGACGCTGTTCTTAACCTCAGCAGAAATGACATAAAACTCTACACAGAGCTGCTCACTGGGCACTGGAGGCTTGATTAACATATCAAGAAAATAGGTAGAAAACGATACCTGTCGACTCTGTCATGAGGAGCAGGAAATATCGGAACATATTCTATGCAATTGCAAATTACACAAAATTCTGAGTCTTTGTATGGGAACTACATTAAAGCGCGGTTCGTCCATTTCTAAACAATGTTAATCTACATGTTAAATGCCGTTGTCCTAATTTACTTAAGTTATGACGATTTAACAATTTAACGGTTAAAGTTTTTAAAGTCAGAGATGTAATGAAACTGGTGAAACCTCACGTAAATGAGCAAAGTACAGTGTTTAAGTCAATTGAAAATCGAAGCTATTTATATTAAATAGAGATCTATGTCCCTTGAAGTCACTTAAAAGACCCTAAAAATTAATTTATTTTAATCAATTGAAAATTGAAGTCACTTAAAGGGAATTGTAATTTGAAACAAAGTCACTTGGAGGCACTTATGGTCACTTGGAGTCACTTGAATACAGTTGGAGTCCCATAAAGTCATATTATTGTAAATAATTGGTGCTAGCTTAGGAGTCAGTTTAAATTTTAAGTCTTATAGTATAATGAGAAAGGGTGCCGTAGCTCAGTGGTTAGTACGTTGGCCTTCTGATCTGTAGGTTGAGTATTTAATCTGAGGATGAAGCATACATTTTCTCTCAAACGGTACCCACCTTTCGAGTAGCAATTGGTAATTCTTCCGGCAGTAAGAATTTCCAATGAAAACGCTTCTAAAAGAGATACTTAGACTTGAGATCACTTGGAACCACTTGGATGGACTTGTCATATGAAATAATTGTCAGTTACTTGAAGGGACGTGGTAACCAATTAAAAACTCATATTTTTAGTGAATTGAATATTAAGGTTATTTAAAGTGAATTGAAATTTGAATCTAAATTATTTAGACACTTGATGTCACTAGAAGTCACTTGCACCCACTTGGAATTGCTCGAAGTCATATGAGATCAATGAGTGCCACATCAAGTCACTTGAGTATATTGAACATTAAAGTTATTCCAACCAATTGAGAGTTCAACGCAACCAATTGAGAGTTGAACCTAATTTGAATACAAGCTACTTAGAGACACTTGGGGTCACTTGGAATTTCCTGAATTCATATGAGAGGCTCACTTTAAGTCACTTGGGTCAACTGAATTTTGTAGTCTTGTGGTCAATTAAGAATTGAAGCCAATTAAAGTAATTTGCAATTTGAATTCAAGTTCTTTAGAGACACTTGAAGTCACCCAGAGTCACTTGGTGGTTAATTGAAAATTGAATTCATTTGTAGTCAAGTGAATCAATAGAAATCAGAGTTAATCAAGTAACCCCCAAGAGATTTCATATGACGTTGATTAAATTGCAAGCACTTCACTTGACTTCAAGTGGTTTCAGGTGTGTTCAAGTAGAATTTGAGGTTATTAAATTTGCATTCTTATTACTTAAAAGTAACATCTTTAAGTGGCTTAGTTAGGTTCGATTTCTTATTCATTTAGCTGCCCACTAGTAATACTTACCCTTCATGTGTACGATTCTCAGCGACATTACTACTAAATTGATTATAGAAATGATGACTGGATGTGCGCGCCGTTGTCGCCGCACTGGAAGCTATACTCGAGGTATCACCTTGTGAGATATTTACATTCGGTGGCACAACAACACCATCGACCGCCTTATATTTCGTACAGTTCTTCAGTGAGACTTCGGTACATTTCTCATGATACGAATTACCACAATCCATACAACGATAGCCGACCGGTCCCCATAATAGTTTTGTGCAATGATTACAATTGGTGGGTGTCGTATAAGGATGCTTTTCGAAACGATGCGGATGAAAGAATTTCTCCTGATAGCCCGATAGGCGACCCTTCATAATGATCTCCAGTGTGGAGCGTTTATGTTGCAGTTTTCCGTGCGATTGCAATAGAATACTGCTGAGCGATGATTTACGTGTTAGTCGTTCCGTTTGTGGTACTTCCAAATTTTCCCACACCAGTTGCCACTTTTGTGGCAATAGGCCACGTTCCGCTTCCGCTTGGCGTACATCACTCAGCAGGCAAACAAATGTATTCGGATCACTTTTCTCTATATTATCATAGCCGGCACTTATCACAATACGTTTACCCTTCAATTCGGACAAATCGATTTCATCATCGGCATTTGTCAATTCGAGATCATACGGTGGTCCCTGGGCCAACTCCTCGTTCGTATAGTATGTCCACAGGTCGAGTGCAGCCAGACTGCTCAGCGGTCGTAGCACTTCGTCTTGCATGCAATACATGAAATTATAGAATATTTGTGTTTTCGCATGTTGTCGCTCGATATAATCGAAAATCGAATGACCAATCCGATTGAAATTGAGCGTCGATTTTGAGCGAACATCGACTGGATAGACAATCCCACCATTCTCATCATCGGAACCAGTTGTACCTATGAAAGGTAACAGCAGACAAAATTATATTTAAATATGATAGGCAACGTCAAAATTAATTCTTACAAATTTACAAGCCATAGAAAGCTACATGCAATACATGCAACAACGCTTACATTTATTATTACCCAATATGTGTTTTGTGCTCAACGAACCACGTTTGTCCACATCCATCGATGCCAGACCCAAATAGAAACATTCCACCTCGCAGTCGAATAGAAATGTACGAAATCGACACGATACCATGTGGTAGGCGAGAAATCGTATATAGAAATCATTGAATTCAAATGCCATGGGAAATTGTTTCTGTATCTGGTAGACGACATCGAGAAATTGCAGAAAAGTCGGAGCAAATGTAAAATTCGAACTGGCATGTGCTGGCTTGAGATTACTGCGATGAGCAAAACGATGACCGAAAGCGAGCCATTCCTTTTCGATCAGCACACGGAAGCCCTCCAATGTGCGATAATATGGATCCAGACAGAGTTGAGCAATGGACGACACCTGCGCCGTTATATCCCAACCATCTTCGAGCGACAACATTACGCTGGACTCCTGTAAATCGATCAGATCGACTACAGCACCCGACAGTTGTAACAACGAAGAGATTTGTTGCAACCAATCCGATTGTTCGACACTCTTAGCAAATGTCTGATCGGCATCGTTGGTCGTATTCGATGGCAAGCAAGCGCGCATCAATTTCTTAAATGCAATACGTGAATGTCGAATATCCGGATAGTCGACAGGTATAAATTCGGCACAGAGATCAGCATTAACACTTGATTTGGTTTGCGATTTTTCGCCCAACACGTATAAACGTATTTTACGATATGCGGCAGCTGCAGCTGCAGCCGCTGCAGAAGCGGAAGCATTGTTTTTAATAGTCCCCGCTGTGGTTTTCGCCTTCATGGAATCACCCCAATTACTATTCTTCGAATCGGATGCGGCCAACGTGGTGCGCGTTTTACGACCAACTTCCGGTGTTAGTGAGGTGGTATCCTGTCGGTATGGATTCTCTTCGGAAGCATTCAATAGCAGCGAGTTCATTGATAAATTCATACCCGATAATGCTAAGGCTAATGAGAGATTCTTCGGCATCGTATCGATCAATGTCATAAAATATTTATCCTGTTCGTGATAGTTGGTCACATCGTGTGACATTGTATTCGAACCGGTGGAATTTTTCAGCATGCCTAAAATGGGTAAAAAAAAAAAATATTTGTCAGAATGCACTATCTAAATATAGCTGGTGTTTCGTCACAAGCAGGTTCCGATCCTCTAGGTCAAGGAATTAAGAAAAAATTTTGTGACCGGTCGGTCGGTCTGTCTGAGGCAAAGTTACAAGCAATGCCAATTACAACTCTAAAATCTCCTATAATTCCCAAGTTTCACAGGTTAACGTGGATCGATTCTTCAGGTAAAATATTGCAGAATGCTTGAGATGGAAGCCCTTGGGCTTCATACCCCAACAACCATGCAAAGGGGACAACGCGCTTAAAGCATATTATTGCAGTGTTGAAGAGCTTTCACTCAAACTTATTCTTTGAGGTCAGTCCATCGGTGGCCTTAGGCGTAGAAACTCTAAATAAATACTTGAAAAAAGAGGATTCGAAGAATTTTGAGAAAGGTTTATAGGATCCGAGGTCAAGCAATGTGTGGCTTTAAAAAGCCACTAAGCAATGTGGGTTTAAAACAAAAAATTATAGTAAAAAAAAGAGGATTCGAAGAATCTTGACCAAGTTTCCCTTTAAAATTACTGAGCATGTTTAATTTGGACAGTACTAGACGGAACCCATTATTATTAGGCTATTCCGAGCGGTAAAATTCATTTTAAAGCTTTATCATGGCAAATTTTTACTGTCCCAAACCGGGAATCTAAGAGGCCAGAGCAATATCATACTTAAGACTTGGTGTTCTAATGGCAAACAAGTTGATTAAATCTAGTGATAGTGTTTATCAACAACACAGGGGCCTAACGGTGTTCAGTAAGTCCAAGGATATTCTGTGAACTCTCTCGGAATTATTTAGAAAACTGTAAAAACCTAAGGTAGCTTCGAACTGGCATCAACCCAAAGTCCAAAGGCAAGCTAAAAGATTCTTTACTAAGAACTCCACACCCTCAGAAAGAATATCAAAACTGAGCCTCCTCTGGAGATGATTTTAGCGGTACCCGCCTTGAAACGAAACACTTTGCACAAATTTGAATACTCACCTATAACCGATTTACTATGTGGCAACGAACCACGTATTAATATTGCACCATTACGATGACGCCACGTTGCTACTGGTATTCTTTGACTTTTATAACAACGTCCCAGATGCGTCAGTGCTGCATCGTTCATTTGCAATGGTGCTACAAACAATGCTGGATATGAGCGACAGAGATTGTAATTCGAATTAACCGTACTAATACGAAAACCATTTTGTGCATCATCGAAACCCAAACGTCTCCAATCTCGTACATAGCTACGTTCGCGCATACGTTCAACATCTTTGGCAGTGAGTAGACGTGGCATTGTCTCAGCATTCGATTCAAAATCATCATCATCTAACTCATCATCGAGTGAATGTGTTTCTAGGGCGTCAGATGTCGCTGCCCCTGCTGCTGAGGATGACATTGAATCAAAGTCCAGAGCGGATGTAACGAGTTTACGTTTCGTTGGTGCCTTCTGTTTGAAGCCAGCCTTTTTTGCTGTGCGTAATAATGTTTTTTTGGCAAATCCCTTTAGGGTTGAGTATTTTTCTTTTGTTTTCAATGGTGCTGCACCATGTATAATCGTACCATACGATTGCAATGCAAAATGTTCAAATTCATCGATGGGATGTCGTGCTTTACAGAGCATTTTACGAAATGTTTCAATCATTTCTGGTGTAACTTCCGTATCGAAGGCAATTTTCATCAGCTGAAATGTACTCGAACGCAATTGTAAGCCTTCGGGTAGTGTCTGATCCAAATGTGACAGATAGAGGACAGAGATTTTCTTCTCCTTCAGCAGTGATGAGATGGGAAATGCACGTATGATGGTTTGCTCACATGCTAGCGGATCACAGGGGGAGCCTTAAAGACATTGAATATTAATATTTTCCATCTAACTTCTACAACAGCGTTACACACCTTTAAAAACTACACGATAATTGGTAAGGAATAATGCACCCTCAGCCGGTATTAGACTCTGTGTATCATCCTCTCTGCCATCGGGCATCAGATAGCAGCGCAAGTGTTCAGTTACAATCTCTTCGCCGGGCAGTAGGCAAGGTGTTTGTATTTTTGGTTTTTGTACATGCGGATGTCGTTTCGCTTCCAAATAGACCGACTCTAAAGACTCAATATGCATATGGACGACACCGGGTACCATATCGTGTAGATTACGTATATGCTCTGAGGTGACACCACCCTCTGTGCAGACACGATCGATAAAACGTGAAACAATTTTACCAACAGCACCACCCACCTCTAAGGCGTCATTCTCTTCGAAGCCCTCATCGGAATGTTCGCTTAAACTGTGCGAACCCATAATACTGAAAAGAGTTAATTGAAAGAATGATGATGACTACACCATGGATGTGATATTTTACTATATATTGCGTCATCATACCTATTTGACACACTTTGATTATCATCCAAACTAAAGGTTGGTTTCGGTTTATGACCAACAGCATTTACATCCGGTGGTATTAGGAGTGAAACCATTCGATTTGCATAGTGTATGGCTTGACTATATAATGTTGACTCTTCCGATTGTGCATATTCCTGTAACAAATAATTGAATGATATGTTTAAATCTTTCAAAATTGGCCAAAAACCACAACAACTACATACCAACTTCTTCTCCTCATCTATTGTTGGACTTTTACGCATTTGTTCAGCTGTTATTTCCAATGCTGTTGGCTCTTCTAATGGCACATCATCCAAAACACAATTTGACTCTTTATTATGCTCATTGTGGCGACGATGTTGCATATAGAGCGCTTTAATTTGTGTTTGAACATCCTGATAGAATGTTGATTCCCAAAATTGTAAATTTTTCCATATCGAATGATCCTGTATGCAGGTGTAGGCAAATTGTATAATACCTGTTGATAATTTACGACAGAATATTGTCGACATCGGTAATAGAGCAGCGGCTACAGTATATTCATCAACACCGGTGGAATTTTGTAATGTTTTATTCATAAATCTGCGAAAAAATAATGGGATTAGCAACAGTAATACCAAAACTTGGAACTAGCGATATAATTATCTATGGGAGTTAGGCCACCGGACTTTCATTTAATTGTGCCAATTTTTTAAATTTTAGCCAAAATTAACGAATTTTAGTGTGAAATGTTCGAAACACTTATTTCGAAAACCTACTTTTGTATTGCAAGTAGTCGGGGATTGCATTCGAGCGTACCCATTTTTAGATACAATAGTGAAAATAACTGCATATACCGAATGTCAGCTCAATAGATTCATTTTCCACTGCACAGTCTTAGAAAACCTAATTTCGAAAACATTATTTATATAGGAAGTAGGCTTGGTTTTGATCGGTTTTTGTCCAATCTTCGAATCATACGTCCTTTGGTAAAAATTGCCATATGTACCGAGTTTCAACACTATAGCTTTATATTTTCATGTGCAAAGTTAGAAAACCTAATTTCGAAAACATACTTTTATATGAGAAGTAGACGTAGTTATCATTCGATGATGCCAATTTCAAATAGAATGGTAAAAATATTTTCATGTACCGTATTTCAGCTCGATAGTTTTATATTTAGAGAACCTAATTTCGAAAATCTAATTTTGAAGGCATACTTCTGCATGGGCAGTAGGCATAATTTTTAGCTGATTAAGCTCATTTTCGAACTTATTCCTTTGCTGATCATAATAATCTTATATGCAGTATTACAACGCGATAGTTTTATACATTTGTGCGCAAAATAAGAAAACTCATTATCGAAAATATACTTTTGTATGGAAGGTAGATGTGGTTTTCAGCCGATTAAGCCCATTTTCAATCTTGTTTGTTTATTGATAAAAATAATCATATATACCGAGTTTCAACTTTATATTCAGAGCACTTATCGTGCAAACAAAAAGGCAAACATGGTTAAATCGATTTGAATGGCAATTCTAATGTATACACATTTTTATAAATGCCACGCCTCTGTATGGTTGTTACAAGCACGTTTAATCACATGAGTATAGGTAACGCTAGCATCGTATTTCGTAGCAAATGCGTTCATACCTCGTTATATGGCCAAGATACGTTCTGTCAAGCGGAAAGCCGTATAACGAATACATTTTTTTTTTCGATATTTATATAGTACATCGGTCCAACAGAACAACATTTAGGTCGTATAGCCAAACATTGTGGGCCATAAATCGAAAGTGTTGTAAAGTTCGGCCGTAAAGCGAGGTAAGGGTTTATAGTAGGGCTTAATCAACATTTTGATTAATCAAATAAAAAATTATTCAAATAATTATGATTTTGAATATTCCACATATTGAATTATTCGATTAATAAGAGTTTTTTTTTATTAATAAAATTTTTTCCAATACGATATAGTAGAAAAAGCTACCTTTTCATGGCAACGAATATGAGAATGCGTTTTAAAATTTTGATTTCCAAACAAAATTTCAAAAATAAAGAAAAACTAAATGAAATCTATTTTGATTAATCAAGATTCTGATTAACCGAATAATTCGAATTTTTGTTAATCAATCAAATTGATTAATGAGGATTTTCATTAATCGGACTCTTCAACTAAATGATTAAACATAGTATATTTCACCTAAAAAAAAATTTTTGAAAGCAGAACCTACATCGATTTGAGAAGTATATTCAGCCATGTAAATTTTTATTTTAATGAAAATTAAATTTGAAAATAAATGAATCTTCTGCCGAGTGAATTAATTTCCCATCATCTGAATTATTTATTCTTTTAAATTAGCAAAAACTAAAGCAAAATCGAAGAAACGAACTCTGAATAAGAAATAATATTGACAAGATAATAATCAAAAGGGAAAGAAAGAGACAAATCTATATTACATTGTTGCACTGACATTTTGCTCTTCTCTATTTGCGTGCATTTCTAGTACTCGGTACTAACTGACATTGTTCTTTCTGACATTTTATATTGCGATTAATAAATTTGAAATTCGAAACGTAAAAAAAAATAAAGTTTTATATTTTTCCGTAGTTTTGGAGTCTAAAAAATACTATAACTCTTCGCAAATAGTAATGACACAAGTGTCAAGTATAGAAGGTAGAGGATTTATAAGTTCAGTCTCTTTCTTTTGCTACTTACTTAATAATCAAATCAAATTGTTGATGATCCAATACAGCCTTATTTCCATGCACATAACCGAACAGTTCACGACATAATATCAGCCTTGCATCACGATGCTTAAGTGTACGCATTACCGCTGGCACTAATTTACGGGCATCAGCAATTTTATTCTCAAATATATATGCCACGCATGTTTTTAATACCTGTAACAAGAAATAATGACAATAAAAATACAGCCCAAACACATTTGACAATATATGAACGAACCTCTAAACGTCTTGCTGAATTTAAAACATTCGGACGCATATCCAATACTTCTGGCAATCGTGGTCCCATTGGTATTATACGATTTTGATTACGTACCGCATTAAAACGTTGCGACATACAATTCTTACGTATGCCATCGTTGATAATCAATTCCACTTTATCGCAATTGATACGTGGAAATGCTGGCTGATGTATGCGATGAAATGAACCATCTGGTGGACGCAATACTTTCTGTGCATACATTTGCTGTTGATTCGGTATCTCATTCTCATATAATATTCGACCCAATTCTTGTATGTGTATATGTATTAATTGTTTATTATTGATTTCCGATTTTAACATTTCATTCATTGAACTATATAATTCATCCCAAGCATCTGATGCACGCCATGGTGGACCACGTTCATTGACAAATGTCGTAAAGAACATACTATCGAGTACACGAAATAGAAATTCACTTTCGATCAGATCACGTGCACCTAAAAAACCGGCCTTATGAAATGTTATAACCGGCTTTGGATGTATTCGTATTAGTGTCAGACAGGAACGATAACTGCAGATGTGATGCGTTATATATATAGAGAGAGAGAGAGAGAGAGTGTGAAAATAGAAAATAGTTATTGTAAAAATATGTAATCGATTATTTAATTAGCATAAGATAAAAAATGACAATCGGAAGCTACTCAATAGCATTCGGGATTTTTTTTTTATAAAATCTTACTTTTACAAATCACATAGGTTGCTTGATATATTTCGAGATTTTTATAATTTTAACATCACACAGGCTGATCGATAAATTTCGGTAATTTTTAACAAAATCGGAAATTTTTCAAATTTCACAATTGTTGCATGTTGCTCAATAATTTTTTATCAAATAAAATTTTTTTAAATTTTTTTGGAATTTTATTAAAATTCTAAGAATAGAAAATTCGAAAAGGTCGCTTGATATATTTCAGAAACCTTTTAAAATTAATAATTTTTAATCTTGATAAGTGAGAGTTTAAAAAAAATATTATAACTTGCAAGAATTTAAAATATTTTTTTACATTACCAAAAGTTTCGGAAATGTTATACAAGATTTACTTTAGTACTTTAAAAAACGTACAATTTCTAACCAAACGTTAGCTGATAAGTTTTGAGGATGTTTAAAGAAATATTACTTTTTACATCACAGAAATTTCGGAAATTTTCTACCAATATTTATAATTTTTAATTCAACATTACTCGATTTACAAAATTTGCCGAAAAGTCTCAACAACAAACCCTAACAAACGAGTATGAAATTGTTTAAAAAGAAAGCATACCCCTGTAAAAGTTGTGCAAACAAACGCATAAATATTGCACGTAATTCCTTATCGATGAGTACATCCGATTTGTTATAATTTGATGATGTTTGCTTCTCCAACGATGGAAATGCCAGATCGGCTTGTGATAAATTCGGAAATAAGATCATTGTTAGCAATTCCTGAGTAATTTCCCATAACGGTGATGGCAATATCGGTACTGGTGGTGTAAGAGATTCGGGTATGGTAACTAGACCACCATCCAAATCGACAACAATTACATCAAGCAAATCGGATATTTCACCTTGTAATGAACTATGTATGCCCATAATGAATGGTGTCGGTGTTGAGAGAACCTCTGTCAGCGGTGCGGGTAATATAGGAATGTACACATGTGTATATCTATAATAAACAACAACAACAACAACAACAAAAATATATGGAAATGTAATTAATAAACATGTATGAGTTTCTATGTGCTTATTAATTATTTCAAATGAATTACCTAAATGGATACATGAGCGCAACTAAAGCTTTACAACTTTCAGTCAAATGGGAATAGCTTTTTGAGTGGATAAGAACTTTGTTCTCTGTCATGACAGCACATAATAGGATAAGTACATTCTTTATACCTGTGTGTGTGTGTGTGTGTGAAAAAGTGTATAAAACAAACAATTTGATTATTAAATTGCGGTTAATACAATACATATATATCATATATATATATAGTATATTTATATAGTATATTGTATATAAAAGTATTTGATTACATTTGGCATACCTAATTGCTTGAATATAAAATAGACAGCTGTACCAGTCACTGGTAATGATGATGATTGTGGCGGCTGTAATGATTGTTTATCACCAGCACCAATTGAGAAGCGTACTTGTGGACCACCTGGCGGTGGCACCTGTATACAACCCAATATATTGCCAATAAGTGTTTCCAAGGCATAGGGTAAATTTTCAATATACACTGTATATATGGTACCAAGGCAGTTCTATAATAAGAATATATTGAATTCAAATCCCAATCATAAATATTAAATATTAGGATTGCATACCTTAAATGTCTCTGCACAATCTAGACGTGATATGAGTACCAAACATTTTGGTGCATACATTACACTATGATGTGATATAATTGAATTGCTTGTAACAGATGTAATAGCATTCGATTGGAAATGTTGCTGCTGTTGCTGATGATGTTCTTGCTGCTGTTGCTGCTGATGATGATGATGATGATGATGTTGATGATGGTGATGATGAAGATGTTGATGGTATTTTGTATTTTGGGTAATGGCCTCATCCTCTTCATCGATCACCTTATTGAGTGTAATGGCCATTGTCTCATGAAAACTGAGACATGCACAATAATGCTTATTCGCATCGATGTCGGTGAGAACGGATGTAAAGAATTTTGGTTCTTGTTTTTCGTATGATAAACTCCATCCCAATGGTTGACAAAACTAGAAATAGTGATAAGAAATGTTTTTATTTTATGTTTACTTAAAAATGTATATGAGTGTGTGTGTGTGCTTTTATTATACGCACCCACTCAATGCCCTCAATAAATGGTGTTTCCGGCCAATCTTTTTCGGGGAAACGTTGCACAATTTTGCCACATGTAAGTTGGCCATTTGTAGCAGTAGTTCCTGGTAAAAGTAATTAGAGCAAACAAAAAAATTATTATTATTAATATAGAGTTGAGAGTTGACCCAATTTCAATACTTCATGCGATCACAAATATCATATCTAAATGCATATGAATACTACGTATGAACATGTATATATATACGAGTACTCGAACTCATACATCATTTCTGATTATACAGCCACTTATGAAATCATCATGCATGATGAATTTATATCCTTTTTTTTTTTTGTTTCGTTTGTTCTTGTGTTCTGTTTTTAATTGCCCCTTATATACGACTATTTGTGTTTTGGCAGCTGCGTTGGCGTTCATTGGCGCACCACAGTACTCGAAATTTAATCATTCACTCCAGCTACATATGTAGTATATGCATGTACTAATACTATATAAATAATTCTTTAAAAATAGGCCAAAATAAACACTGACTAATACTAATCATGCGGAATTGAAAAGTTTATGCAAATATATTCTTCATACTAACTTTCTTTGTCGTTATCATAACCAACTATGACAAAATAATCAGCAAGCCGGGACATTGCGTTTCTTGTTGATGCTCCCTCTTAGTTGGTACATTTCCCTTTGTGCCTATTTTGTAGTAGAGGCAGTGTCCTTTTACTGCTTCCCTTTTACACCTGCTCACACTTTTCTTACAACTGTATGCATGTACATGTATATGTGATTTATTCCATCAACTAACGCCGATAGGTTACTGCTACAGATGATTTGAATGATGATGACGATGATTTCTTTTGCCAAATCAACACAAACGAAACTTCATTATCAAACATAAATGCCATTCATTTGCATATAGTACATAGAAACAATCCAAAACTAAAACCGAACAACAAAAAAATACTAAACGTTCAAATTAATTTCATTCGCGTATGGAATAAATTATAATTTGCTTCTTGTTTTCTTATTAATTTGTTCTTGTTGTTGTTGTTATAATCAATTCTTCTTTTTCTTATTAATTTTCACATATTATTCTTTTATTTTATTTGTGTTAACATATTTTCAATTTCAACCACACCCTGCAGTTTCTTCTTGTTGTTGGATGAAGCACAATAAAAAAGCGTTCCTTTGCAAATTGTATACAATTTCTTTTGATGTTTTCTCTATCAACTAAAAACAACAAAAACAAAAGCAATTTAATTGTACGTATTGTATTTCTCTCTCTATATATATATGAATTATATATACATATAAACAAATCACTATCGCCTTGATTAATCACCAGCATGAAAGAAAAGCAAAAAAAAAAAAGAAATAAAACACACTAAAAATGTTACATTTTCCTTAGCTCCTTTCTATATTTCCTTAACTATTTTTTATTTTCTACTTTTTTTTTCACACCCACAAAATTTCTATGCGCATTCATACAACAAAACAATTTAACACACGGCACATATGAAGTAACACTGAATTTTGTTTTTTTTTTTTCCTTAAATAATACAAGTAATTTCATGAATACAATAAAAATGTCAAATTATTGTCAATTCTCTCATTACACCATAGTAGTTTAGTGACGCAAAAAAGTGTCATTCTGTGGTATGTTCAATGCTATACAATGAGTCAGGGCTGCTTTTGAAGTTTTTATTAAGTTGAACCAAAAATATTGAACAGGTAACAGCAGGAAAACAAAAATAAAAATCCTTTGTATTTTGCTGTTGCTTGAAACCTCTAGAATGTCAAGTACAAAATGAATAATTTGTCAATTATTGAATGTAAAGAATGTTTGACAACAAACAAAACGAACGTCAATGAAATTAAATATCGAATAAAATGTAAACAAACAAAAGGGTAAACAAAGTTTGACAATTCAGGGGTCACAAAAAATTAAATAATAATAAAAGAGCTGTTCTCCTGCTTTGCTTTTATTACATGCTTTATTTTTTTCATATTTCACTCTATAAATAAATCATAATTACACATCTCTCCAAAAGTTAGCTATGATTCTCTTAATCAACTTAAGCGGTTGCCTTGGGGGTGTTCAAAATGAAAGGGGCAACGCGACACAGCATAAGAAAGCACCTATATGCAAGTAAATATACACAACATACGTCTGCATCAAAGTCAAAGTAACGCAACATGATGAGAGAAATGTTAATCATACGCAAGCAAAACTATCGAGTAAGAACGATGTTACAAAGTCAGTCACGGGTTATTTGTGTTTAAATAAAATAAAAATAAACATGTGGTACATTTAGGCCCCGAAGGGCGCTTTGACGAAGCTGCTATGAAATATATTCTGTTGTTGTTGTAGCAGAATATATTTCATAGGCACGAATGAGCTTACATGGGATTGATTGTTTACATCGGCCAGCTCGAGAAAGGTACCATCTTCCAGAGGGTGTGTCCACAGCGCATAGAGAGCCAGCCGAACAGGTGCTGAGTGTCGTGCGGGCTTTGGTGACATAGAGGGCATCGGTATGGAATGGCATCAGTCAGTCGGTGCATGAGCAGTTCAGGTAGATTCACCACCCCGATCTTAGTTGTGCCAAAGTGGCTCGAGTAGGTAGCTGTTGTTCGCAGTCTACAATTGAGGGAAGGCGTTCGCCCAGTACGATGTTATGGGTATTCCTTTCGATGACAGCTTCCACCGCGCGTTGGTGCTCATGCTCATCAAGCAATCACAGGCTAGTGTGGATGTCTCGTGGGGGAGGAGTCCATTGCATCAAGTGGTTATTAGGGTGTGATGGGAGATGACCGGACAGAAGAAATTTCTGCAAAAGTTGCTCGTTGTGCCACTGGGTGTCACCCAGATTAGAGCAGCGTAATTGATAGTCAATCTGCCGATGGCCTTATAGGTGAAGAGCAGTGTTTTCTTGTCTTTTCCCCAGCTGGTGCCAACCAATGCTGTCGAGTCATTATTTCTGCTATGTAGCTTTTTGTTGGTGGTTTCAAGTTTTAGTTTCGACATTTGTGTTAAGAAGACCATCATACCAATGTGCAGAGCAGATTTTAAGCTCATAGTCGGCTTTGAGCTTTTATAAGCAGACGTTATAAGAACTGAAATATTTCCATTATAAACGTGTGAGCTTGTATTAGCCTAAATTTCCTGAACGCTGTTCCACAATGTTTGCTGGACGAGTCTTTGATTTGCCTCTACAAGACGCTGTGTAACATCACCTTTATACTTACGTTTTATATTCAAAAGGAGACGGCGTTACGTTTTTACTGAGAGTGTTTAATTCGAGTGAGCGTTCTTTGAAACATCCCTACGTACCATGGTGCATGGATATTAGGTATTGGATATTGGCTTCGGCTTATAATGTCAGAAACGGTTTCCTTAGTACCGATTTAGGCACAAACACATTTGCATGAAAAACATTTTCATTTCTCTACTGATATATAGTTAGCGTGTGCACAGCAAAAATAATTCTCAGTAACATGTCAACTCTTTTGTATGTTTTCTTAATGTCTCTCCCTTTCCCATGAATCTGTCGTTCACACACAAAATGTTTCTCACGCCAAACTCTTTGTGTCTAAATCGGAACTTATACTGTCAAACACGTATATTTGTGGTTCTTCTTTTTAATTCTTTTTTCCGTATGTGTTTATTGTATTGTTTAATTCTTGTAATTCATTCGTGAGAACTCTCTTTTTACCTTACCTCTATTATTATATCATGCCAAAATTATACTATTCATCTGGCAATGCTCTATATACGCCTCTTTTGGTTTCCCAATACCGTTATACAGAAAAACGTTGAAGCGGTAACTGAAAGATGATGGAAATCCTCTGTTGAATCATATAATTGTGGGAACGCGTTCGCAATACTATCTCTTTTGTTCTTATTCTTTTTAAAATAAATTTAAAAATTATATGAATATGTATAAAATATAGAAAATATTTTATTATAATGATTAGCATTAGGATTAATGATATACATACGTATGTACATAAAAATGTAATAGATTTGAATAACAATTTTCGAAAAATCTCAATTTTTAGAAATATCAATTCTAATCCTATATTATGATGTGTATAAGAAAATAATTGATAATTTGCGCGAACATTGATATTCACATCTATTACTAACCTAAACCGCCATCTTACATTACGTAATGACTTGATTTTGTAAAACGCAATGCATGTCATTGTATGGCATGTGCTTTACGTTTCACAAAATAATGTCGCAAGTATTTACAATGTTAATTTACAGAATTGATCGAATACATGAACATTGCGTGGAAATATATACAAAAATATACATATATAAATGGACACAGCTACAACTGTTAAATTCACATAATGCATATAAGAATATATGGTGATAAACATGATAAATTCGAACGAATTGAATTTAACTGTAATTGTCATGTACCATGTCGGTGCATTTCATGATGCGTGCCTATTCATACAAAATAAATTGTAATAATTTAAATATTTCTATTGATATATTAAATAATGCCTAATTATATTCTATGAGGGCGATCCCAGAACTACCAGACTTGACATATACATGGTGGCAGTAGTTTGAAAAAAAGTACTTTGGTGAAAAGTGGCAACGTGGTTGTCGTGCGACTTCCTCAATCTTATTATGGAGAAAATAATACGAGCTGCTTATCTACGACATAATGGCACTATCTTCAACAAAAGTGTCATGCTGTTAGCGTATGACGACGATATTGACATAATCGGCATGAACATACGAGCAGTCAGTGCAGCATTCTCAGGCTTGGAAAGAGAGTCGCGTCGGATGGGTCTTACGGTGAACGAGGGCAAGACGAAGTATCTAGTGTCAACAAACAAAGAGTCCCGGCGTCTTGGACAGCACGTCACTGTTGACAACTACGCTTTTGAAGTAGTAAGGGACTTTGTCTATCTTGGAACCAGCATTAACAGCAGTAATGACGTCAGCTTGGAGATCATGCGTAGGATAACTCTTGCTAACAGGTGTTACTTTGGGCTGGGTAAGCAATTGAGAAGTCGAGCCCTCTCTCGAAGAACGAAAACTACACTCTACAAGTCTCTCATCATGCCTGTCCTAACATATGGCGCTGAAGCCTGGACAATCTCCACCTCGCATGAGCGAATGCTTGGAGTTTTCGAGAGAAAAGTCCTACGCAGGATCTTTGGACCTATTTGCGTTGGTGGCGAGTACCGAATAAGGTACAACCATGAGCTGTACGAGCTGTATGCCAATATTGACATAGTAAAGTGCATCAAAATCCAGCGGCTGCGCTGGCTAGGTCATGTCGAGCGAATGGAAGAACACGCTCAAGCTAAGAAGGTGTTATATTCGGAACCTGCTGCAGAAGAGGAAGACCAAGACCAAGTACTGGAGAACCTAACGGCACTTGGAATTTCTAACTGACACCAGCTAGCGAAGAACAGAGTTGGCTGGCGAAGCATGTTATTTTCGGCCTAAATCGATATTCGGTTGTTATGGCCACATAAGCAAAGTAAGTAAGAAAAGTGGCAACCTTATAAAACATATGTTTTAAGTTTCAAGGCGCCACTTTGTTTAGTATTTTTTTTTTTGAGCAATCGAAAGTTAACGACCTCAGTGAATTTGTAAACATGGAAAGAAGTTGTCACCGTTTTGTAATTCAATACTTTCATTTGAAAGGTCTCAGTCCAACGAATATTAAAGCCGAACTAGATTCTACTCCGGGAGAGTCTGCTCCTTCCTTTACGACCGTAAAATATTGGGTGGCAGAGTTTAAACGAGGTCGTACGAGTTGCCAAGACGAACACCGTAGTGGTCAAGAAACGGTTAAGAAAATCCACAAAATGGTATTGGATGATCGCCAGCTTAAGGCGCGTGAGCTAGGAGGAATTACAGGTATTTCAAAAAGTGCTATACATCGTATATTGACCGAAAATTTGGATATCTAAAAGCTGTGGTCAAGATGGGTGCCGTGTGTGCATGGGTGCGGTAGATGGCCATTTTAATGAGGGTATATTCCCAAATTTGTTGTTTGCGCAGTTCTGGGACCGCCCTCGCATATGCATTTCCTTACCTTTAAATTTTGTAATTGTTTGCTTGTGTATCTGGGTGCTGGTTTACTCTGTCGGTAAGTTAAATTTCTGTTGGGGGGAATACACAATGAGTACAGATTAATTACATTTTGTCATTTAATTTGATTATAAAAATAAACATTCAATGAAAAATACTTTTCCGGTGAACGATCCCGACTTCGTTCCTCACATATGGAGGGTCTTTTATGTGGAATTATTGGTAGCAATGGTGGTTGTGCCTTGATATTCTCCAAATATTCTTTCGCCTTCTCAATGTCACGTTCCAGTTTACAAACTAATAAATTTCAACAAATACAATATGATATTAGCAACACTTAAAGAATTTAACGACTGCATCGAAAAAAATTACTTGCAATGTTTATTTTGGAATATATTTTTGAGCAATTTTTTTCGACGTACTAATATGTCTGCAGGTACTTACCCTTATCCTTTAGCATCTCCTCTGAATTGCTACAACACAACGTGCTACGACAATCACAACATTTATTGTTGTGATCATCGTTGATTTGCTCTTCAGAAAGTATCATTTTTAGCAAGCAACCAGGACTTAATTTCTCCGCGGCACAATAAATTTTGCGATGTAAATAGACCAACTCTTTGAAGGATAACGATTGAATGCCACAATGTAATATCTTATGGCATGTAGCATAAAATCGACTCTTGGGTATATTACTTTTACAAAAACAAAAACCACATTCCAGCATGAATGCATCGAGTAGTTTGCGCAACTCTTTTTCTAGTTTGTGTCCAACTTTTAAATTCATCTGAATACTCGTTGCATTTTTATCAATAAATTCCTGATAAGGATCGTCGTCTACGGATTGTTGCCTGTCTTTTCCTTTATGACGACCGCCAGCAGTTGGTGAACCACGTCCGCCTGGCCCAGCACCACGAAGTTTATCACCACCAACTTTGCCACCACCACCACCACCAACACCACTACCTTCAGGAGGACCACCTAAGGCGGCACCAGGCTTTTGACCTCTTGCACCAGAATCAGCACCACCACGACCACCTTTAGAGTCACTTTGACCAGCATCGCCACCAACTTTTGTACCGTCTTTCCCTCTTCCATCTGCACCAGTGCGTGTAGCATCTTTTTGCGCTCCAGTTGCATCAGGTTGTCTACCAGTAGGTGTGTCACCTTTCCTTTCGGTTGCCGTTCCTGGTTTTTTCTCTCCATCACCAGCCGTTCTCTCAGCAGATCCAGCTGGTCCTTTATCAGTTGTCCCATCTGGTTTCCCCTCTACAGATTCAGCAGTTGCTTCAGCTCTTCTATCAGCAGCTCCAGGAGGGCCGTCAGCTCTCCTATCAGCAGCTCCAGGAGGGGCATCTGCTCTCCTATCAGCAGCTCCAGGAGGGCCGTCAGCTCTCCTATCAGCAGCTCCAGGCTGGGCATCAGCTCTCCTATCAGCAGCTCCAGGCTGGGCATCAGCTCTCCTATCAGCAGCTCCAGGAGGGGCATCGGCTCTCCTATCAGCAGCTCCAGGCTGAGCATCAGCTCTCCTATCAGCAGCTCCAGGCTGGGCATCAGCTCTCCTATCAGCAGCTCCAGGCTGGGCATCAGCTCTCCTATCAGCAGCTCCGGGCTGGGCATCAGCTCTCCTATCAGCAGCTCCAGGAGGAGCATCTGCTCTCCTATCAGCAGCTCCAGGAGGGGCATCTGCTCTCCTATCAGCAGCTCCAGGAGGAGCATCTGCTTTCTTATCAGCAGCTCCCGGAGGGCCATCTGCTTTCTTATCAGCACCTCCAGGAGGGGCATCTGCTTTCTTGTCAGCACCTCCAGGAGGAGCATCTGCTTTCTTACCAGCAGCTGTAGGCGGGGCATCTGCTTTCTTATCAGCAGCTCCAGGTTTCTTTTCGTCAGCCTTAGCCGCAGGAGTATCGGCCGTTTTCTTTTCATCCTTCTTAGCCGCAGGAGTATCATCCGCCTTCTTGTCATCCTTTTTAGCTCCAGGCGTATCAGCCTTTTTATCAGCTTCAGCTTTCTTAGCATCTGGCGTATCAGCTTTTTTATCACCTTTCTTATCATCATCAGGCTTTTTATCAGCAGTTTTCTTATCCGCACCAGGTGCATCCGATTTCTTATCCACATCAATACCTCTCTGCTTCAATTGTTTTTGCAACTCTTCGTTCTCCTGTTGACATCGTTTATTCTTTTCCTGTTCTTCGCGCAATTGTCTTCGCAAATCGTCAATCAACTTTTGATCATCTCTTGAGTTGATTGCATTAACAGCGCTGGTCAATTGTTGATTTTTCAACTGAATATCACTGATTTCCTTGACCAATTCAATGGATTGTCGCAGATCTTTACCAATGCCTGCGGTCTCTTTCACATTCTTTTCCATGTCCTCGTCCAGAGAGGTCATTTTCTTAGTTAGCGCATTTAGTTTGTTGGCATTTTCTTTGAGCGTTTCATTTAAACGTTCATTCTCAGCCTTACAATCTTCCGAAGTCTTTCTCAATTTTTCATAATCGAGTTGAAGTTGCTGCAATTTCTTTAAAGCGTCTGCACACAACGATTCACAATCATCACCGACAGGTGCCAACAGTTCGGCTTTCCCTGGACCACTTTGCATCTGTTTGATTATTTCTTGTAAACGTTTCATCTCTTGACAGCATTCATCATCGCCACCCTTAATTGTGTCCGGTCCTCGAATAAAGTCGCCATCAATGATCTTTCCGCCAAGGTCTGGTGCCTTTCTCACAACGTCGTAGCCCTTTTCACTTTTGATATTGCCAGGTTCTAGTTCCAAGCGGTGTAAGAATTCTTCGTCTTTAAAGTCACCGGCAAGAGGACGACGTTTTAGCTCTTTCATGATTTCATTGAGTGTGGCGCTTGTAAAAAATGCCAAATCATCCATAAAATCTTTGCATGTTTGCGTTTCAGTATCTTGGACATTTTGTGCAATATTTCCTTGCAATTCATCGATAACCAACTGTAATATGCATATATGTATGTACATATGTATGAGTATTTTTTGCTTTTTGTTACTTTTATTTTTATAATTTTTTTTTGCCAGAAGCTGGCCACATTATTACTATTATTTTTTTTTTTATTGGTCTGAATCTTTCGGATTCTTTGAAAGGCATTTACATTCTCTTTTCTCTGCATTAGAAGTTACAATTGCACATACATTTATTTATATACGCGACCTGAAAATATTATCCGCAAAAATAAAATTAGCCAAAAAAATTGAGAGAAAGTGAGAGAGGAAGTGAGAGGGACATCTGACAAAAAGTGCTGCAATGTTTGATTCATAAATTTATGTCATATTTCTGATTAAAATTTGACTACCCATACTTTACACAGATTTCACTTTCCCCCTCGGTTGAGAGGTTACTTGGAGATTCCGAGAAACAAGTCCTGCACAAACTTTTTTGAGCTAAATGTCATATTGAACGACCACAGTGGAGGATTTCTTTCAAAAGATGAGAAAGACAAATGACCGCCTCTCGACAAGGGATTGACAAGGATTTCTTCAACCTCTGCATACTAATAAAGGGGTCTCGGCAAACACCTTCGGATCCTATTGTTAAAATTTTTTCACTAGATTATGGAAGCAATTGGTTAATTAGGGGCATAAATCCGAGGTGACGAATAAATTAAAGGCAGCCCTTAGTAATGGAAGTTCCAATAAAACAATCAATCAGGTAAGGCAATATGTGCGATTTTTGTGAAATAATAGTAAAGTATGTAATGTGTCTTGTGTATCGCGTTTAGTGTTTGGGTTTTTCCGCGTTTGGTCGTAGAATCGGCATCCTGCCTTGATCCATAATTTCTATATACAAACATTAATTACATAAAATTTATCGGCAGAGCTCCAAAAAAAATATTCCATAACGGTTCTAAAGCGACTAATATAAAGAGATCCCTCTAGTCCTTTCTGACTTGAATACGGGCAAATAGAAACTCAACCTGGTATCCTTGAAGCTATTATTATAAAATATTACCGATGGGAGCTGCATTGTTACTCACATTATGTGGAGATGTCCGGAAAAGATTTGCAAACAATTTTAAGGGAGTAGCCCACACATGCAATTTCTGAATCATTTAACGGGATATTTGCAAAACATGAGTTCCCAAAGAAAAATATGTAAAATTGCTCAATGGTGCTAAAACCACGGATAATTTTCCAACCACCCATTCCTATATGATCTTCTTGTCCTTACCATATACCGTAAGTGAGGTAAACATTTAGAAAACATATTCAAATTTTCAGTCCATTTTAAACGTTTAATTTTATTAGACGCATAATTTTCTTCTTTTGCTTTCATTTTACAACATAATTTTCAACCCACATATTTAGCAAGCAAGAAAGAGAGATGGCATCAATTACAGTCACATCATCAAACTTAATATTCTCATCAATTCACATACAATTATCATGGCCAGCTTCTGGTGATGTACTGCGCATACGATAGCCACTGTACTTAAATCGTTTCGCTTTGTACTTGAACAAAAACAAAAACAACAAATATACATACATACATATGTACTAAAGCAGACAACAAATAAATATATACAAAGGCAAACAAAGAGTTCTTAAAAACATTTTTTTCAAAAGTATGCTAAGAAGTGTCGGCACTGACAGCCCAACCGTGTCTTTTATCTGTACTACTATTTTTACATGAATCTTCAGGTATTTTTAGGTTCATTTTAGAGAGGAATTCCCATAAAGGGTGATGACGGTTGAAGGAAAATATTGATAAGCAAAAACGAATGGAAAACCTAGCAGCGATTGAATGAAAGGCACGATTATTCCAAAGAAAATTTGGAAGAAAAATTGATCGGAAGTCCTGTGCAATTTTGGTTTTATTTGTGCGATTTAAATGTATTTTTGGGTAGTCTCCTATGGGTTAAAGATAGAGAGCAATAGGTTTAAGAAAAATGTTGGAGAGCAAAAATTAATAAAAGGCGATCATATTGCTTACTCCGCTAAAGGTACTCTGGGAGCGGTGGATGCAAGTTTGATAAAACACCTCAATATTGCAGGGGATCGGGTAGAATGGAGGTAAATCATACATTTTATACCCTACCCACTAGGGCCAACCTCGGGAAGCCATTTGTTTTTGAACTTCAATTTTGATGTATCACAATTTTGTCCACCAACCCTCTATCACTTTTGAGCTTACGTGGAAATAAATTTAATAAATATATAAATTTTTTAAGGACTGGAGTGGAGATAGTTGTCGAGCACAATAAACTAATGGGAGTCCTGGACAACTATGCGGTTATTTGCAGTGTGTCTTTATGCTCGTTTTATATGGAAGCCCCCTATTGTAGAGCCAAAAGGATATAGATATTGAAGAAGTAAAATGAATTCGGGTTGGTTATATATATTACCCTGTCAGGGCCGACCTCTGGGGTCCTGTGGGGATCGATGCTGATTTACTAAATTTGATATTTTTATTTTAGTGTGCCGCCATTTTTTCCTAACATCATCGTAACATTTTTTTAGCGCATATAAAATCAAATTTGAAAAAAACGTCAATTTCGTAGGGAGTGAAATGAAAGTGTCTGGAGTTTTACGTGGATTCCTACCAGTTTTGGTTTTACAACGCGGCGTATAAAGCACAAAGGTCACATTTTTCCCAAGCTATGATCTAAATCGTAAAACTACCTTTGAAAAAATTATTTCACGAAAACTCTACGACAGAAAAAAATGTATTACAATTTTCAAATTTAGGAGGTTTAAATTCTTGTAAAAAAATGTTGGAATCAATGAGTGGTTTTGTCACTACTGTCATAAGAAAATATAAACAATAGTAGTACATACACAGCTTGAACTTATGTCAGTACCCTCCCTCTAGCTCACTTTCGTATGGTGCAATTAGTCAATACGTTTCGATAGGTAACGTGTCAGCTGTTCCGATCTATTTCATACGAACGAAATCGAATTGGCAGGCAACGTATTGTTGGAATCGATTGAAAATAGAATTTTAACGAAGCTTTTTTGAAAAATTATAATCATTCGCTTCTATCTCATTAATATATCTATTTTATTATACTTAGTCATCTCTTTCTTACACATCTAGCATACAGACTGGACTCACCGTTTTGATTAATCACGCTACGCGTTTCACACTACTCTACTCTACTTTCTGTTACCTTACGTTTTGACTAACTGCACCATTATACATTTGCTGCGTTTTATTCGCAAGGAAAAATTTTAGGAAAAATACCAAAAATATTGCAACATGCTTTAAAGTTTAAGTTTTGAAATTTCAGAGCCTTTTTTACGAATAAAAACGCAGTTTGTTTTGCTAATTAATTACATTTAGGATACTAGTACTTACCATTAATTGCTTATATTGACAATCGTAATCGCTAATAGCAGCATCGCGTCGTTTGAGCTCATTCTGTAGGCAAGCAACTTCCATTTGAAGATGCTCTGTCTTTTGGACGGCACAATTTGCTTGTATTAATTCACGACGTAACTCCTCCAATTGTCCCTAGAAATCGAACGATCATCATCATTTATCATGTGATAAATCATTCGAACAACATAATAATCGAAATTAACCTTTAGTAGCTCTTCATTGAATGTCAACTTTTGCATTAAATCCTCATAGTAACGTTGCATGTTGAACATTTTATTTTCCAACTCCCCAATGTATTGTGTTTGACAATCCAAATTGTTCGATAGATTATCGGACATGTGATCGGCATCTTTGACTTTTTTTTGTAATTCGCTAACACGTTTTTCGAGATCATTGAATGTACGACATTTGTCACGTAATGCATTACGCTCCTTAACGATCGCTTTGATATTCTCGACATCCTTATCGGAGGGACGAGATCGTTGTTGTTGTTGTTGCTGCAACAATTTATCATCTTCTATTTTGCGGAGCATGGTCACTTCTTTACGCAGGCAATTAACCTGATTCTGCAAGTATGCAACATCATTGCTATTCTCTGGCTCGTATTTAATACTATCTAATGTCGCACGTCGTGATAGCTTCTCGACAAGACGTTTCAGATAATTATTTTCGGCTTGGATAATTTCGTATGATTTACCCATCTCTTCGATCTTGCGATAAATGCTCAGCAATTCGTTCTCATCGGTTTTATTCAATTTCCCAGCACTCGAAAGTTTTTGTATTTTATTATAGAAATCCTTACTGTTGCTGCTGTCAAATTTCTGCTGCATAATTGATTTGATTTTTTGATTTTCCTCATTTGCCACACGTAATCGCTCATTGGAGACGTTCAATTTTTCCTGCAATGCCTTCTGATCGTTGATGATATCTTCGATTTTTGTCAGATTCGTTGTAGCACATTCTAAGAGACTGTCACCACCCGCTATGCCATGTTTTGCTAAATAATCCTATGACACACAGAGAGAGAGAGAGAGAGAGAGAGAGTGTGTAAAGTACGTACTCTGAATATGCCAGATTAATAATAGATTATCAATTATTTTTGCACTCTAAATATGAAAGCAATCCCTAGATTATATTGACAAAATTTGCAGCATTTTCTATATGGAAATTTCATATGAATTCTAAGCAACTTTTATGCACTTGCTACGTGCAAAAAGTTGTACTGAATTAATGTCGAAATTTCGTTAACTCGAAGGATTTGAAATTAATTAAATTTTTTGTTCAAAATTCCAACAATTTTGAGATTACAATTTTTGTCGACATTATTGCGAATATTTTTCAAAATTAACACACGTAAAAGCAATTGCTTCTTTTTGTTATAATCTGCAATTCATATGCAGAAATTTTCAGTAAAAGCAATTGCTTTGATAGCCACATGCAATATTGCTGCATTATTCTTAAGCAATTGCTTCATTGTTTTATTATTCCACATGGTTCTATAACATTGATAAAGTCATACCTCACCATCTGCACCACCTCTACCTCCTCTGCCACCTCTGCCACCACCACCACCACCTGCACCATCGCCATCGAAATCATCCACCTGGTAGATACAGAAAATATCACATAAATTAGAGTGAACCTTATTTGTGTAGTATTTTCTTGTGATAAAAAAAAAATGCTTAATTATGAGAGTGAGAAGAACAATACGAAAATTACAATTCCATGAGTGAACGTTTAAAAAGGCTTTATAACGACGACGCTGAAATTCTGGTAGAGAGACGAAAATATGAATATTCACGTACCGGCTTCTTGAAAGTTTACATCTAAAAATTTGTTTTGCATAGTAGAATTTGCATATTTTTCTAAAATTTCGAAAGATATGATAAAAACAAAGCACATTAACGATGGATCTTGTCTTGCTGTAGTTATGATAGAATTTTAGATTTTTTTTTGTTAGAATATTTTCATCCATCAACTCTGACAAAACTCATAGAAATCATCATAAAAATGACTTCCAGCGGCTAAAATATTTGAAGATATTTTCGGAGCACTTTCATTTCGAGTCACCAAGGACAAGAAACATATGTGGGTTAAAGAAAATATGCAAACAATTCAAATGCAATATTTTCGTAGAATATTTTCCCCTATTAATTCCAATATTTATGAGATTTTCGTTCTTTTAGTTGCGAAAATTCATAGGAGTCCCTTAAAGGGGTTAAGCCATATTTACCAGGACTTTCTTTCGAGTCATTAAGGACAAAAATGTCTGTAGATCAGAAAAAATGGTTTTTTTTTTGTTTTTTTTTTTCACCGATAAACATCGAAAGCCTCCAGTCTAAGATTATAACACAAATTCGCCTCGTATGTCCAATGGTTACCGATTTCTAGTCACCTCAAGACCCTCTGATCAAAATCTTCCAAATCGCTAAAGCAAAAGATATTCAAATTTTATTAATTTTTTTATCCAGCTAAATATTAATTTATGCGAAAAGGAAAAATGAATTCAAAACAATTGTCAACCGCAACAAATTCGGACAAAATATAAGAACCACTCTTATGTAAATGTATCATATACAATATTTATTATTATCGCTTACCGGTGTTCGACATGTCACCAAATCGGAAAGAAACCGTGATTGTGTCTCATCGTCCAAAGCCCAAGAACGATCATCAATAGTCGACTCATAGCTTTTCAATTTAACACAGGCTCGTTTGCATCCATAGTCGATTGTCTCATTCATAAATGGGACATGAAAGAATTCTTTTTGCGTGGAAAATGCCATTATTCCATTTACATCGGTATATTCCTTATGATTGCCGCTGCTGTTGTTGTTCTTGTGATGTTTCCTATTTCGCGACTATTGGAATAACAGCCGTGATTATTCATTCGCTTGCTGCTTGTTCTTCTTCAATTGTGGTAACGGCAACTATGGCAATTTGTTGTTTGAAATTATTTGGGCAGTCTTGCTCTTTTTTTTTTTTTGTTGATTTATTAATGATAAAATAAATAAAAATTAAATAAAACAAAAATCGAAACTGTTACGACAAAAAAAAAATTATTGCTTTCGTTCGAGTTTATCTATTTTTAAGATTTTATTTTCAAATTTCATTTTCAACAAATTTCGAAACTGTTGCTTTATTCCCGAAAAATGAACAATACTTTTTTACAATGACACAACACAACAAGTGTACAATAATGTTTGTAAAGGGTCTTCCATTAGGAGGTGAGCAGTGTCATTATGTTTTCTTAAGATGGCATTATTTAAGTGTACATTTACGTTGCTTGACCAAAATTTCACACTAAGGCAAATCCTGGAGAAGATACAAGAGAAACAGATCGACACACCATCTATTTTTTTATTTAAAAGCCGCTTTCAACAGTCCGGTAAGGGATTACCTCTACACAATAATATCTGAGTTCGGTATTCCTGCGTAACTCATTCGTCTTTGCAGAATGACTTCCCCCGTTGTGCAGTGAAAATTGGGAAGGACCTTTCTCCGCCGTTTAATACCGAAGGAGATTTTCGTTATCGTGCGGCTTCCTCAATCCACCTCAGATGAGAGAATGTTCGAAGTTTTTGAGAGAAAAGTCCTGCGCAAGATCTTTGGATCTATTTACGTTGGTGGAAACTATCGAATATGTTGCAACCATGAGCTGTATGTGCTGTGTGCCGACACCGACATAGTAAAGCGCATTAAAATTCAATGGCTGCGCTGGCTAGATTATGTCGAACGAATGGAAAAACACGTTCCAGCTAAGAAGGTGTTGTATTCGGAACTCACCGGAGGACGGCAGAGAAGAGGCAGTCCTAACCTCCGGTGGAAAGACCAGCTAGCGAAGGAAAGAGTTGGCTGGCGAAGCATGCTGAATTCGGCCTAAATCGATTTACGGTTGTAATGGCCTCATAAGTAAGATAGTAAGTTACGTTGGTGAAACGTAAATTATTCCTTAGATGACAAAGAGATAGATCAGCTCGTTGTGTAAGAGGTGACTACTTAGCCTAACTGTTTACCTCCTATCAGGAAATGCCCCGAAATATATCCTACCAGCATAATAACCTAATGTCTGCTAAGCGTTTAAGCTGATGAACTAATGTAAACTCATTCTAAGGATTTTACGGCTGCCGTAAACTTTGAAGCTGTCGGTGAAGATATGGATTGTTCCATTGTGAGTGTTGTTCTTATAAAACCAGCTCGTTCAATCCAGAATGTATGAGTGAACAGCATACATTGTCGAACATCAACTTTGCGTTTCATAATCAATTGTTCCTGATATGAAGTCATAATGGTCCAGAATTGTTGTACCATTGCCGGATTATTCTAAAATTGATCTACTTCTAATTGTCGATTGAGATGCTAATTGATTTGGCTGGATAAAAGAATAAAAAAAAAAGAAAACAACAGAAATAAATATGTGGCACTAATAAGACCGGAAGGGCTCTTTGGCCGAGTTTCTCTTCCAGTACTGTTGTGCGTGTTCAATTTTGACAGTATTAGAAGGGCCGGTTCCAAACGGCAGAACATCAATTCTTCTAAGCTTTGTTACAAAGTTCTTTTAGAAGCTTTTCCATGGCAAATTGTTACTACCGGAAGAAATACCAATTGATTGCCGACAGGTGGGAGCCGTTCGAAATAAAATATTTTCGATATCAGTCGGGGATTGAACCAACGACCTACGGATCAAAAGGCCAACGGACTAACCACTGAGCTACGGCACCCATCAAGGATAAAGTAATCAGATGTAATAAAATATTCCGTGATTTGATGGAGGTCGATGGAGGTCCACGCAATTTCTGTGCATAACCCTAACGAGAGCACACCAGACGGCGACCGCAAACAATAGTATTGGTCATACCATAGCTCTGTAGAGCCAGTATACGACACTGGGTCTATTTCACCATTTTTTTCCCCCCTATTGCTCGTTTGCCTATGGCTTTCCATTGATAACCATAGATTCATCTAAAAGTAGCGTAGAAAGAGATTGTTCCATACACAAGCCAAATGATTTAAACCTTGCGATGGTGGCAGTTTTATGTTTTATATTTTACTTTTCTATTATTTTGAAATAATGTGACAAAAACAAATGAAATAAAAGGGTTGTACTAGGTCCTAACAGCTCCGACAAAAACCTTTCGTTAGCAGACCTACCTAATAGTACTTCTAATTATTTACAGCGTAATCGACTTCGCTTGTTGTCGAGGGGAGGACAGATTTTTTCTTGTGGCCACACAAGTATCCTCATCTCATCACCTTACATATATTGGCTATAGTGAGAAGAGAAGAGCATGGAAGAGGCTGCAAATGTCGAGTAAACGGAACCTTAACATACCATGCAGACTTAAAATACCCCACCTCTCTTATCCTTCCTTCCAATTTCGTATACACATCTCATACATCCCTCAAAGGGATATGTGTTGAGCATTAATTGTCGAAGCTTGTTGTGGGGATGGTATAGTAAGCAATGTTCGGGATCGAAGTGCATTCCCCAAAGATCCGTATCTTAAGTATTTCCAGCGTGAAGTTGCATTCAAGCTGATTGCTGATATTGTAAAAGCCCTCTGTTTGCCGTAGAGATCCATGAGTATTAGTTACATTAGCGAAAAAAAGACGGATTCATTTTTAGAGTGCTGATTGACAATACCGCAGAGTTTCTTTGAACTTTATGCATCAGCCGTCTGTGTACACCACCCTTGCTCAAATATTAGTTCAAGAAGAATATACCATAGAAAAGAATTAGGCTCACAATCGTGATATGTAGCCAGAGTAGGATTTTTGGATTGATACCCGATACTGCGAACATGACTGATCTGACTTGAATGGTTTAAAATTATTTACTGTCCAATTATTCTTTATTGTATTAAATATTTTGTGTCAAACCATCTTCGACAATGCTAGGTTAGAATTCCAGTCTAGCCATCGTCCAACTATGCTGGAAAGTGGGTATCTATTAGAACCCGAAGAATTGCATAGCTAGAAATAGTTCATGCCTCGTCTCGCTTCATAACAAAGCTAGGTGTGACTGGATTCGATTTTTCGTACGTGACTGGACTATGAAATCTTCTTTATGTTGCTACAGAAGTCATCCCATGTTAATCTATACCTTATTCTTAGGTCCTTAGGCTTTCTTTACAGGTTTGTCATTAATGCCTAAGTTTTTTCTTAGTATTATGACCTCGACAGACCAATACGGAGATATAACACATACCTAAGAGATCTGGGACGGTTAGCATAAAGAAAAAATAATTTGTTTTAATTTAAAGTAAACGCAGGAATGGGCAACTTCTTCGAAATCAACTGGAGTGCTTTTATATTATTTAGAACATAAAGCGCTTCAATGTACACTATATACAATAAAATAAACAATCTTCGACTAGTTAGAATTAAAATATTTTTATATTAATATGATGTGTGGTCTCTCTTTCCGTGTTATTCTAAACCTTGTGCTCGTCGTATGGCTATCACCTCATCGTTAGTATTCATATTAGCAAATCCAGATGGTTGCATTGTCATACTGGCAGTTCCTGAGGTAATAGTACGCAATGTGCTGGAATAACCAGCCAATTCAGCTAATGGAGCATTCACAGAGATTATCTAGAAATAAGATTAAAAAACATTGTATATTATGTTTGAGCATCACTTAATTATCAAATGAACTAACCTTATTTTTATCACCTTTTGGTGAAACATCATTGATGACAGCACGCCGTCGTGCCAAATCTGCCAATATTGTTGAGACACGTTCCGATGGTGCAACGATTTGTAGACCCATTATGGGTTCAAGTAAACGTGTTCCCATATCAATTAAAATCTGCAAAGTGATAACAAAAAATAACGATATATTATAGAATAAAGCCTACTAATAATTTCTTCCCCACCTTCTGTACACATTGCGCAGCTGTTGCCATCACAAACGAATCGGCTGTGCCCCGTCCTATTATTACATTGTGCAATTTAATTTGTGTCTCTACAACTTGACCACCGACACGTGGTCCTCTCTCCAAAGCGGAAAGTGCACCTTTACGTATAATTTGCAATGTACGTGTACGTAGCATACTTAAATTGGGTGCATTGTCTGGTGATTTATCCAAACTGAATAAATCCTTTTGGCCGGTGACCAATTCCAGTGTAATCGATACACTTTGCTTCGCACCAGCAATCTCCTTCTCAACTGTCAACGATGATAGTCCAGCATCTGCAATTGTTTCCTTATAGGCAATTTGTAGGGGACCCAAATCAACTTCGATTTTATATTCGGTAAGTATACGTGATTTAATTATGTCCATATGCAATTCACCCATTCCTGTTTATGTGAAAAGTAGTTTTCATATTTTACCTTTGCAATTTTAGTTTCAATTTTCGATATCAATGTTTGCTTTCAAATTGTTGACAATTTGAATTTTTGTATTTTTGCAGAAGCAAACATCATTTAATGTTTGCTCAACAGTGAAGTTTTAAAAGAAATCCTTGATATTAAATTTTTAACAAATTGTCTCTAAAATAGATTTAAAAAAAGCAAAAAACATGCATAGAACTAACCACCAAGCACAGTTTGTCCCGTCACCTCGTCATAGGACACACGTAAACTAGGATCCTCACGTTGTAATTGCTTTAAAGCCATTTCCATGGAATTCTGTGATGAAATACTGGGTGGTTCAATTGAACAAAAATATACAGCATCTGGTATTTGTGGTTCCGTGGAGAAGATTTCATTAATTCGATTATTTTCAGTTGCATTTTCATTTAATTGCTCATCATCATCATCATCATGAGCTGCATTTGCATTAACATTAGTGTCAGCAGTTTTATGTGTTACAAATTGTTTTAAACGTTTTTGGGCATTTTTCAAAGAGCTAACACTCGACGTCAATAAGTCACCTGTAATTGTATGCTAAAACAATAATATATGTAATTATCAAATATATACACGTAAAATCATGTATAATACCTTCAAGCCACCACAAATACCAACATCACCAGCTGGTACTTTACTTATTTCTCGATACTCATCCGCTAATGGTTCATAGATTTTACTAACCACCTCTGTGTTACCATGTGTCGATGTCAAACGCATGCCCTTTGTCATTTCACCACGAAATACACGCACTAATGTTAGTGCACCACGTTGCTTGTCGTGGACAATTTTAAAGACTTTGCCAACAAAATCATCTCTGAGGAAATATAATGAATTATTCTTTAAAATTAATTATACTACTACTACTACTAATATTACGCACTCGAAACAATTGTACAGTAGATTACGTTCATGTGGTGCTGGCAGATATTCGAGCACAGCATCCATAAGCATTTGAATGCCAACATTTTTATAGGCTGAACCCAATAATACAGGAACGACTTTTTGTTGGCAAGTTGCACGACGTAAAGCTAATTGTATGTGTTGATTTGTAATTTTTTCGAATCCATCATTGGTAATCACCATATTTGCTAGGTCGTCATCAATGCCCGACAATTTATCGATCAATTCGTTACGTTTGTCTAACAACTCATACAGCATGTCACCGTCTTCAACCTTATGCGTATTATAAGAGCGTCCTAAACTATTAGCATTCCATGTTAGGCGTTGCAGTGAAATAATATCGTAAATATCTACAAGTAAAAATTAATTGATTTAGCAAAATATCACTTCGGTGGAAAATGAAATTACTTTAATAACTCATTACTTAAATTGTCCTGATCATCTTTTTCCGGATACTGCACACAAATAGGTACGGCGTCTAATTTACTTTTTAAATCTTGAATACACTTTTCAAAATCTGCATCTGGACGATCCATTTTATTAACAAATATCAGCTTAGGTAATGAATGTCTTTCAGCTTGTTCCCACACAGTAACCGTTTGAGCTTCTACGCCCGCAGTAGCATCTAGCACAATAACAACACCATCAACAGCATATAACGATTGTTCTACTTCCATGGTGAAATCAATATGGCCCGGTGTGTCCAAAAGATTTATTCTGAAATCATAATATATGTTTTAAATAAAGTTTAGTTACACAATTAGCTGGGTACTTTTTTTCGCGCCATGGAAATGTTACCGCTGAACTGCATATTGTAATGCCGCGTTCACGTTCTTGTGATAGATAATCTGTAACAGTATTGCCACGATGCACCTCACCTAATGTACGAGTTTTACCTGCATAAAAGAGCATACGCTCTGTAGTGGTTGTCTTTCCTGTGTGTGGAGACATAGTAATACTAATTAATTCAGAACTCATCCTTTATTAACCACTTACCAGCATCAATATGTGCTAAAATTCCAATATTTCGTATATCTTTACTGCTGCTATACGCACGACTTACATTATAACGATACGATGTACACAATTGTAATAAAATACTTTTTATTAGCGTCATGATCTTTCTTAAATAAAACTGCTATCTACATAATAATACCGCGAAAGAATTAAATAAACAAAAAATGGTTATAAACACAATTATGTTTTAATTTGAAATAAACATGTGTTCGCTTGCGTGAAATACAGCTGTTTCATATAGCAATCATCTGTTTAATGGTGTGATATGATTATTCGTTACTTCATTAGTACAGGATGATTCATATTAAATAGTTTGCCCATAAATAAATTACAAATTTTAGTTTCTTGAACGATACAATATATTGTAACGCAACTCATATTTATGTGGTGGTAAGTACAATGCAATTGAATCAAAATGCAAAAATTAATATGCTATGTACTATACAACCAACTGCGTACTTACTTAATATCCAAGGTATTATAATAAAGGTAGAGTAATATAGTTCTCTTAGTTGCGCCTTAAACTTGTCAAATTCGTGCGTTTGTTGTTTTCTTCTATTCTTCAACATCTTTCTTTCTTTCCGTGTGTGTTTATTGTTTTTTTATATACTTCTTCTCATTGAGTTGTGAGAGCCCTCTCATATTGCTTTGCTTTTATAATTATACCCTGCTTGATGACAGCAGGTACAAAAGTACCCAGTATATATTTACAACTACTTAATAAATCAGATGATTGTTTCATTCAAACGCCAGTTTTTACCCGGTAAAAAAAGTTAATTGAAGAGAGAAGCACAAAAGGACAATTACACAGATCTGATTTGAAGAATCAAACAAATATTTTGTGAATTAATCTCAGTATTAATACATTTATTATTATAACAATTCCAAAATGTCCACAAACACACGACCCAAACGTAAGGCAGCAATGAAAGCCGTTGCTATCATAGATATTTCCGATTCGGAAAATGATTGTGAATTCGTACCAACACCTGCCAAAAAGAGTCGTAATATTGATAATGCCGCACAACGTTTAACTGAGAATGTGACCACTGGAACGTAAGTAATCCAATATGGGTGATATTTGAATTTCATATTCTAATTGATTTTCCATGCATTCGTGTATAGTAAAAGACAACGTTGGCCTACCAAGGGAAAGGACACAACAAAAAAAGCATCATCAAAATCTACGGAAAAAGCTGACAAAACAAAGGGCACTCGCAATAAAAAGCAAACAGAAGTGATTGAAGACAACGCACAAACGCAAGAGCACATAGATGAACCTTGTGCAGAAGACACGCCAAATGATAATGCCGATGGACAATGCATATCGCAAGAGAATACTAATGAATGTGGTCGCAACGAGCATACCGTAAGGCAGTCATCTGGTAGAAATTCCTTTTGGGCTCGTCGCAAAGTCTGGAACGTTCATGAACTATTGGCAGAGACGGAAAATATTGAACCCAGTGCAGCACGTAATATTGTACAATTGTTTGAAAATGAAAACACCATTCCATTTATATGTCGGTATCGACGTGATTTGGTCGATCATTTGACACCGGAACGTTTGCGTGATATCAAAAATTCTTATGTAGAAATAGTGGGTTTGCGCAAGAAAGCCGAAACAATAGTTACACAATTGGAAAAGGAGAATGTCATCAATGAAGATATACGCACAGAAATGTTATGCGCTAAAACAACTGAAGAGTTGGAATTTTTAGTAAGTTGCAATGATTTTCTTTGTTTAATGTTCCACCTAAGTTGTATTTTCTTCATACAAATCTCTTCTAGTACGCACCTTATAAACCCGCCAATAAGGGCTCATTGGCCGAACGTGCCAAAGCACTGGGACTAGAGGTATACGCTGATCGTCTTCTATTTGGTGAGACTCCGAAAGTATGTCTTGAAAGTATTGTCGACCCGAGAAATCCCGATTTGGATAGTTTGGAGAAAGTTCAAAATGGAATTTGCCATATAATTGCGCATAATATTAGTAAAGATACTGGGGTCTTGGAAGAGCTTAGAAGATTGTATGTAATTTTACAAAAAACCTTAAAATGTCATGAACATCTATATCATATAATTTGTTTCAGACAAAAAGTACATCGCATTATGCTAAAAAGTACAAAAACCAAATCAACAACAGCGTCGGCGGCTGCGGCAACAAGTTCAAAATCAACAAAATCAGGCGCAGATCATAGTAGTAATAAAAATGATATATCGAAATATGAACTCTATTTCGATTATCAAAATAATGTTCAATATATGAAACCGCATCAAGTGTTGGCCATAAATCGTGGTGAAAAGAGTAAATTCCTTTCAGTAAAACTAATTGTACCCGATTATTTACGAAATGATATTAAACGTTACATACACGGATTATATATGCTAGAAGGTCAATACTATAAGTTGCGTCAAGAAATTTTCGATAAATCCTTCGAAGAATGTTATAGCAAAAAATGTAAGTAAATGATGATGATGATGATCAAGTATAATTGTTGCTTATTCTCATTTTTTTTTTTTCATATAGTGCAACCATTATTAACACGACAAATACGTGCCGATTTAAATGAAATGTCCAAGAAAGCAGCTATTGATGTTTTTGCCAAAAATCTAAAACAATTATTGCTAATGTCACCATTAAAGGGTCAACGCATAATGGGCATTGATCCTGGCTTCACAAATGGTTGTAAATTGGCACTTATCTCGGAGACAGCTGACGTTCTCTATACTGGTGTCCTTTATCCACATTCACGAAGTCAAGATCCCGAAGAATGCGGTGAACGATTAGCTAAACTGTTGATTAAATATAATTGTGGTATTATTGCATTGGGTAATGGGACGGCGTGTCGTGAAACTGAATTTTGGTTATCGAAACTTTTCACATTGGGCATTTTGGATGCTAATCATGTGCGTTATAGTATTGTATCGGAGCAGGGCGCTTCGGTGTACTCTTGCGGTGAGATTGCTAAAAAGGAATTTCCAAATATGGATGTTAATTTAATTAGTGCAGGTATAAGATCTACGTATTCCAACATCCCCTTTGGATAATACAATTTTTTCCTCTTGCAGTATCCATAGCACGTCGTTTAAATGATCCACTCAGTGAGTATGTGAAAATTGAACCGAAACACATTGGAGTCGGAATGTATCAACATGATATTAATGAGAAAACATTAACCGAATCATTAAATGAGGTTGTCTCAGAGTGTGTCAGCTATGTGGGTGTTGATATTAATACAGCCAGTTTAAGCGTTTTAAAGTGAGTATGCTGACTGACGGTCAATGTGTTGTGTTATGAGTACATTCAATACTAATCAATTACACATTTTCCTTAGACATATTGCTGGTTTAACAGAGAAAAAGGCCGATAAAATTATACAACATCGTTTGGAGAAGGGCATATTTCGTACACGTAAAGATTTGCTGCAAGTAAAGTCAATTGGTGAGAAGACATTTGTACAGTGTGCCGGGTAAGTAACATGCATATCTACACTGTAGTTATCAGATTCATGATAGCTTATGGAGCTTTCGTTTGGAAGATCTGTATGAAATTCGTATGTATAACATGAGCTATGCGTATATGTCCAGCAGCATCATTAAATCCTTTGGCAAATTATACCTTCTCTCATCTACTTTCCTAAGGCTATTCTCAGGATGACCGTTAATGTCTATAAAAAGAAATAACGATTACTGAGAAAGCACTAGGCGCAAATAAAATATGCCTATTGGGTTCATGGACATACAAGGGGCATCCGACAATGCCAATCTATAATAATGACACTAGAAAAAATGCATACACATCCACTAATTACGCACATGTATGCTCAACGTGTATGGAACGTGTAGGGTACCCCTCAAGAGGGTATTCTGTCACCATTTCTGTGGTTAATATTGGTAGATGAGTTGTTGGCAGACCTAAATTATGTAGGTTATCTAACGGCAAACTACGCTGAAGCACGAAGTCATCCATTACATTAGTGACCTAATGTAAGCCGCCCTAAAGACAACATGGGAGTGGTGTGAATAGAAGAGATATTCATTGTGTTTACTAGAAAAAATCATGAAAATCAGCACGATATACAGTGGCTCCCAGCTTATTTCGTACAGTGACAGTTTAAAAATTGCTGCAGTCGTAATTCCTAATATAGCAAAAATTTGAACAAAATATAAATGCCATTTTTGAAAGGAAGGTTTGTTTTTTATTTTCCAAAATTTACTTTTTCAAAATTTTAGTGTTTGACACTATAAAAAAATAAAATAAGAAAAAAATAGGAAAATTCATGTCACAGCTTATTTCGTACAGTCTCTTTAAGTTCAAACTAAAAACAAAGTAAGTTGATTTTAATATTTAGTATGACATCCCTTAGCGTTAATGACAGCCTGGAGTCTACTTGGCATTGAATCCACCAATTTTTGAGTGATGTCTGGTGTGATTTTTTTCCATTCCTCCATCAGTACCTTCTTTAGGTCTTGCTTATTAGAAATCTTGTGTGTTCTTATTTTATTGTCCAAAATAGACTAAAGATTTTCAATCACATTCATGTCAGGTGACTGTGGTGGTGGAGACATCAAGTGTGAGCAGTTCAAATAAGCCAAGATTGCACAATCCCAGATTTATGTTTTGGGTCATTATCTTGGTAATACCGAAATTCTTCCCGCAAACCCAGTTTGTCTGCACTTTGAAGTAAATTGTTTTTCAGAATCTCGAGGTACTTCATTTTGTCCATTGTTCCCTCAATAAAAACCAATTCACCTACTCCGGCTGCTGACATACAGGCCCAAACCATCACGCTACCGCCACCATGCTTCACTGTGGGCTTAAGGTTCTCCTTGTTTAGCTCGGTATTAGCTTTACGCCAAACATATGACATTCCGTCCGAGCCAAAAATATTAAACTTAGACTCATCCGCGAAAATAACGGTATTCCAGAACGCAGGAGTATTAATAATATGCTCTTTGGCGAAGTCAAGTCGGCGTTGTATATTCATTTTCGAAATGAATGGTTTCTTTCGGGCTACTCGACCGTTCAAGTCATGATTGCGCAGCACACGTCGGACAGTTTCAGCACTGGATGATTTTCCTATTTCACGCTGAACCTCTGCAGCCAACTTCGGAGCGGATAACTTTGGATTTTTCTTAATTTTTCGTACAATATAACGCTCGTCTGATGCGTTGAAAATCTTATTAGGTGCTTCTCTGCCCTTGTTCTCCAACCGATTTTCGCGAACGAAGCGTTGAATGATGTATTGGACAGTTGAGGCACTTAAATTTGTCATTTCAGCAATTTTTCGCACACTCTGACCTTTCCTAAAATGGTTAATTACCAGTTTACGCTGTTCCATCGTTGTACGATGACCCATAAAGCTAAATGTTTAATTTACAGCACTTTAACTATTTAAAATAATAATAATAAAAATTGTTATAATAGTTAAAAAGGTCCAAAAACTCATACAATTCAAAAAAACTTTGTAACTGCGCGGCAGAATGAAACTTACCTACATTGAAGTTTGTGTACGAAATAAGATGTGAGCTGAAAATCAGCTGATCAATAGTTTTTCTCTCTTGCATAACAAAAAGAAAAATTTTTGGGGTTCCCCGTTTTCTTATTAGGTTTACTAAACACATACACAGACATCTACATTCAAAACTTATCGATAAGTTTTTTAGTTTCGATGTTACAGCCATGTACATAAAAATATATACACTGTACGAAATAAGCTGTGAGCCACTGTACGTAAAAGAACCGGAGGTGCTACCTAAGGAGGAGGTCAAAGTCTTTACCTGGATAAACAACTCACCTGGGAAACGCACTTAAACTCAGAAATAAAAAAGGGAGCAAACTCATTGTGGGCAAGTAGCTCAGTGATTAGTGTGTTGGCTTTCTGATCTGTAGGTCATGGACTCAATCCCCGACTGAAGAACAATTTTGATATCGAAAAGATTTTTCTTTCGAACGTTACACACCTGTCCACTAACAAATTCTTCCGGAAGTAATAACTTGCCATGAAAAATCTTCTAAAAGAGCTCTATGGCAAAGCTTAGAAAAAGTGATGTCACAAGGGTTCTGCCGTTTGGACCATATAATATAAGCGGGAATATAAGCAAGTCTCTTCTAATACTATCCAAAATTTAACACGCGCAACCGTACTGGAAGAGAAGCTCTGTCAAAGGGACCTTTGGAGCCTTTAGTGTCACACACTTATTTTATTTATTTTATATAAGCAACCGTTTGGCAAATCTTGGGATCTTCGTCCCAAAATGTCAATGTAGGTGTTCAAACATATGCTCTTACCAAGCGTTGTATATGATTCAATCATATGGTGGCAGAAAACTGAATAAAAAAGGCTCCAAAGGCTGGCCTGAGATGCCAATGAAAACAACTTCAGCTTAGGACTGGAAACATTGCACATAGCAACAAAAAAGGCGTCCTAGAATACCATAAATCCCTTAACCAGCTGGCAAAAGGAATAAGCTAACACATATCTGGATGCTAGAACACAGGGGTTTCGGAGCATTCCAGAATAGAGGCCGAACAGCCTTTCGCAGACAAGCAAGGAAATCGAAAAATTGGCGATGTATTTAACGAACGAAGGATAGTATCAAAATCAGAGCGTAAAACCCCCTAATCTTAAACCGGCAATACCTGAGATGTCTATGTGGCATTGACAGGACACTACACCTGCAACTAATACTGAATAAGATGATGATTAATGAAGACACATTATGCAAATGTTGCATAGAGGAAGACGCAAAAATGCGGTTCTAAGAGAAAGAAAGACTTGGTAAATATATGTTGAAGGAAGGAGATTACCCAAGACTACAAGTTCCAGATGTAATTAAATGCCTAAACATACTTTACTAGGGGGAGTTATAACACACTCATAATACTAGTGGGTGTGCAATAGCACTTGGGGGTTGCGGTACAGGAGAGAAGTATCATCAACCCTCACATCAAAACCGTAATTCTAATCGAAGAAGAGTCCGGAGTAAAAGTTATTGGCCTGGGGTTAAAAAACTTGGAGCCCTTAAGAAGTAGCACAATCTCACAACAAGAATACCGGAACCGAAAGAGAGTAATCAGTGCAGACAGCCAGGCAGCCATCAAGGCACTCAAATTTCACCAGGTGACTTCAAGACGACTATTGCGTTGCCTGGACATGGTAAATAAACTCTGTCCAAGTAACCTGTCTCTGTCCTGTGGTTCCGAACCTGATTAGAGAAACTTTTGAAGTTACAGAAAATGAGTTGGCAGTTAAGCTCGCTAGAAGGGGTGTACTTTTTATAGGTCCAGAATCCTTCTGTGGCCTAAGAAGGGAGCTTAATCCATATTCATAAGAAACAGAAAGAAACTAGGAGTCCCATTCCAAACTATTTTTAAGGACCTGCTGTCTAAAATGCTTTAAGAAATGTGTCAATTACACCAAGAATAATTGAAGAATGATTCCAGTCTAGGTAAGGAGACCTTATCCGTGCTTATAAAGAATAAGAAAATGGACAACTATAATGGGAGAATCTACCAACCCAAAAATGGGTTGAAATCTAGTTAGTTAGAATATAATACTAAACTTCCTTTTGGATGTTGGACTAAGAGATATACTCTTAAGTCTACGAAGAGGGGCTCAATAGATCTGTTTAATAATATAATTTTATTTATTTTTTATATATTTAGATAAAAATTTGATATCAGTGAAGTATGTATATTTTTTCTTTTTTAGATTCATACGCATTGAACCGCGTAGTGTTGGTGGAAAAATTGAGAATCTCTTGGATTGCACATGGGTACATCCAGAAAGTTATGTGGTGGCTAAAAAGTATGTTATTGTTTAATTGTATTCTTGAATTGTTTGTCCTTTTGACTTTAAGCCAAGTATAAATGTATCAATACCCCAGAATTTATGTTATATTATTTGCTCTTATTATTATGTTTTTTTTTTGCTACAAATTTTAATTGCAGAATTATTTCAAATTGTCATTTACAATTGAAAGACATTGGTACACCAACATTTATTGAAGCCATTCGGAATTATTTAAATAGAATTCAATTAGAGGACTTGGCAAATGATTTCAAAATACCAAAAGAACGTGTAAGTGGACAAATGAAAGCGATTATTAGCAATAATAATAATGAATAATAATTCATTTTGCAGTTGGAAATTGTATTTGTTGCCCTACAACGTGAACTCTTTCAAGATTATCGTGCCGATTTCGATAAGCGGCCACTTTTCAAACAAGGCATAACACGTTTGACTGAACTCTCAGAGGGTGATATTGTTACGGGTATGAATTGTGATTGTCTGTATTGTCTATTATTTAATATTCTATCTACATTTGAATACTTTTAGGCGCTGTAACAAATATAACACATTTTGGTGCGTTTGTCGATATTGGCGTTGAATGTGATGGTCTCATACATACGAGTAAAATGAATCAGGTCGTATTGAATATTGGTGATCGTGTTACAGCATCAATTGTACAAGTTGATGTTAATCGTCGACGTATTGGTTTACGTTTGGAGCAAATGTTAGAGGAGACTGATACATCATTTACATTAGGAACATAACAAGTAGATTTCTAATCGATCAAGTTTCTTCAAAGGCTCCATAAAAACGAAAAATTGAATTAATAAGTGCTTCACAACATAGAATATCCTTATTCCTTTAATATACTCCCACATAACTTAGGTAATAAGGGTAAAATATATTATTTTCATATTTTAAGAGATATTCTTTTGTTTACAGTTACAGTTTATATTATGTTGTAAGGCAAATGTAAAACCCATACTTTCAACAGTCATCGTTTGTTGTTGCACATTAATACGCTACTATATGATATATAATAATTATATAGAAATGTTTGTACTACTAAATTATTGTCAAAATTTATTGAAATAAAGAATAGGCGGTAATCTCATCTCGACTGCCCTTACATATGGCGCGGAAACCCGGCGCTTCCATGAAAGAATACTCTCCAGTCAAAAAACTTTCTACATTCAGAACACGCTGAAGGACAATGCGAACCACAGGTCAAATGATCAAATACTGGTGAACTTGACAGCGCTTGGAATTTCTAATTTACCCCAACAAACGAAGAATAGCGACAACTGGTATAATGATACCATATGGTCATCATATACTTACCGATGTGAATACAGAAATAGAGTACGTTCGAGTTACGTAATAATTGACCCAATATTGTAATCTTGTTGTCTGTTTGCATCACTGCTTTGCTGTAACATTATAAATTTATTAATCTCTAGAAATTGATTGAGATACCATCGCGCACAACCTGCAGTTTTGAATTCTGTGATACTTATTTGCGTAAAATTTATGCGCGAAAGGACTACTCAAATGCTCGGCGTGTTGCCAAAATTTCAAACAGAACGAGATAGGGGCAATAGCCTCTAGAAAGGTCGAATGTATAACCGACTGCTATTAATTTGCTCTACCCAATATTTTTCTTAAACATGCATACCCCCTATATCCAGTTCTTGGGGACTCCACTACATAATGTATACGCTAATAACATTTTTCCAATCATTCCCTATATCTTCATCGCATAAGGGTGCTGCGATATAAAACGCAAAAAATAGTTGAAAATCGAGCAATCGATCTATATAGCTTTTCAGGAATCGCCACATAAAGATATAGAAATGTAAGGTCAAGCCCCATTAAGTTTTTATCAACATACCACCACACCTCAGGAGCGCTCCCCTACAAAACTGATTTTTGCAGATAATTTTTAATTTTATTTATTTTGCAGGGGCGCCCCTTGAAAGGATGAAAGTAGGAGGTATAGTATATTAGGGAGAAAGGTTTGGAGTGAATATATAAATGGAAGTCGGTTCTAAATCATATTCCTTTAGGGGTACCTTGAGAGTGGTGAATGTCAATTTCATAAAAATTATCAGTTTCCTAAAGGAGCTCTCCTATATTGCGTGTTTTTAAGAGGATGAGAACTTTAAAAATAAGCTTTTAAATGCAAAATGATTAAGTTTAATCAGAAATTTAGTTTTATTCAAAAGTTAATTTTTAGTGATTAATGTTTAAATCTGATTTTGCAGTTAGTTACCTTACCATCTCTCTGTCGTGCATCTCTATTATATATCTTTTTTACACGTTCAATGTTAGCTTTCGCATCGCCAATTGTTGCTAGTTTGATGGCGAATCCAATTACAAGATTAAAAAAAAAATCAATATGTGGCACTTATAGGCTCTTTGGCCGAGCTTCTCTTCCAGTACTGTTGCGCTTGATAAATTTTGGACAGTATTAGAAAAGGCCTACTACAGAACCCTTGTGACATCGCTTTTTCTAACCTTTGTCACAGAGCTCTCTTAGACGACTTTTTCATAGCAAATTGTTATTGCCGGTGAATTGCCAATCGCTTGCTGATAGATGGGTGCCGTTTGATTGAAAAATCTTTTCGATATTAAAGTTGTGCGAGGATTGAACTCAACCACCTACAGTTCAGAAAGCTAACGCACTAGATACCTCCACAAAAAAATAGTACAGCTGTATTAAATTATACAATCTTCGAGGCCAATTAACAAATCAAAACGGTGAAATGCTTTACAAGAAATCGCTGGACTTTCGAGATAGATGGGCTATAACATCAACCGGGTGGGAATCACCGGTGTGATTGTTTTCTATGTTTTCAAACAAGAAACTCGTTGAGACCATATTTCATCTCGATCGCTGGGCTCTATGTTTTCCATCGGAAACTCGTTTCTATGAGATCCACAAATTGAACATTGATTTTCAAAGTAAATTTAAACAATTTGAAAGCGTTACTGCGGCGTAAGGTCTTTCCATGATTATATATCAAATTAAAATGAATATAATTTTTTACCCAACTTGTCAGCTGATATTTGCTTCGACACGTCATCACTATTGGGTGTTCTAACACACTATATGGAATAATAATTTCATTTATATCGTTTTAATTTTTATTTTTAATATATGTATGTATTTGGAAGTATTTATTTTCTAATTTCTTTTTAATATATATAACATTTTCCATATATATATATTTATATATTATATATAGAGAATTTTAATATATGTACTAGACTATGTATTATGTAAATGCGTTTTTATTCATTTTTTTCTCTTTTTTTTTTTTTGTTCGTCACTTTGTGTAGAATAAGTGTATTTAAAATACAATCAATTAATATTTATAATAATAATAATATTAATGCATTTTTTATTATAATTAATATTTATCGTAATAATAATATATTTTTAATATTTTTGTTTAACTTTAATCAATTTTCAAGTTTTTTGTCTGTCTCATTTGGCTTAGGCTCTAATGTAAGAAAATAAAAATACATACAAATAATTATTGAGTTTATTCCGTCTTCTTCTTCTTCTTCTTCTTGCGATTTCGAATTGCTCTTGAATTAAATATTATATTATTAATTAGCTCATTCGAATTTAAAATAAAAAAATATTCATTACTCTTGGAGTTATGCATACATTAATTAAAGTAGCGCCTGAAAGTATACTATGAAATTTTTAATTTTGTTATCTTGAACTTGGTTGTACACAATATGTATATATTTCTTTATTATTTTACTTATTACATTTGTTTACATTCAATTTCAGTTCCACTTTCTTTCACAACACCTCAAGCCCTTCATCGAAACTACAATATCATATGTCAATTTGTTCTGAGAGAGCTCCAGTGAGATAGATCTAAAAGAACTGATATCTATCAAAATGGTTTTGGGGCACAGAAATAGCTAATATATGCAAGTAGTTACTATCGCCTCTCCAAAATTTTAAACGTACAAAAAGAAAATAAAATGTTCCTGAAAGAATACCAGCGATAAAGCTATGAAAAAAGTGAACATCACAAGAGTTTTGGCGCTCGAAAACAGCTAATAGCACACAAATAGTTAATAGTGATCCTTAAAAATTTAACCCACGTTCTTTGAGTATTATAAAAAAACAAAATGTTCCTGTAAGAGCATTTGACACAATGGACACCACTGCCTAATTATCTAGGTGGGTGTTCTTCGATCTGCTCACTTTTATATTACCCAGAAAGTGCCTCAATATCGAATATTTCTTTCCTTGAGAACCATCTAATAGTATATCCAAAAGTATATCCAAAATTTAACGCTAAAAAGAAGACTCCAACAATAGAAGATTCTTTACATTCCCACCACCATTTCGGCTATTATACGAATGATTTTGGAAATGGCAGCTGCCATAGATTGGTCTTTACTAATAACTTTAATCGCCATTGACACTAAATCGTCAATATTTTGTCGTCAATCGATTCTTTGCTGCTTTGTCGCCCAGAATCGGCAGCAAGGGCAAGCATCATTTATTTGTTATTTATAAAGCCTCCTTTAGACAGTCCGATAATGGATTACCTCTACAAAACAATGTCCGAAATTCATTCGAATTTGCAGAATGATAGTGCTTAATTCCAGTTGTGAAAAACTAAAACCATATTTTACAAGTCTCTCATCATTAATGTCCTTACATATGAAGCTTCTACACTTCCCACCTGAGATGAGAGAATGCTTGGAGTTTTCAAGATAAAATTCCTAGCACAAGATTTTTTAACCTATTTGAGTTGATCGCAAGTATCGAATAAGGTACAATCTTGGGCTGTATGTGTAATTTGTCAAAATTCAGCCTCTGCGCTGGTTCCGTCATTATTATTATTATTAGATGGTTGTATTGCATTCCGACTCTAGGTCTATTGTGCACCCCATCATGGACTAGAGTATTTCTCTAAGTCCAGCATCCATAAGGAAGTTTAGTATAGATTCTACCCTAATGGACTTCAGCAGATTTTCCGGTATTATACGAAAATGTTGGGTATATCCAATCTGTCAGTGCTTGGCATTTCTAACTAATGCCAGTGATTGAAGGACAGAATAAAATCCATGGGAATTGCCAGATAAGTCGGTAAATTAAAATCTCTTATAGTTTCTATCTATCATAAAGGGATAATAAATAGTATATCTCTTGTGCTGATCTAAACAATCATTTTTGGAAATGCATTTTTTTGTGTTTTTGAAACGACTGACCAGATGTCGAATAAACTTTATTTCATATTGAATTGGAACATTTTGTGGTCTTTCAGTATCTATTACGTATTTCAGTATCTGCTAATCCATTCTCTTTAAAACCAACTCCAATATCTCGTCTGAACCAGTTTCGATGCTTACATGCTTTCATAAAGATTCCATAATGTAGCTTCCATTGTGGGTGTCATAGCTCAGTGGCCTTCTGATCTATAGGTCGTGGGTTCCATCCCCGATTGAAGCATAACAAAAATTTAATATCGAAAAAGATGTTTCTTTCGAACGGTATCCACCTATCGGCAAGAATTTGCCAAAAATTCTTCTTAAAATAGCTCTGTGACAAAGCTAAGTTAAGGTGATATCAGAAGGGTTCTGCCATTCGGAACCGGCTAATATAAGTAGGTCCCTTGTAATGCTGTCCAAAAATTTAACACGCACAACAGTATTGGAAGAGAAGCTCGGTGGTACCACAATGGGTCCTAAGTGTGTACTCTCAGAAAAAGGGCAGCAGGGCACAATAACCTAACCTAACCTAACCTAGCTTCCATTGGGCATATAGGGAAACGAAGTCCACGATATTTATAGCGATTTGAGAGGAAAAGCTTCGCTAAGTTTCTTTCTGATGGATCTGATGTCATTTCATAAAGTCACACCCTTATTTAATACATGTAAAATGAGAGTGTCTAAAAAGCCAAAGTACGAATTGTTATTTAGCGAGTGATATAAAAATTTTTAGTCCAAATTTGAAATTTGCAGGACAATAGAAAATCATAGGATCTTGAATTATTGCTTTTATGTGAACTATAGATCACTACACTGATTTTCTTGAAATTTTGTTAGTGGAAACACCAATAATTTCATCATTTTCATAAAATACGAAAATAAAATATCTAAAAATATTGCATCGAAATAATAAACAAAAAATGTAAATACTATAAACAAAACATTTTTTTTTATTCTTAAGCAAGACACTTTACAACATTAGAGTGTACCAACGGTACACAGCATATTTTTGACATAAATTCTCGTTTTTTTTTTTCTCTCAAATAATTTCAGGGTTGTTTTTTATACATATAATTATATATGAAGAAAATGTATATATTTTCTTTTTCATAATAATAATAAAATAAAATAAATGTGGGATGCATTAATAATGCAATATAAATAGTATATAGTTTTTATTGAAATTTTTTCTTTCATTTCGTTTCGTTTCATTTTTATTTTCTTTCTCTTTATTACAATATAATTATAATATTCTAACTACATGGGCAATACATAATTACATGTGTATTATTAATATGTTGTTTTTTATTTTAAGTGAAAACAATGTGAATTAATTAATATTATGTGTATAAATTCTGAAATTCATTACAAACAAACAAAAATATATATATAATACTTATAATATATATATATATATATATATATAAATAATATAATAATAAATTCATTATGAAAAACGTGTATAGATACTAAATACAAACAAAAAAAAAAAAAAAAAAAAAAGAAGGAAAAAACAAACAAAAAATAAAATTAAACATGAAACCTCAATTACTTCTGTATACATGTACGATATATATCAATGAGTGGGCGGTTTTAGTGTGTAATCAATTATTTTGAATATGCATTAATATAAATGCCAGAGATGGCAGCCATTATCAAATTCGTTCAAATAAAGAGTAAGCAAAACAGTGTTAAAGAGATTTAGAGAGAGAGGAAGAGAAAGTTAAACATATATTGTCATACGATTAGTTATTGTAGCAGAGAGAATGAGAATGTGCACCTGTGACATCATCGCAAGTGACGTCATTATAGAGAAAATATGAATTTGTACACAAGTGACGTCATCATGGGAAAAATCAAAATATAAACAATATAAATTGCTTTAAAGAAAATTATTGATAATAATTACAATAATGTAATTTCAATTTTTGTTTTTTGAAATAACTGCAGTTTAATTGGTATAAAGCTTCTAAATGTCAGAGCTGCCTAAGGATGGGCTTGAGAAAAATCATTTAATAAATCGATAACACAGGCAATTTATTTCGATAATACAATTTTCTGCCCTTTGTCGAATATTTGCTCAATATGATTGATGTCAATTCGACGACAACTATGATGACAATGTATCGTTATAGCGATTCTATTCGAAAATTCTGCGCAAATATTGAACGAAGCAAATATATCTAAATTTTCGAAAAATATAATAGGCTTTTGTACAGTACTCCGATATATCAATCCTCATCGAAAATTCAACAATTCAATCGAAGTTTCTCAATGTATGGAATTTTAAAGTGCTCCAATTGCCGGCAAATTGTTATTGACATGTTGAGAGATTTTTATTTTTTGTTCGTAGGGTCCGTAGCGCTGTTGCTGGAATTACAACCGTCTATAAGGGCCACTGTTACAACTACGTATTCCATTTAACACTCAATATTAAGTTAGGCTTTATCATTGAGTGGTAGTTCACTTGGATTTGAGAAAACCCGTTGTGATGCCATGCGAATGGGTTTTCCCCCGCTCACACACACACTGTAGAAGTGGACAAATTCTTACTTTTTTTCAGTATTTGTGATTAAATTTTCTTGCGAGTATTCTAACATGATGACGTCATTTGTGCTCAAAATTATTTCCATACAGGGATGGTGCGCAATATCAAGTTTCTAATTACTTTTACTTATAGTGTCGATTAGTATATTTCTTCTGAGAAAATGGGAGAAAGAAAGGAAGGAAGTAAGAAAAAATATTGATTAAAAAATTAATTTAATAATGGAATCTTCATTTTTAGGAATCAATAAAGAAATAATAATATCCGTTAGCTGTTAATGATCCAAAAGATTAAAGAAATTAATTTTCATTTTTTCAAAAATCGGTGCACTCGGTGCAATTGGTGCCATATTTTATCTATTATTTGAATTTTTAGTGATATTTCGACAATTAGTGGAAACTTTAAAATGTATAATATTCATTTAGAAAATAAAATTGATTCAACTGAAAAATTTTTTTTTTTTCTGCAAGGAAAATTTTCCTCTTTCTTTTACTTTTACACAAAGCCTCCTCTTTAATGCCAGAAAAAATACACAACTTTTCATTCGCCAGCAGAAAGAATGCTATAAAGTATTTTGAATTAATTTCATATTTTGCAATCTTTACAAATTTAGCTTCTTAATAAACGAAAATGTTTTCAAAAACTTCAGAAACCAATTTAATTCTCACAATTTTACACAAAATATACTTTTTTTTTTCTTGAGCATTTAAAGATTAAACAATAAGGAAGGCATTACTTTTGAAAGACCTATAAATCCAGTTTAAAAAAAAAAATCCACTTTTAATAGATTAAAAATTTAATTACCTTTCTTATGCTTTTACAAAAACTGGCTGATATCACTTTTCAAAAACAATGGTTAATGTAAGTGTGAACTCGAAAACACAACAATAATGAACATAAACAAGATTACGCCTTCCGCATACGTAATTCTTTCATATTGTTGTGATGTCATATTTCACAAAATTACATTAATTTTTCGATTCTTCATAAATTTGCGGCTTTATTGAAATACACAAAGTCATGATCGTCATCACGACAAATCAAAACACAGAATTCTAATGCCAGAAAGATGATGTTCTGAGAAGGAAATTCTCCAACAAAGGAAGGCGTAATCTTGTGTATTTGTGAATTATGTTTGAAATAGGTTTCTTATTTACCATATTTATTTGAAAATTGTTTATTTCGGTTCTCTGTGCGCTGATTGTTAACTGTTCTTTAGCCTTTTGACATTTGACATTTCGACAATAAATAAGATAAAAAATATAAACAAGATTACGCCTTCCGCATATATGATTATTTCGTATTTCTTATGTCATTTCATATGACGTCATATGTAGGAATTACATAGCAATTTGATATTCTTTTAAATATGCCACAGTTTATTGAAACAAACAAGGACGACTACAGATTAGAACACTGTATTGTGAAGATGAAAAAATGATGTTGCCCAGATAATGACGTTTTTCAACAAACGAATGCGTAATCTTTTATTTTTGGGAATTATACAAATAGATAGGGGCTTTTTTTCTTTGCATTTAGGTATAATTATTTTTATTATTTCAACAAATAATACCAAAAAGAAATTAAGTAGTTGGTAGTAATTTTTAGAGTATGTATAGCAGCATATTATTAGGGATTCTTCTACGTCTACTTCCTTCACTTGCAATAGTACATAAATTAGTAAAAGTGGGGTTGATTTGCATATCTCGTATATATGTTGGTATGTATTTTATAAAAATTAATATTACATACTTAATTATCATATACATATAGGCGTATTATAATAATAAATTCACATATAAGTATATTTAAATAAAGGCGAATATGTTAAAAAATCGTTTTATCAATTTACTTTTGTTTTAATCTCACAATGATTGGCAGACGCTGTGGTATACAATATATATATTTTTTTTAATACGAGTACTAGTTGTATTAGTAATACATAATTAGAAACGCAACGCACGCATTAATAATAGGTACATACAAAATGGAGTATAAATACACTTCTCTCTCTCTCTCTTACCCTCTCAATCAAACTCTTTCACTCAATTTCACTTTTCTTCCTCTTCTCAAATGTGGATAGTATTAACATTTCTAATGTCAAAGTGAATAAGAGAGTAAATAATACCGATTGAATTGAGTACTCCTTTTATGTCAAAGTCGTACAAAAATTCCATATATTACTATGTGCTACTATTACTTAAACAAGTACACTCCTTATAAATAATTTCACCATGAATATTATCAATGACTATGAATTGTGATGTTGATTACGTGTGGTAGACTTCTGGTTGATGTGCAAAGCGATTAATGATGTGTGTGTGTGTGTGTGATTAAATGTATTGTTTTGTTGTTGTTGTTGTTGTTGTTGTTGTTGATTAATGTGGGGAAACGCAATATGTGTTTTTCACTAAATTCTTATTAACCATTATTAATACATGTAACTACTGATGGAATTATGCTTGTAAGTTGCTGAAAGAAAAATTTTAAAAATATTATCAAATATAAAAGCAAAAAAAAAAATGATTTTAATGATTTTATATAACAAAAAAAAAAAGGATGATTCTATGTATGATACGCACGCTGCTCGATAAATTTCGACAATATGGCAATCTTAATAGCTCGTTTTTCTGTTGTTGTTGTTGTAGAATTAGATAATCTAATTCATATCAGTCTCAATTTTAGATGAAGCATTTCTTTCATTGTCCATTTTTCTGTGTCCAAAGTTAGAAAACATACATTCGAAAATGTGATTTGTATGAGAGGTGGGCGTTATTTTTATTCAATTACGCCCATTCTTAAAGTCATTAATTTCTTGGTAAAAAGTATATTCCATATGTGCCGAATTTCAGCTAGATAGCTTTATATTTTACTACGAAAAGTCAAAAATCAATATAATTTTGAAATAATTTTTTCTATGGCAGGTGAGCGTGGTTTTTATCCGAATACGCCCATACGCTTTAGAATATTCATTCGTTAGTGGATTTATTCTTATCAGTTAAATTTTACTTTGATAACTTTATATTTCAGTTCGCAAAGTCAAAAAACATCCATTCGAAAACGCACTCTTGTCTGAGAGGTGAGCGTGGTTTTTATCCAATTACGTCTATTCACGCATTCATTAGTTCGTTGGTGAAAATTGGTTTGAGTTTCTGGTTGACACTTTTATATTTCTCTCCGTGTTTAATTTTGGGCAGTACTAGACGGGAACTACTTTTATTAGCCGATGCCGAACGGCAGAACCCTTGTGACACACTTTTTCTGAGCTTTGTCTCAGAGCTCTTTTAGAAGCCTTTTCATGGCAAGTTATTACTGCCGGAAGATTTGCTAATTGCTTGCCGACTGGTGAGTACCGTTCGAAAGAAAACTTTTCGATATCAAAATTGTACTTTTAGCGGGGATTGAGACCACGACCTAGAGATCAGAAGACCAACACACTAATCAATGAGCTACGGCACCCGACTAACTAACTCAATGAATACCCTTGCAAAGAGGAACTCTGTGTCTCTATTATGAGTACCTCGACTTCAAGGCCTGAACAAAAAGAGCGTAGGTACTTCTTTTGTAGGTCTAGAACCCTTCTGTGAGGTAAATATCAGTACATTTAACAGACAAAGAGTCCCGGAGTCTTGGATAGCACGTCATAGTTGATAACTACGTATTTGAAGTAGTGAAAGATTTTGTCTATCTTGGAAGTAGCATTAGCACCAGTAATGACGCCAGCCTGGAGATATTACGAAGGGTCACTCTTCTTAACAGGTGCTACTTAGCAATTGAGAAGTCGAGTCCTCTCTTCATAAATGAAAACCACGCTCTACAAGTCGTTCATCATGCCTGTCCTTACATATGGCGCTGAAGCCTGAACAATTGCCACCTCAGATGAGAGAATGCTTGGAGTTTTCGTGAGAAAAGTCCCACGGAAGATCTTTGGACCTATTTGCATTGGTGGCGAATATCGAATAACGTACAACCATGAGCTGTATGAGCTGTATGTCGACACCGACATAGTAAAGCCCATCAAAATTCAGGGGCTGCGCTGTCTAGATCATATCGAGCGAATGGAAGAACACGCTCTGGCTAAGAAGGTGTTATATTCGGAACCCGTTGGTGGACGACGCAGAAGAAGCATACGTATCCTCTTGTGAAAAGACCAAGTACTGAAAAATTTGATGGGGCTTGGAATTTCTAACTGTCGCCAGCTATCAAAGGACAGAGATATCTGACGAAACATGCTAAATTCGTCCTAAATTTTCGGTCATAATAGCCACATAAGTAAGTTTATAATCTTCTCGACAGGCCTCGAATGAGACAATTACTTGAATTATCGAGAAGTTTTGAAATGCAAGGAAAATGAGCACCGCATTACTTTCCTAAGATAAAAAAAAAAAATTTGCGTCATTAAATTTGCACTTCAAAAATTGGACAAAAACCCGCTTATACTGAAACAACATCCCTGATCTTAAGCAAGCAAAAGAGCTCACCAGATCAACCATAGCTCCCAGTCCCACAGTCAGTTTTTAACAATCCTGACTTAAGATTGCTGATAGGCTAATTATCAAATCATCACACGCCCTCAGATCCCATACCACCATACAATTTTTTTGTGAATATCCAGCATTATCTTGCACTTTCTTAGGTCAACCAACTTCTGGGTCAATCCATTTCAAATAATCATGTTAATACTTAGTGTTGCCACAGTCGTAACAGTTATGGAGCAACTTACATATCGTATTTAGAGTATGAATAAAGAAAAAATTATAAATTATATTAAGTACTTTTTTCAAATACTTACCATTTTCATAAACAACATATACGACTATGTACTATGTGACGTTTTTTGTTTTATGAAATTGTTAATACATAAATTCGAATGATTATATAATACATAATACGAGTATTAAGTATTACAAAATTATGAACAAAAAAAATCAAAACAAAAAGAAATGAAATACGCCAATAACACCATCATTAATGTCTCTTATTATTTCTTCTTCTCTTTTTTTCTGTAGAATAAAAAAAAAATAAAGAAAAGAAAAATTGGAAAATCAAAAATGTATTTGAAATATTTTAAATAATTAGTTTTTTTTTTTTCTCTCCATAAAAAATTTAGGTGATTCACAAGATCTCATAAAGTTACATATATATATTATAATGCATGCACTCACATAACTGTGGTGTGTGCTATAACAAGTGTGACATGCAAGGTTGTATTCTATGACAATAGGACATCTTGTGAATCTCCTACAAATCGAATATTAAGACGTAAAAAATATAAGATAATACTAAATACCAATAGCCAAGCAAATTAATATATATACAAATGTGTAATGTGTAAGTGAGCGATAGCAGAAAGAGAGAGAGAGAGAGAGAGGTGTTGACTACTAATTAGAGTTGAATGAAAATAACTGCAACATATCTTAGTACTTTAGTACTAAGTACTTTAGTAATTCTAAAAAAATGTTTTTAATTTTTTTAAATATATATTATTTACCTTTTAATTTTTTTTTTTTTTTTTAGATATATATTTTTGTATAAATTCATAAACATATACATATATTTAGGAATTTTTGCCCATCATACTATATATACCATATACTTATTAAATTTTGAATTCGTTTATTCGTTCGTTCATTCGTTAGCTTGTCGTCTGTCTAGATGTGTTTAATATTTTTTTGAAAACAATAATAACCACCATGTTGATGTTGTACTACAGCAGCCACATAACCACCATAATCTGCAACTCAATATGTCGGGCATTTAGGGAAGGAAAGAGAATACAAATAAAAATAAAAAAAATAGAAAAGGAGAAAATATTGCGGGAAAAAGTGAAAACCAATTTTTAATTAAAAAAAAAATATATTTTTTTTTTTTTTTACTTCTATATATGTTCCCAATATTGCTGGCATATTTTTTCTCCTGGGAGAAAGCATTTTTCTCAAGAAAGAAAAGAAAAATATAACCAAAAAACAGGCACGCAGTATTTTAATGAAATAAAAACGAAAATAATAAAATCAATAAAAAAAAAAAAAAATTAAAAAAATAGAGCTCAAAATTTGATTTGCAAGTAGATCAAAATAATATTGTCCACCTAATTAGGATATTAGTATTTATTTATATAAATAATATTACTCGATAATATTTATATTGCAATTGTCTTATTTTAATGCAAGTGTCAGCAATAAATTTAGATAGACTTAATTATTTTTAATGGATATAAACAAAGAATTCAAAAAAATTAACAAAAAAAAAAGCATTGTTCTGAATTTCACTTTCAATGAAAATCTAAAAATTTTTATATGTATATTCTATGATATTTACATGAATGTATTGCATGAGTGATTTTTTTTTTACAAGTATTTCCATTATAAGATTTTTCTCCTTTTCAATTTAATAAATCGAATAAATTTAATAATCGATATAGTTTTAGACGATTCAATAAATCTCGAAACTGCTGTGGGGCCTTAATTTCAACGAGGTAATTGGAACTTATGAGCCCGTTGCCTAGGTAATTAATACTGCATCTTACCACGGCTGTTGCATGTTCCTTTTGACAAAACCCGCAGGAATCGTTGTCTATGAGGCCCATACTCTGACCTGTTAGTCTATGTATAAGTTCAGTGTAGAATTTGATATCTTTTGTATTGTAGGGTTCACAACAGTATCTACATTAATGCCCCCATTATTAGCAGTGACTTTGTATGAGATTTACATTACATAGTGGGTATGACTCCCCAATTTTTTACAAATTTATTTACTTTTATGTACCGAATATGGTCGTCCTAGATGTTAAAATTAGTAAATTATATCGATTCAAAGTTTAAAAAATTCCACAACTTTATATGGAAACTACATTAAAAAGTGGGCATGGCTCTCCTATGTTTTGCAAAAATATTTCTCCCCAGAATAATAATTTATGTACCAAATAGGGTTGTCCCAGATGGCAAAATATGTAAATTTGTCGATTTAAAGATTTTTTTTTTTTTTAATTCCGTAAATTTGTATGAGAGCTACATTAAATAGTAGTTGTAGCTCATGTAGTTCTTGCAAAATTATTTTTGTTTACAAAACTAATTTATGTACCGCATTTGGTTGTCCTAAATGACAAAATATGTAAATTATATCGATTTGAAGTTTTAAACATTCGATAACCTTATATGAGAGCTACATTAAATAGTGGGTGTGGCTCAGCCATTTCTTACAATACTATTTCTCCCTATTGTACTAATTAATGTACTTAGTAAGATTGCCTTAGATTGAAAAAATAAGCAAATTATGTCGATTTAAAGTTTTAAAAGGGTCCGTAACTTTGTATGAAAACTACATTAAATAATGTACGTGGCAAACCAAGGTGACAGACAGACAGGCTAACTGACAACTGGTCATCTTTATAACGGTTGTTTTGATTTCAATTGAAATCTGCTGTCAAATCATATACAAAATTTATTTCTGTGAAAAAATATATTAAATTTCACATTTTCATTGCGCCCGCAACATGTATCCAAGAACGTCGTAAAACATAGTAGCAACATTTCTTCATAGAAATTTAAATTTCAATCATTTCAAATATCATGAAAGGTGTAAGTTTCATTGAAATTTAATTGACAATTCGAATAAAATAAGTAATATAAAAGCATTTTTAGGAAATCTTTATGAAATGTTTGCTCAATGTTACACGTAATTTCTCGTCTGAAGAGAATTAATGTTGCTGATGAAATAACGCGTGAAGAAACATAGCATTCTATATTTAAACAAAAAATTATACTTGCAATATATATTTAATATTTTAGATTTTGAAAAAAAAAAAAACACAAAAACAAAATGAAATGAAAAGCGTAAATTCGTAATAAATTTAAAAAAAAAATGCATTTTGAAGAGTTTCAATCAAATTTTGACATTTAACATAATATGCGCTGTCACTGTCATTTAAAACGGCCAAAACAAAACTATGGCAAATGAAATTATCTTGGAATTTATACAGCATAGATATTAGAATTAGAAAGTAAAAATATGTACATATATACAAATTTTAATTGATAAATAAAGAAAGAAAGAAGAGAGAGAGAGAGACAGAGACAGAGAGAGAGAGAGAGCTTGAGTGAAGAATTATGTATGTACATTATTTATTTGCGTATATGAAATTTAGACAAACGATATACCTAAAGCTTTTCAACAATATCGCCTCTATTTACAATAGTTCAAATAAACATCGCAAAAAACAAACATCAAATTTAATATGTCGACATTTTAAGGCAGAAACCTCATGGAAAACTGAATCGATCTAAATTGAATCGTTCATGTTGAAAATTATTTAAAAAAAAAGATTTGTTAAAAACTTGCATCTTCATTCCTAACATCGGTTACAGTTAGAGTATGGACTAGATGACCAAGAGATACCATAGATATTTAGCTAATAGTCTATTGTGCCAAAGTCCAAAGGAACTAGAACGGACCAATTTGTACAATTTTACCCAAAAGTTACATACAGCTGACTTTTTCTACCACAGTTGCATATGGTCTGCCAAACAAGAAATTTCTTAGGGGACTTGAGTTTTTCGTTTGGAAAACTGTGAAAAGTACGCCATGTTCCGTCATCCATAACGCAACAATGAAATTTGTTTAAAATTTGTCTGCAATTTATTTGTTCTATTCCTTGGGTCAAAATTCTTTGTACGAGCACCCGATACACGTTTTCTATCCGATCCCAAATAACGATCAATACTTAAATTCTCACTTAAAGTTTTTAAAAACCCGTCCGACAGATTGACGGTTCGCTTTAACAGTTTTTGCAAATTTTTAAGTGACTTCATTTTGAAATTCGCAATGGTTTTTCGAATTTCAACTTAGGTAATTATATTTAGCAAACAGTTTTGTGGAAGTGAAAAAAAATTCTTTTAGCTTTATCTGACATTAAAATCAAAGACAATATCAAAGATGATATGCTGTCTGCGGTCGAAATGTCAATCACAACCGCAATGATGTAAATTTCCCAAAGTATCATGTTCTGGTAACACTTTCAACACGCCGAGCATTTTAGCAGGCATTTTGCGTATACATATCACTTGAGCAATCACTTTCTGTGAATTAATAATTTACTAATTTGCAGCAGCGTATAAGCCGAGTATCAGTAGCAGTGTGGCTAAAAGGCAACGAAGGTAAGAATATTGCGACAATTATTTCTTTTTATCTAGGCACTTCTAGCAAAATTATGAACATAAAAATACTACGTTATAATTTTTGCGTGCGCACTCCTAAATTGTTAATATTAAAAACAGTAAAACCCGCCATCAATCTTGTATCAATCATATACTATCATTTGCATTTGATCACATTCAGCATTTATTCAGCACCACTATCATGATTAATGAGTCTATTTGGTAAAAGATGTTGTCATTTGTGCCATAAACTCATTTTCACAATTCTTATATTGGGTGATCCAAGTAGACATACTTTTTTCAATAGCCTTTTTTTGACAGATCACGTGTGAGTCGTGCCATGCTGTCATGTTATTTTTGGCGCCACTTCCCACATATCGCATCAATCAATGGATTTATTGAGAGAACAATTCGGTGAGCAGATAATTTCACGTTTTGGGCCGGTCGATTGGCCACCAAGATCGTGTGATATCACACCGTTAGACTTTTTCCTGTGGAGATATGTACATTTTAAAGTTCATGCGGACAAACCCGCTTCGATTCAGGCCTTGGAGCAAAACATCACGCGTGTCATTCGTCAGTTACCAGTCGAAATGCTCGAACGAGTCATGGAAAATTGGGCTCAACGGATGAAGCATCTAAGACGTAGCCGCTGCCAACATTTGAAAGACATAATCTTCAAAAAATAAATGCCAAAGAATGTTCTTTCAAATGATAATAAACACATTCCCCATTCAATTTGAATTTTCTGTGTTTTTTTCTTTAAAAAAATAGGGAACCTCAAAATGGATCACGCTTTACATTTAAATCAGTAAGAACCCGCAATGGATGGCTGAATTGCATTTTAAAAGAAATATATACATAGAGCATACAACATTCCAGCAAATATGCTGTCATATACATATATTGACAATTCAATTTGACAATTGACAATGCATTTTGATATCATAAGGTATATTAGAATTCTATATTCAATTTGGGAATGTTTTCAGTGTGACATTTGAGAATTTTGATTGATTGAACAAATAATTACCAAATGTAGTGGGTATATATTGTATCACAAACCTAAATAATTGCTGATTATTTAATATTTCATAACATTGAATTTATTGATTGTATTTTAAATGTTTGTCTATGTGTGTTTGTGATTATAAATCCCCATAAATAGTTGTATTTGTTCTTTTATTTTTGTTTAAGACTTATTTTCTACTATTAATCGTTTACTAAAAATTGAATTTGTTCTTTCTTTATCTTCTCAATTGCATTTCGTTTGCTTTGTATTGTTTTTAATTATCATTTTGGTATGTATTTGCATTATTGCATACAATTTTAATATTTCTAAATGTCTATTGTTGTTGTTGTTGTTGTTGTTGTTGTATTTTAACAATTTCTACTAAAACAGCGGTCATTTTCATGTTTGTATTTTTTCGTATCAGTTGTTGTATGAGCATGTATGCATATTTGTATGTATCTACTAGAACATAACTCCTAAAACCTACATAATAAATTAGGCAATAATAATAATATACATACATACATAAATGTATGTATGTATGAGTTTTCATCTCTTTGTTAATTTTAATTTTTGTTTATTTGTTAATTAACTCTAATTCATAACCAGTTCAAAACTTTAAAATCTCTTTAATTCTTTTTTTGTTTTATTGTATAAGAACTATACTATATTTGTTGCTGTTTTTTATTGAATTGATAAATTTTTCATTAAGACTGCACTTCAACACACTATTTATATAACTATAATTACTATATGTATTCGTATTATTATTATTATTACACCATCCGACAAAATTCAACGCTCCTTTGCAACCATGAAAAAATTCCATATATTCTGAAAGTAGAGCTAAAGATAAACTAGTCCTTTGTGGTCGATTTCTATATCATGGAGAATTTTACGAAAAGATTTAACTATGGCACCGAATAAGATATTTTGCTATGTAACAGCTGGAAATGAATCCAAAATTTCAAATTCAACAACGAAGCCTAATTTCTATTGAACAGATTTATTGAACCATTTTTTAAACCAGTCCTGTTTTAGAGCAATATCCACTTTGATAAATTGTCCAAAATATTTGGCTTCCAACAACTACGCTTTGCAAACTCTAAAATTTATTAAGTCTGACATGTTGAAATCAGAATAGAACACAGACAGATATTCTGCTTGGATAAGGCGATCGGCGTGCAACGAAACATAGTGCTTGGAGATCGCATGCCATCCGTCTTATTTAGAGAACGAGAGCTACCACTTAGTACCAGAGAAACTGTTGCCCAACTCAGATACAACTCGTATTCTGGCACACTACCGTGCTCGTATTGACTCATAAATTCGACCGGAAATTTTTGCGGACTGGAGCATTGGTCCTCAAACAGTCGGAGACCTATGCCCCTATTGCGGTTCACCACTCAACCCAGTTTGGTCGTCTTAGAGTCGACCCGACTTCAACAAGACCAAACTATTTTTTGGTATTGTGGTACACCACTGTTTTCGGTTGAAATTGTTATGGCGTTACCAGCTTAAAATATCACTTATGACAGAAAAGTGGTCGATTAAAAGTAAAAATTAAGGAAATATACAATTGTGTTTTGCTGTGAAAATTATTTAAAATGGATATTAGTGTAGATTTGTTTTATGAAGATGAAAACGAAGACGCGAAAATTGATTTGCTACGCTTACGGAGAAAAATTCGTGATGACTCTAACCCTCTTGAACTACCTAGCGAAAAGTATAAATATTGTTCAAAATAAATAAAAGCAAATAATAATTTTTTTTATAGATTTATTAGCTATTTTCGACTGAGCAAAGAGGCATTTTGCTTTTTGCTGGATGACGTAAAAGACCATTTCAAGAAATCTATGCGTGTCGTATCTATACCACCAATATTGAAATTGTGTGCTGCTCTTAGATTTTTCGCTGATGGAAGCTACCAGAAGAGCAGCGGCAATGACTTCAATATAGGAGTGGCTCAATCTACAATGTCACTTGTTTTAAAAGAAGTATTAGATGTATTGGAGACGAAACAGACGCTGCAAGGAGTATCAGAAATAATATAATGCGTTCTTTCCAAGCTCAATAAATTTATCTCTTATTTATTTTTTAAATTCATTTCAGTCTAAATGGAAATGGAAGATAACTTAAATTATTTAAAAAAAAATCTTATTTTCTTAGATTCACGTCTACTTTGTTAGCTTGGATTCTGGACCATTAGTTGAACAAGCCTCTCAAATTGAGCTTTGGTTGTAATTTTTAAACTTCTGAAAATGTATAAAATGTTGAGAAATTACAATATGAAGCCAAGCTAATTATTACTTAGGATCTCTCCATTATTTTTGGCTTTATTAGTTTAAAGTAAACTGCAACTGATGCAAACACAACTGCTTATGAGCAGTGGTGTATATTTAACGTGCTTGTCGACCAAACTGAAACAGAGTTGCAAACGGCAATACCACAAAAATAATGAACACAATCAAAAAAATCAGCCGCCAGTCGAGTTGAGAACGGCAATATGAATTTCTCTACGGCGACCAAACTGTTACAAAAGTTGTGAACCGCAATAGGGGCACTATTCTCCTGCAGCACCAACTCTATCGACCTGAATGCTGAGGCTCTGTGGGCGACCCCATTTGAGGCCGCCATGCTTCTTAATCTGCCTCTGCGTAAAGGCACTGACATTAACAGCAACAATATTTGTATCAATTCCATATTCCTGCTGCTCCACATTTCTGATGCCACTGGCCGATCGTGTGCCATCTATACAAGTCCAAAAATTCGAATGGTACTGATCCCGGGTGGTGCTTGGACTATAATACCAAGAATTTTTCTCCACAGAAAGCATGGCGACAGTGTTTTTAGCACAAGTTTTCACCATATTCAATGTTCTTGAGCCCTTTGGCCAAGATTCTCTTCCAATGTTATATTCCTGGAATGGGATCAATAGTTAAGGCTAGAGATCTTAATTAGGGGACTAACTAATATCTTCTATACCGACGAATTCAAAAACTCGAGAGGTACTGATTCCGGCTGATACTTGGGGGATAAGACAAAAAGCATGGCAACTACTTATTTTCTTAGAAATAAACATGACCTGCTGAATTATCAAAGAAAAGTAGTGTGGTAGAAATATCGACATTACATGCGTCAATCAGGCTGCACTCAAGGACCTTGATAACCCTGTTATTTCTCAAATGATGACAAGAGAGTGTAAGGTGAAGTTGAATAATGTTGCAAATTGAAATGAAATGTATTTTATATAGGTTCACCGACACTACGGGTATCAGAGAGAATAAATAGACTTATCACTAGGCAAATGAGATCTATGCTGGTGCTGGTGCTGGTAAAAAGATTTGTGAACGAGGCTGGCATAATATTGGAGAAACTTGTACAACACTTGAGGTGGAAGGACCTTAGGGTACTGTTCGAAAGTCATCACATGACCACTGCGGGGGTCATCACAGATCCGACTTGCAAATCTTGCCTTGAAGATACGGAGCATTTTCTCTGTTATTGTTCGCCTTGTGCGATAATGATGTTGAGAATACAGGGTGGTGGTGGTTTCTTTTTGAATCTTAACCTATTTTTAAACTGACAATTCTCGAGCTTGAAATCTGGACTCTCAGTCAGTCATTCCTCCACGAAATGCAATGAATCGATTTACGCTTGGAGAACGTTGGGAAAACAGTGCGTATATTGAAAAGAAGTTTTGGCCGAAATGAAATCACAATTTGTGCAAAAGTCAATTGAGTGCCTCGTTAGACCCCATTAGAGCTTCTTAGTGGGGTCCATGAGAGGTCGATATTATGTAAACAATTCAGAACAAAAATGAAAATGAAATGGTAGCGATGTAAATTGGTTTGATAAGCAAATATAGCCGAATTTTGGACGATATCAATCCATAAGACCCGCACGAGCTGTAATTGCACCCGCAGAAACTAACTGTTTGGTGTTACTTATATTGCCAAAGAAATACTAATTTTTCAATTGGAAAACAACATAAATAAATCTGTTGCTCTGATCTAGACTAGTCCAAGAATTATACAAAATTGAATTGAAGAGTCGAACAGGTACCAGCAAGGGAAGAATAGAGACAATTGGCCATTAAAATCGTTTCGTATGGCCGTAGTACAAATCTAAATACATCGGATGTACACATAGCATTCTGGAATATCAGCGAAATAGCAGCTTGATTAAATTGCAATAAACTAATTTGACAGGCAATCTTTGTATAAAGTGCTCCCACTTTGGCATGAGGGTTGCACTTAATATGAAAAATATGAATACAATATACAATTGTATATAATACCAGTAGCGAATTGATTGAAAAAAAGAAACGGTCACGGAACAGCTAGTATGTTTTTAGTCCTACTTAAAGAATATATACAATTTTTTCATGGGCGCTAACTTGTCGGCAGGTGTTATCATTTAATATCTATATTTTTAAAATTTATTTTAATAACTTTTATTGTTCTTGGGTTATTCTTCTCAAAGGGTTTCTTTCATCATTACATTTTTGTCGTTACGAGTTTTCACAGTTTTTGTGTGGGTGTGTGTGTGGTTATGAGACATTAACATTTGCGTACAAACAAATGTATATTCGAAAAAATCCTAATCAAAATTATCTTGACTGCAATAAAAATAAATTTGTTCAATTATTACAAATACAAAAAATTTTTTATAATAATTTTTTTTTTTTTTTTTCAAAATTTCACTCATCGATTATATTCATAGTCTGTCTAAACCGCTTAAATGAAAAATGAGCATAGCAATAAATTTTTAAAATTCAGTATAATCGTATTAATTAATTTTTTTACAATAGTTAAGAGAAACAGATAAAAAATGTGAAATTGTTCATTACAACATAGTATAGCATATATGTACGATATTATGTATATAAGCTTCTTGTTTGTATATGTTTTTGTAAATATATATGTATAAGCAGTATGTACAATTAAAATTGCTTAATATAAAAGCATGTTTACATGTAAGTTAACATATTTTTCTTAAACTATATTCATAATCGCATAAAAAAGCTGTAGAATTTTAATTTTATTATATATAAAATTTATTGAAAATAAAAATTAGCCACGAAATTAATCAAATGAATTAACATTTTCGCTTTCTTCTTAAGCAAAGCCCACATGATGTAGATATTTTTTACAGTTTACATTATTTTCACTTTATGACAATATCAAAAATGAACATTGTATATACAATAAGTTGGGTTAAATTGTATTGAGCAAAATTTTGACAATTTCGCATAATGAAAAAATATAAATTTTTGATCATTCGATTTGAACTCGCCAACTTTTTCAAAAACCATAAATTGTTGTATGTTAGTCCTCTTAATGAAAAATTAATGGCGATTTCTTGGGTTATTTGTCGATTTTAGGATTTCTGTTCTGATTCTGTATAGCAGCCACCTTAAGGGTTGGAGATAGGAGGTAATTATGTTTAGAGCAAATACTACGGGTGAGAATTTAGCGTGATGAGCCATTAATTTCATTACTTTAGAAGCGATTTTTAGGCAGCTAGATGGTTATTTATCGATTTTCATATGTTTTTGTGTTCATTTTGTATGGAAGCCGCTTTACAGGCTCGAGATACATTTTCCATACAACTGAAAATTGACAAAAAAACTTCATAGCCGCCCAGGAATTGTCGCTAAAGGGATTAACTATATAACCGACTCTCATTCAGTGCTCAGCATTTCTTCCTAACAGTCCCACTCCCTATCTACACTCCTTAAGAGACCTTCTGTACAAAATGAACGCAAGAAATCTCAAAATCGAACAATAGCTGCAATAGGAATCGGCTCTCTAGACAGGTGAAATGTATGACTGACCATTAGTTTTTCAACCTCAACTCTTTCTCTGAACATACTTACTCCATATTTCAACTTCTTGTGGAGGCTCCTCTAGAAAATTTATGGTTTTGTAAAAAACTGAAAAAGTAGGCGGTTTCAGATCAAGCATTTCTATATGCCATGGTAGAAATACGATTTAACCCACCTTAATATACAATATCTCTCAAACAGCGAGTAACTCTACTCGTAAAAAAGCAACAACATTTTGTTAAATTTGTGAGTCAAAAATTATATGTATTTTTTGCTTCTTTTGAATACAAAAATTTTTTGTACCATACAAAATTTTTATGAATTTTAATTTTTTCCATAAATATAAAAATTAATTCTGATTTTAATTTTGTAAATAGAAATTAAAGTAATCTTTTAATTAGAAAAATTAATGCTCTTTCTGCAATTTCTCATATTTGATTTTAAATATCCCTCCATGTATATTATTTCATACATAGAAAACATACCAGAAAACATAAAAAATAGAATATGTATACAGCTACTCGTTAGTTTGATAAGAGACTTTTTAATGTATACAAACATATGTGTATAAACACAACTATCACCATCAACATTATCATCATATGTTAGCATAGAGTATAGAGGCAAATAAAAAATTGAAGCATACTTATAAGGGCGCTTATTAATATTTATACACGAGTGTATAGTTCTTGTTGTTGTTGTATACAATATTAATACAAGCGACATAAAAATAAGCAGAAAAATAAGAAAACAAAATAAAAACAACACAAAAAAACCAAATACCAAAAGCAATAAGAATAATTTTATTGCCCAACACCAGTATAGAAATAAAAAAAAAAAGAGTATAAAAAAAAAACAAAAATTAAACCACACAAGCTGAGAAAACTCCCATTACACGTCAGCCAATATCTTGTTGTTGCTGCTGGTGATGATGATGATGGGCACCACTACCACTACCACCACCACTGCCACCAGCAGCAGCAGCATCAGAACGATAAATGGCGGCACGATAACTATACCTGTTTGTAGATTGTTGCTGCTGCTGTTGCTGTTGTTGTTGTTGTCCACCAATATTATTCAATTGTTGTAGCTGTTGTTGTTGTGTTAAACGTACACCACCAACACTACCAGCTGCCGATATTGCTATTGGGAATGTATCAGATTCTTCATCGTTTGTTAAATGTTGCATTTCGATTTGTTGCTGATCGGCAAGTAATTTAGCGCTTAAAATTGACACATACGCCTTATAACGACGTAACTAAATGAAAATGAATAATTAATATATTTTAGTAATAAATTTCACAATTAACACTATGCTCAAAAATACACACTGATGCGAACATTTTCTTTTTTGTATTGGATTTGGGTCTCCTAAATTCGAAAATCGAACAAAAATCATTTGCTGTTAGGATTTCGAAGTTAAAATTACTATTTGACCCATATCTCGAGCATGAAACTACAGGGTGGGCTATTTAAAGTTTGTAATTGTATAAAAATTGTATAAAAAAAATTACGAATATTTTTTCAGTCATGATTTTATTAGAAAGATTGTACCAATTTTTTTCGAAATCGAAAAATGGTAAATAACACCACACCTTTCCAGAAGTCACCCATAGAGGGGTAAAATATGATCGACCCTCATTAATTTATTCTCATTAATATTTTCCCTGAACAAACTTAGACCCTAATTACGCTCCATCACAAAATTGACGATTTCATAAAAATCGCACCCATCGCTTTCAGAGTGCCCTTAGGGGGGTTAAATGTAGCAATGTAGCCCCATTCATTTTTGACCCTCAACATCTTTTCTAAACATATTTACCCCGTATCTCCACAACATAAAAGGGCTGCCCCATAATTGCGTAAGAGTCGCGCTTAGAGGGTCAAATATATGAATAATTTTTCAGAACAAGTTTACTCTCTATCTCCACCCATTGAGGGTGCTCCCGCACAAAATACATGTTTTTATAAAATCCATTACAAAAATATGATCGCATCATGGGTATATTTTTTGTTGTTTTTTATTGAGTGTATATTCACCTCATATTGTAAGTAGCCTTCTTTCTCTTTATAATTTTGCAATGGTAAACCTTTGCTGGGTATAGGTCCTTTTTTATGTTCAATTAAAGCATTTTCCAATTGTAACAATTGTTGTTCATGTGATTCCAATTGTTCCTTCTGTAAGCATATATATATGTATGTGCGTGTGTGCGTTAATAAATAGTAAATTATATCCTTAACAATATATAAAAATACACACCATCAACAATTTGGTATGTGTACTTGGAAGTAGTGGTCGTTGAAAACGTTTCTGACTACCAACACCACCCTCCAATGGTGGTGCCGAATAGGCGGCACATACAAAATTTATTGTCTCCACCCATGAGTGTAATTCTTTGGAATCGCTTGTCTGAAAAAGATATTCCGCTTGATCGGCAGTCTGTAAACGAAATACATGTTGCTTCTTTGTATAGTCGATTGCCTTTGTTGCCAATGCATGATGTATACGTATGGCATTATGTAGATTATCAGACATCTGTAATTAGAGAGTACAAAATTACAATCATGATGACTATACGTAATTAAGTGTGCATATACAATAATTACTTGACTCTTGCGAAAACCATTCTCATCCTTGTGCAGAAACAATACCAAATCCCTGAGTGTACAATAAAACATTTTCCATGAACGTTTACCAAATGGTGCTGGAAAGAAAAGAAAACAAAACACAATTTATTAATCATCGTATTTCACACTCATATCAACTACAGATACTTACTCTTCTTATAATTGGCATCGTAGCAACATTTACGCATCACATAACCCTTTTTATATTCAACAGCCGTTGATGATTCGGGCAGATCAAGGAATGGATTTTGTCCTCCCAAATGTTGCTGCATGCCAGGCGATGTTGGTGCCCCAACACCACCAATATTATTATCATTATTACGTTGTTTCGCTTGTAAATCGGTGACATCATCATCACTAGCATAGAGTAAAAGAATTATGAAATTATTCTTATATGAAACATAATTCAATGTATAAAATTTTGTTCACTTACAGTGCCCATTCAAGTGGTTGTGTTTTAATAGCCTGATATAAATACTTCAATACATCTTTGGGGAAATTCTCACCATCGTTCAGTTCGGCTAAATTTTCCACAAATTCAGCACAAGTCATTTTTCTACCAATATTCTGACCATGCAAATCAGTATTTAACAGCATAATGGCACAGGTGAGAGTGTGCACAGCATCTAAATATGGAGTAATAGTTGAAAAGCGAACAAGAAGAAGAGATAGAGATAAATATATTTGCCACACAATATACATACATGTGTATAAAAAAAGGATAAAGGAAAATGTTTGTTCTGGCACCGCCCATATTTTGATTTTTTTCAAAAAGTCATTGTAAGGTATTCAGGAATTATTTAAAAATATTATTAAAAAATAGTTTAATTCTCAGAAACATTTTAAATTTAATGTTTTTTTAAGAACTACAAATTGTTTTAAACAAATTGAGTCAGTCATGGAGCACTGCCAATATCCTACAGTTCAAGTCAAGCCTTTCAAAAAACCGATGGAGGACATGCTTGTGTCACAAGATCAATTCGAAGTTAACAAAGAAGTTCAATAAAGTAACGACCATTCATCAATGCCCCTTATTAGGGTAAGTAAATTCAGAAATAACACAAAATCGAAAGATTTTCAAATCAATCGATACAAAATACCCCCGAACTCTGAACATTAAGCTTGAACATTTTGTGGATGCCTGATAAAAATATTGGGTTGCCATTCGTAATAGGGATATTTTTCTTCATCCAAAATTCCGAATGAGGCAAAATTGTATTATTGATTCCGACATATTCGAATTTATCGTTGATATTTTCTAAAATAAAGTCAGCTGTAACTAAAACATTTAAGTGCTTTTAAGTGTATGATATTATTAATTTTACCCTTAGCGACTTCTGCAAAACCCAATATAACTTCCAACATAACTTTAAGTTCACACTCCCTGATAGGGTTAATTGGGAACAGAATAGACCTCGACCGGCAACTAAGTCTCATGTTTGGTACACAGATGGCTCAAAAACCGGTGAAGGTGTTGGTGCAGGTGTATTTGAAGAAAAACGCAGAAGGAGTATTTTCGCTAACATAGCTCGTCAGAATTCAGTTTTTCAGGATGAAATAAATGCAATAGAGATGTGCATAAGAGAGGAATTAGAAAGAGAAACATTAAATTGTTACATCTATATTCACTCTGATAGTAAAGCTTTCGAAATTAAATCGAAATTAGTTTGGGATTGTCTAATACTTCTAAAAAGACTAAAATCTAATAGCAGACTTCATCTGATATGGGTGCCAGTTCATAGTGGACATTTAGGAAACGAAAAGGCAGATGAGCTTGCAAGAAATGGGGCAGCCAGTAAATTTATTGGACCAGAACCATTCTGTGGGCTGTCTTGAAAATCGCACCAATATTCGCATTTTACGGGATTCTTGACCGGACATTGCAGAGTAATGAAACAGCTACACAATATGAGGATAAGTCAAAACTACCTCTGTACCTCGAAGACGAAGAAACACCTAAACATCTACTTTGTCACTGTAATGGTTTGATATGGACCAGGCTTCGTTACTTAGGTAGTTATTACCTAGAACCGTCAGACATAGCGGACAAGTCTTCTAAAGATGTCTCTGAGTTCCTAGGGAATACTAGACTTAAGCAGTATTTGTAAATTTTCAGAGTGTCACAATAGGTCTATCTTGGCCGCAGTGACAAGGTGACTGGTTCCCGCTCTACAATCAATCTGTATCTGTATATGAGATTATTATTTAATTTCGATCCGAAAATAATACTCTCTTTATATTTTTCATAGTGCAAAGTGCTGAATTGAAAACAAAAGTCCAGATTCCATTTTCAACGAAAAATTATGTACACAATGAAATAGATATGCCAAACGAAGAAAAAAGAGAGGGCAATGTGAATTTTTTTTTTTAAATAATAATTACGTACATTTTTCTAGACAAATGAACACGTTATACAACAGCTAAATGTATTTTATTAATAAAATTTAGCAAATATAATCCAGAGATGGGGTAGTGCACTAAAATGTTTGATTAGTGAAATTTTCAGCTATTTAATTATGATATAATTGAATGTAGTGGTAATGTAATTTTTTTCCCATTAATATCAATAGTGGAGTAATGAGTGAAAACAAATTTCAACTCTGCGCCGTGTAGTAGTAATGACAACATTTTTAACTAGAGCCTCCAGTAGTGAAAGTGAAAATATCGTCAACTAAATTAAAATGTATACGTTTTACAAAATGTAAATTACAAATTTCGAAATACAAAATATATAACCCAAATAAAAAAAAAATACAAAAAACTGGTAATATAATTTACAATGTAAGGTAAAAATCGAAAATGAATTAAAATTATACGCTCTCATCGGAATCAATTTCTCTAAGTTCTTATCGCTCAAGTTTTCTCTGTGAGGGGTCGGCAAAATCCTTCACTGCCGACTGGAAATGACATCAGTATTTTTACAGATGGTTCATTAATGTATGGCAGGGCGGGTGCTGGAATCTTCTCCAAAGAGTTGGGACTGGCATGCACTCTGATTCTGGGGAAATACGTATCGGTCTATCAAGCAGAAATGCTTGGTCTAATGCATGCACTAGACCATCTACTGGATGGAAAGGTGCAAGGTAAGAAAATCTTGCTATCACTCGATAACCAGGCGGTGGTCAGGCGACTGCAACAACCTACGATATCTTCTAAGTTGGTGCTCGAATGTGTTCAGAAACTTAACGGGTGTGCTCGTAGTAAAGCGATTACTCTTATGTGGGTGAAGGGACACATTGGTATAGAACAAAATGAAGCTGCAGACGCCTTGGCTAGACAAGGATTGGAAGCTGAATTTTATGGACCGCTCTTAGCAGCGGGACGGTGAAGGCAAAGGTCAAAGAGTGGATAAAGAAACTCCATCACACGAGATGGGAGAACTTATCCACTTGTAGACAGGCAAAGGCTTCGTTGAGGCTATCAAAGGGCAGTGAATCGGGGAGGGTTCTCAGTCTGCATTAATAAATGGGCATGGTAACTTCAGGTACCACCTCAGCAAGATGGGTCTTGTTGGAGGGGAGGATGCTGACATTTGCAGATTATGCATAGAAGAGGCGCAGAGACAGCGGCGCACATAGTGTGTCAGTGTCCTGCATTGGCAAGCAGGAGGATGTTCACACTGGGTCGCCAATTTATTGATGAACTCGAAATGTGGAACATACCCCACAAAGACATGCTTGGCATGACGAAAAGGGACCCATATAAGTCTGATTTGTCTAATCCCTAAAATATATAATAATTTCTCTGTGAGGAGCAAGGACCTCGCTGAAGGGTATAAAGTTGAATTATTACTACTCTCAATCGTTTTTCTATATTAATAATAATGGTAAGCTATGGGTTCTATGAGAAGCTCTTTTGTACTCTTTGAAGGCTTTACAAAAATCTGAAGCATTATCCATAATTGTCAGCTGTTATTATATGGGCTCACATTCTATATTACACTAATATTATATCAATTTTCTGAAAGAATTTAATGACAAATATTCTTTTTACTACCAGAATATTTAGTGGAAATAATTTTTAAAGCACTAATGTTATATGGAATCTAAACAAGGCCAAAAGGAAAATTTTCTGCACTGCCAAACTTTGTCCTGGGAGATGATTGCGCTGAAAATCAGCTGATGCTTAAAACGAATTATGAAATGTATGTGCTAGACAAGCCTAGGAAGGGTAACGTTTTTTGGTATAAACGAAATCACCATTCATTTAATGGAAATGGGAAATACTAGGCCACCACTAGGCTTGAAGATTAAACTTTGTTTCACTTCTGACTAAAATAATCGTGGTAGTGGGTAGCCGGTTTTATTCCGGTTTAATAATATCATTTTCCCGAATGATATGTTTGTGAGTTTACCTTGTGAATTAAATGAACCGGGATTGCAATCCAAGAAACGTTTTGAAAAATGTACCAGCACACGTTCACGTTCTTGTGTTTCGCCCGACAATGAAAACTGTTGTAAAAATTCACGCAACGATTGATCCAATGTTTTCTTTTCGAATGTAAAATATTTCAAATATTCATCAGCAACTGCTCGACTAAAATCATTGCTGTAAGTAGAAAATGAAAGAAAATATGTATGATGAAATATGTTATTGTAATAAAATTTTAATGCAATCAGAACACTCTTGCTCACTCTCTTTACCTCTAAAAAAAGTTAACTACAATAGAGGAAAAAATATGAATCTCCACTCTCCCTCTCTCTCTCTCTCTCTCTTTCACTTTAAATTCAACACTCTAACATCGATCACTCAAAAGTACTTACTTTTTACTGAGATGACGCGATACATCGCTCTTCTTGAAACCATCAAGTGAATACAGTCTTTTAGCCAAACGTATCGCTGATGGCATATCGACAGCCTTGGGAGAATAGTGATATGAATGTAATGATTCTACGTCACTACCATCATCAGAGACGGGTGGTGATGAATCACGTCCATCTCCACTATTACCACCACCACCACTGCCGCCAGCATTACCACCATCAGTTGTGGTTGGCAGCGTTGTTGGTGAGTCCTCTGTTAATGTTGCCAACTCATCTTCGGAATTTTTGAGTTCAGTATATGCTGAACGTGATGACGACGATACCATATTATTACTGCTATCAATGCCACGTACTTGTATAACTAATTTATGTTCAGATTGCTGCTGTTGCTGTGCCTTTTGTTGTCGTTGCATTGCAGCATCCGAAACCAAAATGGTCGAATCGGAATCACTTGGATCACTAAGTACCATGCCGCCTAAAAGATCGCGAGAACTAAGTAAATTATCATCGTCTTGATAGTCGGGACTGGAAATATTTGAAATTGCTTCCGAAACACTAAGATCTCGATCAGCACCACCACCACCACCACCACCATTATTACCCCCTACAATACTATGACTACCACCACCACCACCACCAGTACCATTATTAGTGGGACATTGTAACAAACCCATTGTCGGTTGTGCTGCGGATGTTGCTGCTGTTCCTGCTGCTGCTGCTGCTCCGGTTGTTGTTGTTGCTGTTGTTGTTAATGTAATCATGCCGCCACCATTTCCATTACCATTACCATTTGTTGCGTTTTGCATATATTGTTGTTGTTGTTGTTGATGTTGATTACCATTGCCATTACCATTTCCATTAGCACTGAGCGCACCTTTTGAGCCAGACGACGACATCACCGATGACGACACCGATGTTGGTGAAGCTGGACTTCCAGCCGAATGTTGTGGCGACGAGCTTATTGAACTTGAATGTGAAATTGAATGCGAATGTGAATTTGATGATGAGCTATTATGACCACCACCACCAGTAGCATAGTGATGATGATGATGATGATGTTGTTGTTGCTGCTGCTGTTGTTGTTGTTGCTGTAGCAGTTGCTCCTGCGATAGCGGTGCGTTATAAGTCCAAACTATGCGATCACGATTCGAATCCTAGAGCAAAAAATGGCAAAGAGAGACAAAATAATAAAAATAAAAAATAAAAAATAATAATAAAATACAGATTCAAATTATATTAAAATTGATTGCATAAATTTAATTATAAAAAAAAAATGCTTTATAAATGAAAAACATTTTCCCTCAATTTTTACAAGCTCTAAAAAAAACTCTCTATATTAGTAGTATCACTTGTAAAAATAATAATGCACAGAAAATGTGCAAAAAGAGCAATTTCACTCTTCCACAATGATAACGGCCTTTTTTTCATTATTTTCGCTCACTCACTCACCCACTTGTGAGTACAACTCAAATTAAATAGGCAGTGTTGCCAATTGTTTGAAATTCAAGTGTGAATGAAATAGAAATACTACCTACTTAGTTACTTCTCATATCACTCAATATCATTATATCGCAATAGGAATATATTTAGTAATAGATAATAGTGAATATGAATAAGTAATTATTGCAACACCAAAAAGTATGCTAGTATTTTGAACAAAAATCCGCCCAACTTGTAGGTAAATATGTATGTGTTTGTATTCGTATTAAAAAATGTGCATATGAAAATGTAAAAAATTACACTGCGTGACATTTGATTATACACACTTGAATTTTAACTTCAAAGGAATGTGGAATAAATAATAATTTGAGATTTTGGCTTACAGCTCACCATATCCTGATATGTCCTCTCTGATAAAAACAATTTGTAATTTCTTGTAAAACATTAAATTTTCAATTTTCAATAATTACAGAGCATTGAGCTATTTTTAAAATATTTTATTTTTTAAGAAGATCTCTCAAAATCTCCCACAATGGCTTTTCCAATTGCGATTTTTTTCCAAAATAAATCATAGATCCATTTTCAAAACTCCAAATTTGAATATAGTTTGTGATTGTAGGAAACCCCATTTAGATTAGAACGGTTTTTGTTGAAAATATCATCTTGCAGAATATTTTTATCGATTATTAGTACCGACGTGCCTATGAAATTGTCCCGAATATTTCGAAATTCGGAAAAATGATATCATTGATTCCGAATGAATTGTAAATTCGGTATTTTCTCGTGATATTTCATTCGAATGTAAGTACCCGAAGTAAGTGCCCTACTAAGTAGTAAGTAGCCCTGCTTCCCTGTTTCAAATGAGACCCTAATTCTACAATACATTGAAGAAAATTTAATTCAAAAAATATTTAAACTCAAATTAAAAATCCAAATATATGTTTATTTTTTTATTTTTTATGTATGCGTTCTGAACACAAATTCAACTTTTGGTAATGATTCAGGCATAACACTTTGCGACAGGAGCAAGAGGAAGTAGGGTTAAACTTGTTCGTATCCCTTAACGCCCTATATTATAGGAGTTAGAATTTAAAGTAGTATTCACTTATTTATAATAATAAATTAATAATGGGAAAAATGTAATTTTAAAAAGGATTTCTCTGTCCACCGCATACTGATAATATATTTAAAAGTATTGAAGTCAACTTGACTTGAGAGAATCAATCAATCAAAAGAGAACGTGACGTTGAAGCAAGGACAAACTCCTTATTCATCAAGTGGACCACGCGAAACCAGACTGAAGTCTGTTAGAGGATATGAGCCCTACGGCTGATACCTCTGAGGGCTAACCACAAGTGTTACTGGCACTGCGACCATACGAGGTCTTTTGTACCCAACTGCGTCTACAACACTAGAATCTCCTCTAGAAGAATGATTTTATTACTTGGTAATACCAACTATAGGCTATAGCAATCTATAGCAGAAATTTTAAAATAAAATAAGATCAATGCATTTTTATCTCTTTCAATATTATAAGATCAATTAAAATCCAAAAGTAGGAAGCAAAATTTAGCAATGGCTCTTATTATTCGATTGCATTCGATTTTCGATCTTCACTGGTTATCGAATATCGAATATCGATTGTCAAATTCATATTATGCGCTGTGCAACCCTGCAGACATTTTTGTTGAGAACGAATTTTCTGTCAAACAGAATTTTGCTTTTGTTGTTGTAGAAATTACTGAAAATGTAAGTGTTTAGGGTTTGTTTTTTTCTTTTTTGCGACTAAACACTAATTCTAAATAATTTTTATTAATTTCATGCAGGTCCAAGGGCATGAGTACCAAACAACAACTGAATAGACTGGTTTCACTGATGGAAAAAAAATCCAACCCAATCTAGTGAAATTCACAATAACACAATTCTTCATCGAATGAGCGTCAAAGTACCACATGAAAATTCGTTCGGTCACCACTTTCGACCACATTCGAAGATCGAATGCAACTCATAATAAGGGCCAATTACTCACAAGCAATTCAGCAATATCTTACAATTATCGTGCGACGTTTTTTTAACAAAAACATTTCATTGAGTATACAAATTTTTAAACATTTAAGAAAAAGTAAAAATTCAAGTATGTTTTATCCAATACGACGCAGTGTGTATTGCGTGCTCATTTTTGTGTGTGGCATATGTCTTCTTGTTTGCATGTGTGCACTAAAACATAGAGTAGATTAGAAGAAGAAAATAACACCATTCATGCAAGACGTAAAACAGTTTTAATGGAAAAACAAAAACACCCAAATTAAACAATTATAGAACAAATCACCAATTCAGCCTAAAAGCATGCTACACATATAAACAGACGAATAGTATATCATATTTCAAAGAACAAACTGTCAATTAGGAAAATTGCATTAAATCAAATGCAATGAAAAATAATGGAAACAAATTTGCTTAAATCGAACAAAACAAAAAAGCCGACAACAAACAAAAGGAACAAAAACATCATCATTTCAAAATCTTTCTCTGAGTGAGTGTTGTTGAGTATGTGTGGGAGTGTGTGCGTGTGTGTGTGTGTGTGTGTGAAATAAAGAAAACCTTTTTCATAAAAACTGCTTCATTAGCTGCTTGAGACGTCGTCGTAATCATGCAATTATCATCATTATGATGTAGTGTAGCTTCAATTGTTGTTGTTGTTGGTCTTATTGTGAACGTTGATGATGATGATGATGTTGTCGGAGGCTCTAATGTTATATGCGGTATTACAATTTTTACTTTACGTTGACGTTGACGTCGACGTGCATTGAATAAATCACGTTGACTAATGATCATACGACATGGTGGCGATGCTGGCATCGGTGCTGCCATATTTTCATAGTTAATTTTATTACGAAATGCTGTTAATTGCTGCTGCTGCCGTTGTTCTTTTAGCTCACATTTGCCAACTCCTTGTTGGTGCGTTCGTGCCGCTCTCCTTGTCACTATTGTTGTTGTTGTTGATGATGATGATGGCGATGACGATGCACTTAATGTACGCTACTCCATTTTATTTTTTGCAAAAACAAAACAAACGTTAGGTGGTGGGGGACCAAGGTGTTAGAAGAATAGGAAAACAAAAACAATGCAATGGAGGATATGTAATGGCATAACATTGTAGGTATAAAAATTAATATGTGTGAATGCATTTATAAAAAAATCGAGCAATTTGCAATAAAATGGGATATTTTTCTTGTTCGAAAAGACACAAATAAAAAACAACGAAAAACGTAACAAACCAAAGTGGAACAACAACAACAACAATATTTAGTAACAACATTGGTAACAATTGTAATATAATCATAGGAACAAGAATAAAGACATAAATGAGAACAATAACAAGGAAGTAGACAAAGACATTAGAAGAAGTAGAAGTAGTAAAGACAACAAGATGTAAGAAGAAGAAGAAGAAGAAGAAGAAAAGGAAAAAGAGTAAGAAGAAGAAAACAGAGACAAAGAAAAATTAGAGAACCAAATAGACAAACATAGATAAAAACACACACGCAAACGCACACAAAATAAAAAATGTAACTACACATATAAATTAGATCTGTTCAAATCATCAGAATATAATTTTTAATATGCTCAACGTTATTTTAAGAGCTACTTAAGAAAAGAAATTGCAAATTTCGATTTATTTCAACGTAAAAAAAAAATTGAAATTGTTTAAAATTTCATATTTTTGGATAAATCTAATATATTTATTTAAGTTTATAGCTTGAAAAAAATAATATAAAATAATATGGCAGTCAACACGCACAATCAACAATATTACGAATGAAATACAAACGGTATTTGTATAATGCAAAACAAATTAAGATTGCGCACTCCGACATTTAAAGATATACGAAGCGCAAGTACACATGTGACGTCATCATATCAAATGCATTCTCAAATTTTATAAATTTTGCATTTACTTTGACATGAATGAATGTCACCATGTGTACTGAAAATGATAATACAATGATAAATGTACGCAGTGCGTAATCTTTCAAGTTTTTCATTCATGATAAATGAAATAGATTTTAATACAAAGTGATTATCATAGGACAATATGAGCATTATAATAAATGCAAATCTATGTATAATAAAATACGTAGATACTAAAAACCAACTTATCAAATTACTTAGGGGATTCACAAAATGTCATATAATATGTCATATTATCAAAAAAATATTATAATAATAATAAGTATGTGGCACTTATAGGCTCCGAAGGGCCCTTGGGCCGAGTTTCTGTACCAGTTGGTGTTGGTGCGTATTAAATATTGGGCAGTATTATTAAAATCATAATGTTATAAAGTAATCATTTTCAATTTAGCACAATAGAATTCTATATGGTATGATTTTAATGTGTTGCAACTTTTGTATGTTAAAATAGCGCCAATAATTATGAGGCTCTGTCAAACAGAATTTCTACCCAGATTTTTGTGTGGGAATCATGTCAAACATATCGATTCTAACTTTAAGTTGATCTTAATTTTGGCTATACCTACGAGGCTATGTGTTTAGATGATTAAGGTTTGCCTTAAAATAATCGTACAACGTGTTAGAATTGTTAAATTTTACTACAAAATAGTTCTTCTGTAATAGCTATACAAATCACGCATTACGGCATGATTAGCATGATTAGAATTGAGCAAAATTCCGAAAACATTAGCTCTGTAAAAGCTCTGCCCCAAGGACTCTCCGTCATCGAAAATGTTGATATTGTTAGCGAAAGTGTTGAAAAATATCCAAATTTATCAATTCCGCTGCACGAACAGCATTTCAGTTTGCACTACTGCACATTATGACGTATTTTGAATTTGAGTTTGCGTCTTCAACCTTCAAACTCACATAAGAATTGAAGCCTAACGACTACGAAATGCGTAGAACATACGCGGATTAGAAGTTTCAACAGCAGCAAATAGATTTTTCGAGCAATATTGTGAGACTAATTTTTTCGAACAAAAATTTCTGATGAGTCTCATTTTTCGAACAAATTTTTCTTCAGTTATAAGACTGATTTTTCATCAAATTTTCATAAACATACAACATTGTCGAATCTGAGGCAATGGGAACCATCACATGATTGTTCGAAGAGCATTACATGCTCATTATCATCGGTCATTGGTCCATACTTCTTCAAAAACGAGTCAAATGATGGTAATGACAAAGCCTAAACAATATACTGGAACAAATTTAGTTTCAAGCCCATAAAATGTATAACTTTATATATTAGGTGACTTGACATTATGACATACATATGACACATGTGAGATCTTGTGAATGACCAAACTATAATTTTTTTCTAACTACATAATAAATAAATTAATATAAACAAACAACAACCAACAAATAAATTACGAAACAAAATGCTACATAAATTTCTAAATGTGGTACAAAAATGTTTATAATTTATACTTGTGACTATTTTTGCAAAATTTCAAAACAATATGTGACATTTGATTTCAATTTTGACAGTCAGTGTTACACACCAAATATTGATATGTAACCACCCATCAGTTTATTGAAGGAATAATATGATTTCGATAATATCACCAAATTAGCACCGAGTCACCGAGACTACGAAGCTAACTGCCAGTTGTCATATTGTGATTATCAACGAATGACTTCTGTGACTGGATGAGTGATGATCATTGGAGACTATTATTTGGAGAATATAATCAAAATAAACTAATCTAGTCAATACGTCAGAAATGATTCACTAAAGAGAAGGAAACATATTGAATTTGGATTTCAATTTTTAAACAAACTCTACACACTATAAGTACATAGTAGGTATGTAGGTAGGCAAGCAATTATTATTGTACTATGGTACATACTTTTTTACAATACATATTTATGTAGATTGTGCTATGTTTTTAGAATTCATCTGCCATTTTCTTTACCTGCGAATCTTCCGAATCTTGTCTTGTATCTAATAGTGTATTCAGTGAACTATTTACATCCTCATCAATATCGATGGGTATCACAGCAGCAATGCCTTCACGTTGTACTTGCTGCAGATGATCCTCTGATTTACTTGTACGAAAACCGGCTGAATCACATTTGCGCACAACAACACCGTTGTGACGGCGCACGACAACAACAACATCTGAATTACCGCCACCACCGCCACCACTAGAAATAGCACCGCCACCAATACCACCAACACCCGTACAACAACCAACACCAAGGCTTGATGGCTCCGGACTGGTTGGCACAGAATTAGCAGTCTCCTTGTCAATGAGTGGTGTCGACAATGAAATTGGTGATGTAGGCACTGAGAATGATGTTTCATCTTGCGATGTATTCGCCCCAACTGTTGCTGACGATGAGGATGAAGATGAGCCGGAACCACGATGATGTGTTGATGATTGTGCTGCGTGGGGTGGATGATGATGATGGTGATGATGATGATGATGATGGTGTGGATGATGATGATGGCAATCGATTACATCAACACCACCTCCACCACCAGCACGTGCTTTATACCGAGCAGCCGCTTTTTGTTTCAACACACGCAAACGTTGTTTTGCCGAAACGGATGTCAATGAGTTCGATGAGAATTCTTCTCCATCGCCATCGCCATCGTCATCATCATCAAGGTCATTATCATCATAATGTGTCGCCAAATATTGTCGATCGCTTATCTCATTTCCACCACTTACACCGCCGAAACCACCACCACCACCACCGCTATTATATGTTTCAATATTGGTGATGTCATAGTGTGTTTGATCCTCTTCATTCTCATCATTATCATCATCATCATCATCATCATCATCATCATCATCCTCTTCCTCCACATTATGATAGTGTTGCTGCTGTTGTTGACGATAATATCGTTGACGTTTACGTGAATCACCTGTTGCGCGTTGGCGTGCCTCTTGCTCCTCTAAAATATATTCACCTTCATCGATGTCATCAGCACCATCATCATTGTCGTCGTCGTCATCATCGTCATCACGTTCGATATCCTCGCATAACAATAATGTATCATTCGTAAGTGAATCTTTACGATATTGTTGCTCCACACCACCAACAACACCACCACCTCCACTGTTGCTATTATTATAACTATTGTTAATGTTGTCGCGTTGTTGTTGTTGCATTAGTCTATGTTTCGTTTTCTCTCGTTGCTTATTATTGGAGTTGGCTGCAGGCGAATCCACCGATGAAGATGATGTTGGTGATGATTCACCAGAGGCACGTGGCGCTAAGGCACCATTCGAACGTGCTGTTGCACCAGCACGTTGCATAGCTGCCGTGGTGGTTATTGTAGTAATACGATTCGGTGAGTCGCGCAAGCTATCGACCTATTAAGAGGGAAAGAGAGAGAGAGAGAGAGAGATAGAAAAGAGGTGATTAACGGGTATCTTTTGAATTTGCTAATTTACTGAATCTTCTGATTTTATCAACTGATTAAAAATTCTAAAATACAGCAAGTTTGTGTGGTTTTTTTAAGTTTATTTTCAAAACATTTTTGCGATGGCTAAAATTGATAGCTGATGAGCAAAGTTTGAATGTCATCTCTCAGACACGAATATTACAAAATCAAGCAATCGACTCGATGTATTCGACGAATTTGCGATGACGGCCAAAAAGAGCTACGTTACGTCCAATGGCGGATAAAAATGGAATAAGAAATATTGGAACCAATTGGGATAATGGGGGGATAAAACGAAGGTAGGACAAAATGGGATAAATCATTAACGGGGTATTACTGTATATGAAAAGAAAAATATCAAACGAAACGAAGAGAAACGAAATGTCAATTTCTTGAGAACAAAACAAAACCCTTAGGTTCTGGTTGTGAACCATTCTGAAGTCTTACAGAAGTTTAGGATATAGGTACGTTGTTACAGAAAAGGTATTTCACCGTTTTCTCATCCTTCTCGTTCCCGTAGCTTGTTGCAAGCCTCTGCAGGGGGTCCGTAGCTGGCGGCCCTTAAGCCTATGATCCAATGCCCTGTAAACTCTCCTACAAGAGTTTGGAGATCTCCTCTAATAAGTCCTAGAAAAGTATTCCTTTTTGCTTGGTTTGATTCGGGACACATTCTTCGAGATCTTCTACACTCAATGGGTGAATTCTAAATTGAGTGTTCATAAGTAGCTTAAAAATGTATACCGCCCATCGATCCACTGATTGTTACCATCCAACTCTAGCACAATCGTAGGCATTTTCATTCACGGTAATATATCGATCACCGAAAATCCACAGTGTTTGAGACACTTCCATATTTATAGTTATTTCCGAGGGAGCTAACTCCTCGGCCTTTATCATCTGTTCGGCTTTTGTCGATGGCATAAATTTCAGCTCGGAAGACGTTATAGAAATTTGGTTGTTTGAAAAATTTCTATTATATACGAAAAGGTACCAACTCCTGCACCGATACCCATCTTATATCCATCTTAAATGTCCAGTTACCTCCATGCCAGGGCGCTAGTAAATTCCCAATCTTACCTTAATGAAATGTTGACGCTATAGTGAGTATCAAATTCCAGCATTGGTACCAGGAAATCACTAACCGCTCGGTGTAAATTTTATTTCATCTTTCGCAGAATGGAGCAAAGTATACCGAGGTAGCGGAACGCATGGTATTCTCTTAATTTAAAAATTTCTATTGTTGCCGTGTTTCTATTACGCAGGTCAATTAGTAAAACTTATCTCCAGCTACACTATCTCCAGCTTTACATGCGGTGTCAATCGTAATGCTCATATTATGCATAGACTGATTAGTTTTTTTTTTCTTTGCGGAGTTTCCGTGTACTCTCAATGTGTAATATATGGTCTCCCGCACCATTTTATCTTGAAAGTTCTCTTCCATGAGAGGTTAGAGTCCAGGTGGACTTCAAGGTGTCACTTTAAGTTTCATTGCGACTTTCCTGATTGTTCCTGGACCTGGACTAGAGTTGATGATTCTGTGTCCCAACATATTATTAATCCATCGTGATATCTTGTTATCTACCTGAAATATATTCTAGCTCACCATGAAAATTTGAAGTCACTCGCACGTCATAGAAATTAATATTTTGTTTCAAGTTGAGATTTTATTCAAATCGTGCGACTCAAATTCATATTAGTTGAGAAAGCTTACTAAAATATAAGTGCAATACAGAGAGCAGAGCCGTAGTCTTATTTCGAAATTTTCAAATTATCTTCGATCGAAAGTGAAACGCAGAATATGGTCTATTGGTAAATGAAAAAATTGATACTGGCTTTCTATTTACCTTTTTAGCATGAGCTGGCAATAAATCACTAGTCTGTGGCGTCCTTGACAAATTCAATATTAAATCACCAGTCATCATGTAAGCCTCAAAACGAGGAGCCGCCTTTATGGGTTGTGGAGGTGCTGAAATCGGTTCTGAATCTCGATCTTGCTCCTGCTCCTGCTGCTGATACCGTGTACTGCTGCCACTATAACTATTCGAATGTTGCAAATTTGTCGTATTATTATTACCACCACTGCCACTGCCACTGCCACTGCCACTGCCATTAACCGATACAGTCGCCTTAGTAGGTATCTGTGATGGCCGTGGTCGTTTATGCTGCGGCGAATGTTGTACTGGTGACTTTTGAGTTGTAGATTTCAATGCTTGTGGAATACGTGATGGTGGTGGACGACATGTTGGTGATGTTGATGTTGCATATGCCGTCGTCGCCGTCGCCGCCACTGTCGTTGTCGCTATCGTTGTCGTCGTCGTCAACGTCGTCGTTACATTCGATGATCCATCAATTATTTGTATTTTACCAGATGAAGCTGAAGAATTCCGACTATGATGTGTTGATTGTGGTGATAATGATGATGCTGATGAAGGTGGTGGTGATGCAGTCGTTGTTTGATGATGACGATGTGGCAAGTTTGTTGTTGCTCCTAATGATGATTTATAATAGCGTAATGATGAAGAGGATGAGGCAGGAGGTGAGGAGACGGCAGTGTAGCTACTATTCAAATTTGAATTGTGCTTATCACGTGTTGTAATTGGCGATGAATAATCATAAATGTTTTGATGCTGCTGCTGCTGCTGATGATGACGACGATAATGTGATGGCGATTCAATGTCGATGTAATGTGGACTTTTCGTATTAGCCAATTGCTCTTTGATGCGTGCCTTTAAATTGGGATCTGTGAAATGAAAAATATAAATAATATTAAATATATACTCTAGGCAGATATTATAATACCACTTGATATTCACTCAAAAGTTAAGGATTAATATGGATAAATAGAAAGAGAAAAATTTTTACAATTTCAGTCACTTTCACAGAGAGAGAGAGAGAGAGAGAGAGAGAGAGAGAGAGAGTTTGAAAGCCGCAAGCGAACGAAAGCAAGAATTGGCACCAAATGGCAACAAAGATAGAACGAAGCGAACTCGTTCTACTACCAAGGCTCTGAGCAATTATGCGAAGATACTGAAATTTAATTTTTTCTTCATATTTAACCGACCCAAAATATGCGAGTAATTTTGTAAGTACACTAGGTACAATTTTGTACGCTCCGTTAAAAAAAAGGTGTGAGTATCTTAGAAATGGTGATCTTCACAGGTGTCGCCTCTAGAGATGTAAATTATTTGTGCGACTCCCAATAATTTTTTCTCTTTAATCACTTTCTTCTTAGAGGGACGTTTTCATAGTATTCGCTCCCAAAGTGACTTTAGGGAGTAAAATATCTAACTGACCTTCATTAATTTTTTTCTCCTCAACATTTTTTCTGAACATACTTACTTCCTACCTCCACCCCATAGAGCACTTGAAAATCAACAAACAACATCATATTTGCCCCGAAGTCGCCGTTAGAAATGCAGATGGGCCGACTACATTATCTTTGTGATTCCAATACTTTTCCGAAATATGATTATCCCCTGGCCCTAGCTTTTATCTCTACCTCTACCCTGAAAGATTGACGTTTTTAGAAATTAGACCGTCACCAGTCGTACGACCACCATAGTGGAGTCATATACAACGCCATTACATTTTTGCTCGCTAACCGTTCTCCAAAATCTATTTACTCTCTATCTTTGCCCCTGGGAAAAGTCAAAGTAGCTATCAGCTGTCAAAGTCATTATAGATTGTTAGTTCTTTATAGAAAAATTCACTCCTTGACATCAAATAATTCAAAACCACTGACAAAATTAGTACAAAATTACGTCAATTTTATTGTCGATCATCTAACTTAGCAAGCATAAGCGCCTATTAATTTATTGGAATCCAATATAAAAATTCGAAATTATAATACTTTTTCGTGAGAAGAAATGAAAATTTACTGAGTTACTGATTGTCAAATGACGGACGCAAATGACCCAAAAATGGGATTTTAATGGTAAATCGAAAATTTGAGGTTATTTTCTAAACCCGATTTCGTGTTGTACTCGACCAGGCCTACAACTTCCACTAGGGTACTTGAAAAGTTAATTAAATTTTCTGTCAAATCACCGTACAATTTTCGGTCCCGGTTCAATACTACCATTGCAAGACTCTATGAAGCTGCTGAATGCCTGTGAGAAAATCCATTGACCGGTTAGTTAAGTCTTTTGAGTGAATACCCATATATGAGTGCATACGTAGTTAACACTTACCGCGTTTCAGTTCGAGCGTGACCAAATCATCAGATAAGCGTAAGCATTTTAAAACTGTCAATGGTAAAAAGTGCAAAAACAAATTAAGTTAAAATTATTATATGAATAAAGTAGTCTTATCGTTTAATAAAATATATATTTTTTTTTTGTTCAATAAAATTTTAATTTCTAAAGCCTATGCAGGAGAACAAAATGCTGCGTGATTTGTAGCAATCATGGAACATTCTAAAGACCGCATCTAATTGTGCCACACTCACAATTAGTGTAACATTTTTTCACAAGCAATTTATGGAGAAACCGCTGAAGGGAGGCATTTCTTAAAAGTCTTGAACAACGTATCTCAGTGGATAATTCTACACCGTTGAGATTATTGCTTATTTTGAGTCAGCAGACTGTAAAAAATGCCAAACTTGGTAATGGAAACGTCAAATCGCATCTATAAATTATGGTTTGCGATTCCCAAATACATTTAGAATGATATACGGACGTGTCTTTCTTTTCAATTTCGATATGCAGCAACCCCCTAATTTGAGAGGTTCGGTAAAAAATGTCTCAGACAAAAAGTGGTTGGGATGGGATGAGGGAAGTGAATCCAGCTCGAGGTCAAAGTTCCAAAGAAATGGAAGGAAAATCAACAAATCACCCGCTTCATAGCTGCATAGAAGTCGCACCCAGAGGGATAAAATCTATGACCGACCCCCCGACCCATCTGCGCCCCTTAGACTGGCTCTCCTACGAATTTTACGTATTTGTAACGGTGTACAAGTTTGGGTACAAAAGATCTCGTTTGGTCGCAGTGCCCGTAACACTTGTGGTTGTCCCCCAGAGGTATCAGCTATAGGGCTCATATCCTCTAACAGACCTTGGTCTGGTTTCGCGTGGTCCACTTGATGAACAAGGATTATGTCCTTGTTCCAACATCACGCTCTCTTTTGATTGATTGATTGGAACGGTGTACAGGTGAAAAGTGTATGACTGACCTTTATTAGATGTTCCTTCCAACATTTTTCCGAAACATATTTACCCCCCTATCGACGACCTTTAGGGAGGCTCCCTTACAAAATTGACGTTCTTATAAAATTTGTTTTCTCCGCTCCCAGATCTCGCCCCTACTGGTGGAAAATTTTCTCTCCAACTTCTTTCCGGAATAGATTTACCGTCTATTTCCGGCCCTTAGGAGTCTCCATTATAAAATCGCGATTTTTATATAATTCGCTCTCACCGCTCCCTGACCTCGCCCCTAGAAGAATAAAATGTGTGACCGAACCCCGTTCATTTTTTCTCCCCAACATTTTCTGGAACATACTTACCACCCCTTTCGGGAGCTCGCTTACGACATTGACGTTTTTGAAAAATTCAATGACAAGTGCCCTAAAAGGCACACCCACAAAAATTTCCCCCAGCATTTCTTAGGTGACGCATTTTTTTACGTAATCTCAGAAATTATGACTGGGTTGCATATCAAAATGATGTCCATACGTCACTATAACCATGGCTAACGAACATATGCTACTCCACCACATTACTAATATGTTTGTGGTGTATACAAATCTAATATATAGGAACAAAATAGATTGACTGACTCACCCTCTTTCGTTGTATATCGATGGACATCAGTGCCATTAACTTTTAAAATAATATCACCAGCTTCGACCTGAAAATAAAGAGAGAGAGAGAGAAGAAAAAATGAAAAATCAAATCAAATTGTAAACATTTTATTACACGGTTTAAGTAATTAAGTTTCTTTTTTCTCCGCTACTGTTGTATTGGTAATGATAGGTGTTGTACCAACTACATATTTCAGTCGTTTACAGAAAATAAATTAGAAATGAAGTTGTATTAGAGCAAATACATACAAAATCGTTTGCTTTAATTCCCCAGTAATTACTTGTCGATAATAATTGATTTTCAAAAATATACATTACACAGTGAGACAAATCTAATCGATATTGAGTTAAACCAAAAACAATTGATAGTTTTAGGTCTCAATAATACCAGGTTAATGGCTTTTTTCCGAGTTTAGCTCAAATAAGGAATAAATCCTTGCATAAAATAAACACATTTTATTATTAATTTAGTTCTTGAAAAGTCTTTTTAGAAAATTTTAGGTAAATCAAAAACTCACTCGAGTATTTTATTACTAGATCGGGCAAAACTAATCCGGACATGTGTTTGAAAAGTGACATTTCAGTCTATATATTTTGTGAATACAGTTTTGTAACTCGTTTGCCGTGTAAAAAGTTATATTGATTTGAAGATGAGGGCAAAAAAATGCCGAAAATTTTGTCCCTGATAATGCTATAGGTGAAAGCCGGACCCAGGAGTGGTTTGTTCGATTCCGTACCGGAAATTTCGATATCAAAGATGCACCTCGCCCTGGTCGGCCAGTCACTAAAAACGGCCGATGAAATTTTGAAACTGTTGGACAAGACCGACAAGCAAGTTATCAGAAGATAGCGGAGACACTAAACATCAACTACGTGACAGTTTGAAATCATCTAACAAGAGCAGAATGAGGAAAGATGCTAGATATTTGGATACCACATGAATTAACGCACAGAAATTTGATTGATCGAATTACCAAATGGCACCATTTGTGAAGCGAATCATTACGCGCGATGAAAATGGATTGAATACGAGAATATCCAAAGCAAACGGTCATGGTCAAAGGCCGGTTACCCTTCACAAACGATTTCAAAGCCCTGGATTGACAGCAAAGAAGGTTATGTTGAGTATTTGGTGGGATTGGAAGGGAATTGTCTATTATGAGCTGCTAAAACCTAGTGAAACGAATAATTCTTGCTTTACCGAAGTAATCAAGGAAAAGCAACCAGAATTTTCCAACAGAAAAGGAGTTGTATTCCATCATGACAATGACAGGCGACATATGTACATCGTTGATGACTCGCAACAAATTGACGGAACTTTATTGAAAAGTTTTGATACATCCGCCGTATAGCCCGGACCTTGCACCGTCTGACTACCACTTGTTTCGGTCTTTGTCAAACTGTCTTAATGGTAAAAAATTGGCCAACCGAAGAGCCGCTGAAAACCACTTGCCCATGTTTTTCGGCGATAAACTACAGCAGTTCTACACCGATGGAATTATGAAGTTACCCAAAAAATGATAAAAGGTCATAGATAATTAAATTAATTAATTTTCAATCAAGCAAATTTCTGTTAAAAAATATACTAAAAAACCTCGGATACTTTTTAAATTATCCAATTTTTAGTACGAGAATTTCATTTATGAACTTTCTATTCTTTTATTAGCCGTACGCTAGATGGCGCTGTGGTGCAATTTTATTGAATTTCCATCATTTTTCGTAGATATTCTTAGAAAATACTTATATAAGGATTTTTCGTGAGATGAATTTATTTCTGAGGTTTATTTTTTGAGCATCCATGCATTAGATGGCGCTGTAGACAAATTTTATTGACCTCCGCAAAGACAGAATTTGTATGTTCAAATGGTATGTTATAGCCTAGACAGACGGCAGCCTAATTCCGGTTTACCGAGTTAATTCGAATTAACTCGGGCATTAACTGCAGCTAATCCTCATTAACTCTATGAGTTAATTCTCAAAATAAAAGAGGATTAGGGCAATTTGCGATGGCACCACTGCTGAAAATTTTCTATTGTGAATTTTTCTCGATCCATTTTACAAAATATTAGGTGTGTTCGCTAACAAAAATCTTTCAACAATTGTTAACAGTTTTCAACATGAAAAGCGTTGGCGAACAAATTAACCCAGCTGTCAATTTACAAGTGTCTGATAGTTTTCAGTTCACGTACTTCTTGTAGATTGTCTCATATCGAGAGTGACAGATGACAGAAATTGATAGTGATAGTAATGTAAGTGAGCAGACCTAATAAAACAGTAGTCAGCCGTTTAGTTAATCCTCAATACTGCCGTCTGTCAGGTTAATATTTTATTCGGATTAAGTGCGCCGGTAATCCGGATTAACGCTGCCGTCTGTCTTGGCTATTAGAATTATATGAATTCAATGAATTTTTGAATATCAGCTGTTTTGTTGACTTTGACTTTGACTAAAACATAACGCTTGGGACGTTATCTACATACAATTTTTGAGAGTTATTACAACCCATTAGTGAATAAGGGAAAGCAAAATTTTGAATGTTGCTCTGAAATTTTGAGTAATGAATAAAATCTACTAAGGTGCTCTGCAGGAAGAGAATATTATTTCATATTTTAATTTACTAATGTTAAACTGATTAGATCAAGCGCCTGAGTGGAGGTTTAAATCCCGGAGCCTCTTCTTGTCGTGATGGAAATGGGAATCTGGTTACGGATGTCCAGAGTGTACTGAGCCTATGGAGGGAACACTTCTCCACGTTACTGAATGGCGATGCTGCGAACAATTCCGCCAGTGGAGGAGAATGCCCGATAACCCCAATTACAGATGATGGTGTTGATGTTCCACCACCCGACTATGACGAGGTTGAAACGGCCATTTTAAGGCTGAAGAACAACAAAGCTGCAGGTGCTGATGGCCTGCCTGCCGAGTTGTTTAAGACCGGAGGCGATGAGCTGCTCACCCGCATGCACCAGCTCATAAGCAGAATATGGTCGGATGAAAGCATGCCTGATGATTGGAGGCTCAGTGTTCTCTGTCCTGTACATAAAAAAGGAGACCCCACAATTTGCGCCAACTACCGTGGAATAAGTCTCCTGAGCATCGCGTACAAGGTTCTATCGAGCGTACTCTGTGAAAGCCACCTTATCAGTGTGGCTTCAGACCTGGTAAATCCACCATCGACCAGATTTTCACACTGCGCCAAATCCTGGAGAAGACCCAAGAAAAACAGATCGACACACACCACCTATTTGTTGATTATAAAGCCGCTTTCGACAGTCCGGTAAGGGATTACCTCTACGCAACAATGTCTGAGTTCGGTATTCCTGCAAAGCTCATTCGACTTTGTAGAATGACACTGCATAACTCCCGTTGTGCAGTGAAAATTGGGAAGGACCTCTCCGCACCGTTTAATACCGAACGGGGTTTCAGACAAGGTGATTCGTTATCGTGCGACTTCTTCAATCTTATTATGGAGAAAATAATACGAGCTGCTGATCTACGACATAATGGCACTATCTTCAACAAAAGTGTCATGCTGTTAGCGTATGCCGACGATATTGACATAATCGGCATGAACACGCGAGCAGTCAGTGCAGCATTCTCAGAGTTGGAAAGAGAGTCGCGTCGGATGGGTCTCACGGTGAACGAGGGCAAGACGAAGTATCTAGTGTCAAAAAACAAAGAGTCCCGGCGTCTTGGACAGCACGTCACTGTTGACAACTACGCTTTTGAAGTAGTAAGGGACTTTGTCTATCTTGGAACCAGCATTAACAGCAGTAATGACGTCAGCTTGGAGATCATGCGTAGGATAACTCTTGCTAACAGGTGTTACTTTGGGCTGAGTAAGCAATTGAGAAGTCGAGCCCTCTCTCGAAGAACGAAAACTACACTCTACAAGTCTCTCATCATGCCTGTCCTAACATATGGCGCTGAAGCCTGGACAATTTCCACCTCGGATGAGCGAATACTTGGAGTTTTCGAGAGAAAAGTCCTACGCAAGATCTTTGGACCTATTTGCGTTGGTGGCGAGTACCGAATAAGGTACAACCATGAGCTGTACGAGCTGTATGCCGATATTGACATAGTAAAGCGCATCAAAATCCAGCGGCTGCGCTGGCTAGGTCATGTCGAGCGAATGGAAGAACACGCTCCAGCTAAGAAGGTGTTATATTCGGAACCCGCTGGAGGACGACGCAAAAGAGGAAGACCAAACCTCCGGTGGAAAGACCAAGTACTGGAGAACCTGACGGCGCTTGGAATTTCTAACTGGCGCCAGCTAGCGAAGAACAGAGATGGCTGGCGAAGCATGTTATTTTCGGCCTAAATCGATATTCGGTTGTTATGGCCACATAAGTAAGTAAGTAAACTGATTAGAAGACGGCTATAGATAATTGACACTGTCTTCACAAAAAATTGACTTTTTTTAAATTAAGAAAAAATTAATTGAACAACAACGCCAACTACAAAATGTCCCTAAATGCCAAATAGTACGTACCTTAGCATATAATACTCGTACTATACCATATACTCGTATATACTTACATATACATACATATTGTGCTATTATTGCTATTGTAACATTGCATACTATTGATTTTTCCTTTGATTTCAATACTTGTTGTTGTTGTTGTTGTTGTTGATGATGTATTTCGTTACGTCTCACTACATATGAATGTACCTATATACGTACTATACATATACGATATGTATGTGAATTTCTGTTTTATAATCTATTTTAGCACTTGATAAACAACTATTTTTAATTGTCGTATCTTTTGTTACAATCAAAACACAATACATATACAGGCAATATACATATATGTATATGTATGAAAGGAGAAAATAATAAGAAGAAATGCCAACAACAACAACAAAAAGCCACTTAACAACAAATTGACAAGAGTAGAAACAAAATGAAATATAAAAAAAATATGTAAAAAAACAAAACAAAACAAAACAAAATACCTAGTATCAATATGTGTAGCAATATGGGGCGGTATATATTGTATGTACACTGTATGACACTTGCTTATTCACACTTAAAATTTAATTTAATATTTAAATTGGAATACATTTGACGGTCTGCTCAATTATTTATTTTTGCATTGTATCATATAAAAAATGCAAACCAAATTAATGGTGCCGTAGTACGCGGTAACTTCAGTGTTTAGTGCTTTGGTCTTCTGATCCGTTGATTGTGGTCGTGGTCGACCCCTTCAATGGCTGAAGCACTACATCAATATCGAAAAGATTTTTTTTTACGAACGATACCCATCGGCACCGGCAAGCAATTGACAATTCTTACGGCAGTGATAATTTACCATGAAAAAGCTTCTAAAAAAGGGTTCTGCCATTCGGGACCGGCTAATGTAGGTAGATCCCTTCTAATAAGTTCGTGGACATATTCACAGCCTCTGCTATTTCTCTCAGTTTAATTCGATAATTGTCTAATACCAATGGTTGCAGTTTTTTGACATTCCCCAGCGTCCATTGTCTCCCAACCTGGTGGTATTGCCTTACAAAAACACTCAAATCGGCTCACTCAAACGATTGTCAAAAACCTTTTAAATGAAACTTTTCAATATGATAACCAAGGAACGCATACGTCGAATTTTAAGATTAATTTGATGTCTACATTAAACATTTTAAGCATTTAATTCTTTTTAATTCTATAATTTTCTCATTTTTTTTTTTGCCCCAACGAATAAGAAATCGTTTTTTGATATATTATTTCAAAAAATGGAAGCCCAACAGTTCAGTTCATTTTGAAGTAAGTAAAGCCTAATTTGGTCTAAGTGGGCAGTGATGACGACGTAATTAGTCGCGTAAGCGTAATTTAGCTTCAGAAAAGAATGAAAATTAAATTTTAGATTTTCGATAGAAAGAAATGTGATATTCGACGGACCATAGCAGTAACACTACATGGATTTTGGGTCACTAAATCCGAATTACAGATCGGATTTCCGACATCGTCCTCAAGTTTCTTTCACACTACATAGATTTTGATTTCTTGAATCATAATTCGAGGTCAAATTTTCGAAGTCAATTGAACACAATTTTGGATTCAGCTACCCAAAATTCATAGAGTATAACTACACCGATTCGTCGGTCATTAGTTAGTGTTATTAGTGTTATATCCGATGGACCAGAGTAGTCATATAATATGAATTTTGGATCGCTAAATCTGTATCCAGGATTAGATATCCGCTATTGCGATCTGATTTCTATCTAACCACAAATATCAAATTGTTTCTACTTTTACTTTTATGGCCCGGAACCAGTAGTTGCTCTTAGCAGCAGGACGGTGAAGACAAAGGTCGAAGAGTGGATAAAGAAATTCCATCTCACGTGATGGGAGAACTTATCTACTTGTAGGCAGGCAAAGGCTTCGTTGAGGCTATCAAAGGGCAGTAAATCGGACGAATGATTCTAAGCTGGTCGACTGCATTAATAACTGGGCATGGCAATTTCGGGTACCACCTCAGCAAGATGGGTCTTGTTAAAGGGGAGGATGCTGACATTTGCACATTATGCATGGAAGAGGCAGAGACAGCGGCGCACATAGTGTGCCAATGTCCTGCATTGGCAAGCAGGAGGATGTCCACACTGGGTCGCCAATTTATTGATGAACTCGAAATGTGGAACATACCCCACAAAGACATCCTTGAAATAACGCGTGATGTTATTATGTGGAAGGAAGTAGAAGAATTCTGCAACCGAACAAATAATTAACACACGATTTGAGGGACGAAAAGGGACCCATATAAGTGGTCTGATTCGGCTAATCCCTAAAAAAAAATATATATAAAAATATATATACTTCTAGGGCTGTGCTATTAATCGTTTAGTTGAACAGTCTGATTAATCAAAATACTGATTAATGAATTATTCGATTAATCAAAATACGAATTATTCGATTAATCAGAATTTTGATTAATCAAAAAAATTTTTCATTTAGTTTTTCTTTGGTTTTAAAATTATTTATAAAATTATTTGGAATTAAAATTTTGAAATGCATTCTCATATTTGTTGTTATGGGAAGTTACCTGTTTATTTGGTATTGGATATTTTATTCGAATAATTTTATTCTAATTAATAAAAATTCTGATTAATCGAATAATTTCAATATTTAAATATTCAAAATCATAGTTATGCGAATAATATCTTATTTGATTAATCAAATTGTTCGAATAAATGATTAATGGCACAGCTCTAATTACTACCATTATTTTTTGAGATTATGCTATGCTAAAAAATTAAAAAAAAAAATAAATATGTGGCACTTTAAGCCCCGAAGGGCTCATTGGCCGAGCTTCTCCTCAATTACTGTTGTGCGTGTTAAATTTTGGACAGTATTAGAAGGGACCTACTTATTTTAGCCGGTTCCGAACGGCAGAACCCTTGCGACATCACTTTTTCTGAGCTTTGTCACAGAGGTCTTTAAGAAGCTTTTCCACGGCAAGTTGTTACTGTCGGAAGAATTGGCAATTGCTTGCCGACAGGTGGGTACCGTTCGAAAGAAAAATCTTTTCGATATTAAATTTGTTATGCATCAGCCGGGGATTGAACCACGACGTACAGGTCAGAAGGCCAACACACTAACCACTGAGCCACTGCACCCACGGCAAAAAAAAATATTCAACTGAATTAATGCCGTGGGGTTAGAGTTTAGGTCTACCGTAAATGATATCCGTGATTTAAATCTTGACGCGACCAACTCAATCGCATTTTTCCCCGCTCATAAAAATACATAATTATTTCAAAAAATGTTGACCCATCTACCTGTTTGCCCGAACATTGACAATTCTACAAATAATAAAAATTAAAGTAGTTAAAAGCTTATGAAAAAAAAAAACTAAAAAATTAGCGTTTGGAATCGACTAATATAAATAAATCTCTTCGAATATTGTTCATACAAGACTCGGCCAATCGTTTAGAGAGACATAGAATTTCAAGTGAGTTTAATCAATTGTTATGTAGTGTTTTTGGATACATATACACACACACACACACCCAAAACTTGCACATATGCACATCTATTATTTTTTGCATAAGAATATAAGAGTGCAAAAGAAAAATATATATATATATATCAAATTCTATGAAATCATATACTTCAATGTTCTAAAAAAAAGCCTTTTTCTCTTTGTCTATATCGGTCAACAATAGTATGTATGTATGAGTGTGTGTGTGTGTACTTAAAAGTCGACCGCTCAGCCACCAGCCGCCGCCGTTGTACGACAACCACTTAAATAACATAGTACTATTAGAACATGCATATAAATAAATACATATGCTGCTGACGCAGCTATGCTTGTTTCATGTTCGCTTATCAATAAATCAATCAATTCAAAACAATTTATAGTAATAAACATAGATATTGTTGTCATTTTTCATTCCACGTTTTTATATGATTTTTTTTTTTTTTTTTTTGATCTCCCATTTTATTTTTAATATGGTAAATTTCTTCATCGAAAGAAGATACATAGAAACACATACATACATACACTATATATACAAACACACATTGCTATGACGGTTGATTTTTCGTGTTGGTTGGCTGTGCTTCTTAAATTTTAATCAACAAAAATTATTCAATTCGATTCTATAATTTTTTGCACACAAACATTTTTAATTGTTTGCTTTGATTTATTCCACATTTATTTTATATTTGATGCGTAGAAGAAGAGAAACAAAAAAAACGGTTAAATTTGTAATGTCTGCCTGCCTTCTCTTTCAAGGCGTAAAGTTTGCATGACTGCTATGCTTGATAACCGTTAATCGTGGTGGAAATTCGCATACTAAATTTTTGTTAAATTTCACTCCCGCATGAACACATTTGTACTCGTGATGATGCGATACTCACAACCCCATATCGCAGCAATAGCGATAATACAATACAATAATATCTGCACATTATTATATCGGTGGTTAAAAAAAAAACAGATGCAAATTAGTGGGTGAGGTGAAAGATTATAAATAAAATGCTTTTTACAAATAAACAAAAATAATCAAAAAAAAAATAAAAATAATATTAAAGACATATGCCGATGTGATAACTTACACAACTCATTTGATTCATTCACACATTCTCACACATGCTCTCTCATCGTCTCTCTGTTGCTCTCTGCCTCCCTCCCTATCTCTCTTATGCTCTCTCGCAGACCACGTAACGCCACATGTTACTTAAAATGTTCCCATTATAATAACCACATAATGCAATAAGGCAATAGAATTAAGCGTAAAAAAAAACAACAACACAGCTGTCACACCACACCGATAATGCCACATTATTTCAATCGAAAATGAAATTCATAACATGACTGAATATTCTACATTTCCGTCGTTACGTTTGTCGAACGAACAATCTGATTAATTAAAATAAAAATAATGATTAATCGCATCATTCGATTAAACAAAATACAAATTATTCGATTAATCCGAATTTTGATGAATAAAAAAATGTTGTTTTTATTTTTGATCTTTTCTTTAGCTTTGAAACGCATTTTGGAAACAAAAAATATAGGTAAATATGTTCAATATTTTTTGATTAATCAAAATAATTTGTAATTTCATTATATATATATATATATATGAAGTCCTATGGTTCCACGGAGGAACAAAGGGCCACAACAAGTTTCCTCGATTCGTTTCTGTCAAGCGCCAACATCTTGATTTCGTTCCAGCTTTTCTTAGTTTTTATTATGTCTGCCTCCAGGTTTCTCCTCCAGGTCTGCGCGGGTCTGCCTCTTCGCCGGCTTCCTTGCGGGTTCCAGTCGATTGCGCAACGGGTGATGTCGTTTGATGCTCTCCTCAAAACATGACCAAGCCAGCCCCACTTCCTTTTTGTTATTTCCAATCGCATTGGTGTTTGATTGGTTCTGGCCCACAGGTTGATGTTTGGTATGTTATCAGGCCATAAGATGCCTGAGATTTTGAGGCCTACTTTCGATGCTATTTCTTTCACCAGCGTTAATTTCTTTGACATGTCGGCGAAAGTATGTGACATTAGGCAGATATCATCGGCATAATCGAGATCATCAAGTCTCGCATTCAAGCACCAGGTTATTCCCTTGGTTTCAAGAGTCACCTTATTCATAACAACGTCCAAAACAATGTTGAAAAGTAGCGGAGATAACACGCATCCCTGTCGTAATTTTTATACGGCCACTCAGTTCATTTTTATGCTTGATACGATAGCCCGCGTTGCTATAAAGTGCTGCTATTAACTCGATAAGCTTTGGTGGCACGCCTTTACAATCCAGAGCGCTCCAAATTGCATGGTGGTGCAGTGTATCGAATGCTTTTTGGAAGTCGATAAAAATAAGATAGAGAGGAGGGAGAGCCATTCTGCCGATTGTTCCACTATAACTCGGAGACTATTTACTTGATCGACGCAGGAGCGCCCCGGTCGAAAGCATTCGAAAGTCGTATGTTAATTATTTGTGCGATTATTTTCTTTACCATGCTCAACAGCGTGATCCCTCGCCAGTTCTTGCACTCTGATAGGTCGCCTTTCTTGGGTAGGTTGATGATTGCACCTTCCTTCAGCTCTTCAGGTAATTGATCTGTAGCTCAGAAGTCCTCAATCACCGGGCCATTCATTAATCAATCAAAAAATGTGATTAATCTAATAATTAATTGATCAGAATTTTGTTTAATCATATTCTTCAATTAAACGATTTATCACACGTTCCTATTTTCAAGAATTGAAATGTGGAATATACGACTATAGCCCATTGAACATATTTTTACATTTCAATTTTACTGCACTAAATTTTTCCTAGAATTCCTGTAGACTAATTTCCGTCAAAAAATCTCGAGATTAGATTAGATGCTTTAAAAATATTAAACATACCTAATGTTAAAGATAAAAAAAGGCTTTGGACCAGATAAAAAGCTAGAAAACAAAGAACTGGTGGCATTACTAGATGAAAATACATATTAAACCCGAATAGAACTTGCGGAATATTATTAGGGATCGATGGATGGCACAACAATTTTCAAACGTTTTTATAAGCATTAAGAATGAAAAAATGATGTCACTAGATCTGTACCGTTCGAAACCGATCATAAGCATTAAGAATGAAGAAGAAAGAAAGGTTACCGTTCGTTACCGTCCAAAGTAGGTCCCTTTCAGTACTGTAGGACAATAGGACTGAAAGAAAAGCTTGGCCAAAGAGTTCTTCAGGGCCTATAAGTTCTAACTATATGTACATACATATGATAAGGAAAAATGGAAATTCTGTTGAAAGTTGTGACATTTGTCAACCATAATTAGTTTGTAATATATTGAGTTTTTTACAATGGGCCTCATTTGGCCTAAGTATATCCGCGCAAGCGGACAGCCGCCTCAACCTACAGTGGCTCCCAGCTTATTTCGTACAGTGACAGTTTAAAAATTGCTGCAGTCGTAATTCCTAATATAGCAAAAATTTGAACAAAATATAAATGCCATTTTTGAAAGGAAGGTTTGTTTTTTATTTTCCAAAATTTACTTTTTCAAAATTTTAGTGTTTGACACTATAAAAAAATAAAATAAGAAAAAAATAGGAAAATTCATGTCACAGCTTATTTCGTACAGTCTCTTTAAGTTCAAACTAAAAACAAAGTAAGTTGATTTTAATATTTAGTATGACATCCCTTAGCGTTAATGACAGCCTGGAGTCTACTTGGCATTGAATCCACCAATTTTTGAGTGATGTCTGGTGTGATTTTTTTCCATTCCTCCATCAGTACCTTCTTTAGGTCTTGCTTATTAGAAATCTTGTGTGTTCTTATTTTATTGTCCAAAATAGACTAAAGATTTTCAATCACATTCATGTCAGGTGACTGTGGTGGTGGAGACATCAAGTGTGAGCAGTTCAAATAAGCCAAGATTGCACAATCCCAGATTTATGTTTTGGGTCATTATCTTGGTAATACCGAAATTCTTCCCGCAAACCCAGTTTGTCTGCACTTTGAAGTAAATTGTTTTTCAGAATCTCGAGGTACTTCATTTTGTCCATTGTTCCCTCAATAAAAACCAATTCACCTACTCCGGCTGCTGACATACAGGCCCAAACCATTACGCTACCGCCACCATGCTTCACTGTGGGCTTAAGGTTCTCCTTGTTTAGCTCGGTATTAGCTTTACGCCAAACATATGACATTCCGTCCGAGCCAAAAATATTAAACTTAGACTCATCCGCGAAAATAACGGTATTCCAGAACGCAGGAGTATTAATAATATGCTCTTTGGCGAAGTCAAGTCGGCGTTGTATATTCATTTTTGAAATGAATGGTTTCTTTCGGGCTACTCGACCGTTCAAGTCATGATTGCGCAGCACACGTCGGACAGTTTCAGCACTGGATGATTTTCCTATTTCACGCTGAACCTCTGCAGCCAACTTCGGAGCGGATAACTTTGGATTTTTCTTAATTTTTCGTACAATATAACGATCGTCTGATGCGTTGAAAATCTTATTAGGTGCTTCTCTGCCCTTGTTCTCCAACCGATTTTCGCGAACGAAGCGTTGAATGATGTATTGGACAGTTGAGGCACTTAAATTTGTCATTTCAGCAATTTTTTGCACACTCTGACCTTTCCTAAAATGGTTAATTACCAGTTTACGCTGTTCCATCGTTGTACGATGACCCATAAAGCTAAATGTTTAATTTACAGCACTTTAACTATTTAAAATAATAATAATAAAAATTGTTATAATAGTTAAAAAGGTCCAAAAACTCATACAATTCAAAAAAACTTTGTAACTGCGCGGCAGAATGAAACTTACCTACATTGAAGTTTGTGTACGAAATAAGATGTGAGCTGAAAATCAGCTGATCAATAGTTTTTCTCTCTTGCATAACAAAAAGAAAAATTTTTGGGGTTCCCCGTTTTCTTATTAGGTTTACTAAACACATACACAGACATCTACATTCAAAACTTATCGATAAGTTTTTTAGTTTCGATGTTACAGCCATGTACATAAAAATATATACACTGTACGAAATAAGCTGTGAGCCACTGTATATTGAGTTTTAAACAACATTATTGTTTTTTATTCTCGAAAATGTCCGAATTTGTGTTAAATAAGAGCATTTGCGGGAAGTTTTAAATTTCTTTTTTACTTGGAAGAAAAATGCAGCTGAAGCGCATCGATATTTTGCGGAAGTTTATGGTAAATCTGCTCCAACCGACAGATCTTGCAGAGAGTGATTTTGACGTTTCAAGGGCGGTGATTTTAGTGTTGATGACAAACCTCGATCTGGTCAGACAAATAGTTTGAAGATGAAGGATTGGAGAATTTACTGAGTGAAGCCATTCCAAACGCCTGAAAGCCTTAGGAATGATTCTAGAACAAGGACATTGGGTGCCATATGAATTGAAACCAAGAGACATTGAAAGGCGATCAATTGGGTGTGATGTATGATATTATGAGCTGCTGCAACCTAATGAAACCATCACCGGGGATCGCTACGTACAGCAATTGATGCATTTGGGCACTGACAAAGAGCACTGACAAAGTGATTTTGCAGCATGAGAACGCTCGACCTCATGTTGCAAGGCAAGTCAGAACATACTTAGAAACGCTGAAATGAGTGGTCCTACCCCACCCGCTTTATTCTCCAAGCATTGAGCCATCTGTTTACCATTTGTTTCGATGAATAGCTTATGGCTTGACTAAGCATCACTTCCATTCTTTCAAAGAATTCAAAAATTTGGTCGATTCGTGGATCACATCAAAGGACGCATCGTTTTTCCGAAATGTTATCTGAAAATTACCAGAAAGATGAGAGAAAGTAGTGGCTAGCGATGGACAATACTTTCAATAATATATAAATTTACATTGTCATTAAAATAATCGCTTGAAAACAGCAAAAAAAAAAAACACACCGAATTAAGTTGTACTACCAACACTTTAAGCCCAAAAGTAAATAGTCGTGAAATCCGATTATGCATCAACATCTACGGCAAAGTCCATAAACAGAATATGGTCGGACGAAAGTATGTTCAATGATTTGATGCTGTGCTGTCTTCCTCATACATACAAACAGCCAACTACCAACCAAGGATCACTCTTTTAAACAGGTGCTACATTGAACTTAGTCGGCAATCGAGAAGCGATTGAGGACTCTCTCGAAGACCAAAAATCACACTCTACAAGTATTTATGCATGCCTGGCCGTACATATGGTGCAGATGCCAGGGCACCTTCCAGAGCTTGCTTGGAGAGTTCCAAAAAAAAAAAAAATTGATATATAAAATTTTTAAGCAATTTCCGTTGGTGGAGGACATGACAAACTATGATTCGGTCACTAAGCTGTTCTATTCAGTAGAAGGGTCAAATAGTGGAGAACCTGTCAGAGTTTGTCATTTCTAACCGACGCCAATGAGCGAAGGATAGAAAAGCCTTGTGACACATTTTACATTTGGACAAATCCGATCAAAATGTAAATATAAAATGTTCTAAAATTTCTTGTGTGATTTTTTTTTCTGTTCTAAGCAAATAATTCAAACTCAAAAAAATTATTTTTGTTTCTATGCCAAATAACAAGACACAAGAAAATTTTTATTGCTTATCAAGTTTACGGTATCTGGAAGAAAATATTGACGAATGAATGTGCTAAAGTTGCCTTGAGCGGCGAGGCTCACATTATCAAAAGTGGTGAACTGTTGTCGTCATCCAAGCTCATGTAGTACATACTCTATTTGCTATTGGATATTATAATGCATATATTGTGCAACTCATGGCTCTCATCTCATATTACCACTTTTACGATATCTACTCTACTCTAGTGCTACTCGATGATGATGATAATCGTAATAATAATGATGAATGATGTTAAAGATGATAGAAGCTTTGTTTGTTTCGTTAGTTGGCTCGTTCCAAAGATTATTATAGTAGAGAAAAAGAAAAAGAAATATAGACACACATACTCTTGTCTAATTTTTCTAGCTTCAATAGAATTTTTATTGCGGTATTCTTTTCTGGTTTTGTTCTAGCTACTTCTCAGTACATATGTATGTATGTATGCCTAAACCTAATAACCTTATTTTTTTTTTTTAAGTACTCGTACGTACAAAACATATTATATGCTGTATGTGACCGTTTAATTGCAAGTATTGTATTTGCTATTATTGTTGTTAACTATTAGTATTAACTTCAATAATAATGTTGCAATGTGGTTGCAATGAACGACATTTATTGGTAATGGTTACATTTTGCGCTTCTTTATATTTTATGTATATACAATATATTTTGAGTTCAATCACCTAATGGATGACATTGTATGCTGAGTAGATAGCGTGAGTAGCTAGCGTGAAAACTACAAGTGATTGGTACTTGAGTGTATATGAGGGTAATTCTTTCAACACTAATAAATTTGCCGTGACAAAGTTTCGAAAAAAAACTTTTTGACAAATCCTTAAAAGCATTGATTACCCAAAGGCCCCTTGAATAATCAGTCATCGTAGATGAAGTACTCAAGGAGAGCGTTATTTGATGTTTTGGGATGTTACTTTGACCAAGCGTCCAACTTGCGCACCTACATTAAGACAGATCAAATTTATATACCACGAAACGTTGCTAAAGACTGCCATAACCTCTAAAGTCAACTTTAATGCACCAAAATAAAAAATAAGATATTGTCTAAATAATTAGGTATAGGTGAACCTCCCTATATTAAAATGTAATACCTGTAGAACGATCTCATCGAGAAGATGAAGAAATCATAAATGAACTTTCGACAAAAACGATTTGTTCTCAGGTTATGAAGGACAAATGGCACATATGATCTGAACTCATTTTTGAGTATAATGCTTAAGAAAAGATCAAATACACCATAATTTAAAATGTTGCGGTCCAAGGCGCTGGGGCCCTAAAAAGAGTCGCGAACGCTGTTTTAGAAGAAAGAGTTTCTTAAATATTTCTGGAATATATAAGCCCATTCAGTTCAAAAAAGTTATCTTCTGTCTGTAGGGTAACGGCAATGACTACGAAATAAAACGTGCCATAATTTGAAATTTTTAGGGGCCCTAAAAATAGCCCCAAATGGCATTTTAGAAGAAAGAGTTTCTTTAATATTTCTGGAATATATAAGCTCATTCAGTTCAAAAAAGTTATCTTCTGTCTGTAGGGTAACGGCAATGACTACGAAATAAAACGTGCCATAATTTGAAATTTTTAGGGGCCCTAAAAATAGTCCCAAATGGCATTTTAGATGAAAGAGTTTCTTAAACATTTCTGGAATATATAAGCCCATTCAGTTCAAAAAAGTTAACTTCTGTCTGTAGGGTAACTGCAATAATTACGAAATAAAATGTGCCATAATTGTGCCATAATGTTGCGATACAAAGCGCTGGGGGCCCTAGAAAATAGTACAAAACGATGTTTTAGAAGAAAGAGTTGCTTCAACATTTCTAGAGTGCATAAGCCCATTCAGTTCGAAAGTGTTAATTTCTGTCTGTAGGGTAACTGCAATGAGTAAGAAATTTCTAATGATTTTGAATATACCCCATCAGGGCCTTCTTTATGCATAGACTACAAAAGCCTGTATGACCGCGCTGTATAAATATTTAAATAGATAGAAATAAATAATATGAATAATAATAATAATAATATATATTAGGTAAACAAAGATAAAGGATCATTTCAAAACTGCGATGCGGACCCTTTCATAATCAACGCAGATAAGTGGACTAATGGGTTGTCGGAAGTCATGACGCATTTTTAGGGTCACTATTAATGTAGCCCAGTGGTTAGCACGTTGGCCTTGTGATCTGTAGGTCGTTCGTTCAGCCAATCCCAGCACAACTTTAATATCGAAAAGATTTGCTTTCGAACAGAACCCACCTGTCGGAAAGCAGTTGGAAATTCTTCCGGTTGTAACAATTTGCCTTGACAAAGTTTCTAAGAGAGCTATGTGATAAAACTCAGAAAAATAGTAATGTCACAATGGTTCTGGCGTTCGGAACCGGCTAATATAAGTAGGTCCCTTCTAATACTGTCCACAAATTTAACACGGACAACAGTACCGGAAGAGCAATTCGGCCAAAGGGCGATTCGAAGCTATAAGTGCAACATATTTATTTTTTTAGAACAAAATTGAATAAATCACTTAATGCTCATTTTGATAAATAAGCTTTTGAAGTCCTCCGTTTTGCAACAAACAAAATAAACACAAGTCACATGACGTAAGATCCGGTAAGTGCTTCCTATACACGCTGCAGCAACTTTCGACGAATCACTGCACTTTAGCGATTGATAAATTCTGGCAATTTTTTCATAAGAAATGTATTAAAAGCATACAGATGACGGCAATACACCTTCGAATCAACCGCTTGATTACGCGGTAGAAACCCTTATCATTCCAGCATAAACTTGGATGTTGTTCGAGCAGCATTTCTAGAACTCCACCGTGATCGCTTTCGTTGAATATTGTTTAAAACAATAAATTCGGTCACAATGTGTTTCAAGAACGATGAGATGAATTTTTTAGTTATCATGAGAATTCAAATATAAAGCTTTCTTTTGAGTCCCACCTTCCTGATATGGCCGGGGACGGTAGAAATATGATTGTTAAATATCTCTGCAAAGTCATGAATTGTCACATGTGGGTGTTTGTTTCGACGTCATCCACCTCAGTAGCCCTTCTCGAGCGAAAAACAGTGCTGGGATCAAAATTTCCACCACGAAATTTCGTAAACCACCTATGGCCTTGACGACCTTTAAGGTCATCGTCCCCATAAACATTTTAGACACTTTTTACAAGCTTGCGTTGCGTTCTGCATTTCTACGGAAATAACCGAGTAGTACATAAATGGGGAAAGTGGATAGTTTGATTATCCATTTTCAACCTAGGTGGGTAAAGTCAAACTTACTTACTTACTTACTTACAGTATGTCAAGAATGAGTTTACACATTGAAAAAAAATTTAAATTTTCAACTTTCTTAGCCAAAAACATTAACTTTTATTTCCATATACACATTTTTTTTTTATTAGTTACAGATATTTACAGTATTTATAAAAGATTCATGTAAAAAAATTGCAAGTTCACCGCAAAAGAAAAGAAAAATACAACAAAAAGAAATTTTACTCAATTTTACAAGTGTCAAGACACTCTTTTCACAACTATTTTTTTAATTCCTTTATGCAACACTTCAACGAATAACGGTACATTTACAGTTATCTATTTGCGTAAACGCGTTGCAGTGACCCGTTCCTATGATTTTGTTTGTTATTTTGTGATTAATTTTTGCTTTGTCCACATCATCTGTTTAAATGTTGTGTTTTTAAAATGCCAGATAAAAGGTTATCGGCTGAAGTGGTTCAGCTTATATACTACAATCTCCAATTGGGAGAAAATATAGAGAAGTTATCAGAAATGTTCTCTGCAACACGTAAAACAATTTATAATGTTTAAAATCGAGCTGAAAATGAGGGTAGATTGGAGTCAAAGTATAGAGGTGGCCCTAAGCTTAAAATTACTGATCGGGCAGAGCGCTTAATGATGAGGGAACTGCACAAAAATCCACAAATTTCGACAAGAACGCTTGCACAGAAACTCAAGGAAGAGTGTGGTATAGTGGTTTCCCATGAAACTGTACGACAGGCGATACTGAGAAACAAATACTCATCAAGAGTTGCTCGTAAGGAGCCACTGCTATCAGCATAAAATATTGAAAGACGTTTCTCCTTCGCCTCAAGGCTCATTTCTCAACCTGATGAATATTGGGACGACGTAATATTCTGTGACGAAACAAAAATGATGTTGTATTACAACGATGGATCCACCAGAGTGTGGCGCAAGGCATTAACAGCTTTAGAAAATCGACACATAATTCCTACTGTTAAATTTGGAAAAATGTTCATTATGATTTGGGGATGTATCTCAAGCAGAGGAGTATGAGAATTGGCTTTTATAGAGTCAACCATGGACGCACAACATTATTTAGGCATTTTGAAGTCATTTAATCAGTAGTGCGAAAAAATGTGGGTTCGTCAGAGAGGGTAAACCGCATTTCAAATTTTATCAAGATAATGACCCAAAGTATAAGTCGAGTAGGGTGCGACTGTGGCTTCTTTATAACTGCGGTAAAGTTATGGATACACCAGCCCAAAGTCCAGACCTTAACCTATTGAAAATCTGTGGGTCTACTTAAAGAAAAAAGTGGCTAAAAGGCAACCTAAAAACCGTACAGCACTTAAAACTGCTATATTGGAAGAGTGGAAAAATAAACCGAGCCATTATGACCTAAAAAAGTTGGTTTATTCTATGAATAAACGGCTACAATCCGTGATAGATGCTAAAGGTGGCCATACTAAATACTAAATATTTTACTTGATCAAATTATAACTAACAAATATTATAAAAAAAACTTTGTATCGTTTGTGAAAAGTTTCTTGACACTTGTAAAATTAAGTAAAATTTCTTTTTGTTGTATTTTTCTTTTCTTTTGCGTAGAACTTGCAATTTTTTTTCATGAATCTTTTATAAATACTGTAAATATCTGTAACTAATAAAAAAAAATGTGTATATGGAAATAAAAGTTAATGTTTTTGGCTAAGAAAGTTGAAAATTTGAATTTTTTTTCAATGTGTAAACTCATTCTTGACATACTGTATGTGGCCATAACAACCGAATATCGATTTAGGCCGAAAATAACATGCTTCGCCAGCCATCTCTGTTCTTCGCTAGCTGGCGCCAGTTAGAAATTCCAAGCGCCGTCAGGTTCTCCAGTACTTGGTCTTTCCACCTGAGGTTTGGTCTTCCTCTTCTGCGTCGTCCTCCAGCGGGTGCCGAATATAACACCTTCTTAGCTGAAGCGTGTTCTTCCATTCGCTCGACATAACCTAGCCAGCGCAGCCGCTGGATTTTGATGCGCTTTACTATGTCAATATCGGCATACAGCTCGTACAGCTCATGGTTGTACCTTATTCGGTACTCGCCACCAACGCAAATAGGTCCAAAGATCTTGCGTAGGACTTTTCTCTCGAAAACTCCATGCATTCGCTCATCCGAGGTGGAAATTGTCCAGGCTTCAGCGCCATATGTTAGGACAGGCATGATGAGAGACTTGTAGAGTGTTGTTTTCGTTCTTCGAGAGAGGGCTCGACTTCTCAATTGCTTACTCAGCCCAAAGTAACACCTGTTTGCAAGAGTTATCCAAGCTGACGTCATTACTGCTGTTAATGCTGGTTCCAAGATAGACAAAGCCTCTTACTACTTCAAAAGCGTAGTTGTTAACAGTGACGTGCTGTCCAAGACTCCGGGGCTCTTTGTTTGTTGACACTAGATACTTCGTCTTGCCCTCGTTCACCGTGAGACCCATCCGACGCGACTCTCTTTCCAACTCTGAGAATGCTGCACTGACTGCTCGCGTGTTCATGCCGATTATGTCAATATCAGCTCGTATTATTTTCTCCATAATAAGATTGAAGAAGTCGCACGATAACGAGTCACCTTGTCTGAAACCCCGTTCGGTATTAAACGGTGCGGATAGGTCCTTCCCAATTTTCACTGCACAACGGGAGTTATGCAGTGTCATTCTACAAAGTCGAATGAGCTTTGCAGGAATACTGAACTCAGATATTGTTGCATAGAGGTAATCCCTTACCGGACTGTCGAAAGCGGCTTTATAATCAACAAATAGGTGGTGTGTGTCGATCTGTTTTTCTTGGGTCTTCTCCAGGATTTGGCGCAGTGTGAAAATCTGGTCGATGGTGGATTTACCAGGTCTGAAGCCACACTGATACGTCCAATCAGGTTGCTGAGCATAGGCTTCAACCTTTCACACAGTACGCTCGATAGAACCTTGTATGCGATACTCAGGAGACTTATTCCACGGTAGTTGGCGCAAATTGTGGGGTCTCAAACACGCAATTGTGGGGTAAAGTCAATCACTCTTTCTTAATCAAGCTTGAACTGTCATCTGTCAAAACCTGTAGCACTTAGCACTTAATTGTCATGGTGGTAATAGTGTAAAATATGTGTAACGGCATCTATTGCAAAATACTTGCGCAATAAATTACAATATATCAATAAGAAACTATTTGATAATTGAAATTGCTATTAGTTGTATCTTCTTCTTTTTCGTTCTCAATTATTTGCTATTCTTTTTTAATTTTTTGTATATGTACATGTTTGATTCGCTCTAAATGATTTAAAGTGGGTTGCAATACTATACTACATGTATAGTTTAAAGCCACGTATGATAAAATATATATGTTTGTCATTGTGTAATAGTTAGGCTACCCTTCTTTCACACAGTTGTGCTTTTTCCCAAATTTTATATTATTATTATTATTGTTGTTGTTGTTGTTGTTTTTGCAACGACACCCTCATCCATTTGTAACTATATTATACATGGAATGAATACAGAGGGATGTCACTTTATTTCCTTTTCATACGTTTTTATATGTATTCGTTGTACATATTAATACATTGTAATTTTATGTTTTTGTTGGGGGTAAGTTAACCAACTGTTTTTGAAATGTCTATTTCCTGTACTATCATACCTAACTTATTCATTTGACCCACAACATGACACAATATGTCCATGAAATTGATTGTTTCGATGATGACCACCACCAACCAACACCATCATTAGCAATAATTGGCTGATAATGGTACGGATGGAAATATATACGATATTTAATATTTAAAGCTTAAAAAAACCTTGACCGAACTTCTCTTACATAACGTTTTTTGTTTGTTTAAGAATGGTAAGGGCCTACTTTTACTTATAACCCTATACTTGGAAATAGCAGAATGCTTGTGAGACCACAGCCTTGTCAGCTTGATTAACAAGTTTCCATAATATCGATGACTTGTCCTTAAAAATTTATCAATATTCATTCTATTTCATTCCAATATTAGTTTAATTCTCCATTTGCACAGAGCTTTTTCAACCAACCTTTTAAAACGGCTTGACAATGGGAACCAATTGACGGAAATAACTCCATTACGCATCATTCGATTTCCTTAGATCACTGTACACAGTATCGAAATTGAAAGTAACATCGAACGGTTATCGAAAAAAAACCCTGAAGTTGAAATCGAAAGTCCACTTAATCCAATCACAACCGAATTCGATTGATTACTTCCGAATTTAAAATATTTCGCCACTCGCAATTGTTTTTCACTCACTGGTGACAATTAGAAGCCTCAAGCGATGACAGGTCCTTCAGTACTAAGTGGTTGCCCCTTCGACCGGAGGTTGCTCTTCCCCTTCGTCGTCGATCTTCTACAGTTTCTGTATACAATATCTTTTTGGATGGAGCATATTCCTTCAGATTGGCATCATAACTGTTGTGTAATGCTGATTCCAAAATAAACAAAGTCTCTTACGACTTCAAAAGTGTAGTTCTGAACTGAGACGCGGGTCCCCCACTCTTGTTCGCTTTAAATTTAGACAATATTAGGCGGGACCTAATTATATTTCCATGGCAAATTTGTACTGCCCGAAGAATTTCCAATTGCTTTTCCAATAGGTGGGCGCCATTCAAAAGAGAAATATTTGCGATATTAAAGGCACCACCTCAACCGGAGATGAAGCCCACAACCTACGGTTCAGAAGACCAACGCTTTAACCATTGATCTAAGGCACCCAACGGTGGTAACTCTCAACAACCATATCACCATATCATTCACCATCGTGAAATTGTAGGTAGCTGCGCCATTGGGGGCCATTGGGAGCCGCGTTTGCTCACGTTAAACCAAAAACATGTTCGAACCAACCAATCTGTTTTTTGGAAGCATAATACGCATCAATACTTGACAAGGTGAAGACAACAATTACGAAAAACATTTACAGAAAAATCATATTTATGTTCCACCAACACAAAGCGCCGTGTCACACATTATCGGTAGCCATGGCGAGAATCTACGAATTACGTACTGCTTGACCTCCCTCTTTACTCAACAGTTTTGGCGTCAAGTATTTTTTGTTCTCTAAGCTAAAAGCTGCACCGAATAGACAAAGAGGCCATCACTTTGGTGGTCAACAACTCTGTTAAAAGCTTTGCTCGTTTTTACTTACATCTCAAAACATTTTTGTGGAAGAGCAAAAAGCTTCATTACTACTTCGACCAACTCAAGAACAATTTTTCTTCTTTTCAAAAATATAACAATTTCATTCTTTCACTTGCAATTCTTCCGACACTTTGCCTTCAGAATCTTTCGAAGACAGTACCATTACTAAAACCGACGATGTTGACATAATCGGGATGAACACGCGAGCAGCCAGTGCCGCATTCTCAGAGTTGGAAAAAGAGTCGCGTCGAATGGGTCTTGCGGTGAACGAGAGCAAGACAAAGTATCTAGTGCAACAAACAAAGGGTCCCGGTGTCTTGGACAGCACATAACTGTTGTCAACTACGCTTTTAAAGTAGTAAGGGACTTTGTCTATCTTGGAACCAGCATTAATGGCAGTAATGACGTCAGCCTGGAGATATTGCGAAGAATCACTCTTACAAACAGATGCTACTTTGGGCTAAGTAAGCAATTGAGAAGTCGAGCCCTCTCTCGAAGAACGAAAACTCATCATGCCTGTCCTTACATATGGCGCTGAAGTCTGGACAATTTCCACCTCGGATGAGCGAATGTTTGGAGTTTTCGAGAGAAAAGTCCTACGCAAGATCTTTAGACCTATTTGCGTTGGTGGCGAGTACCGAACAAGGTACAACCATGAGCTGTACGAGATGTATGCCGATATTGACATAGTAAAGCGCATCAAAATCCAGCGGCTGCGCTGGCTAGGTTATGTCGAACGAATGGAAAAACACGCTCCAGCTAAGAAGGAGTTATATTCGGAACCCGCTGGAGGACGACGCAGAAGAAGAAAACTTAACCTCCGGTGGAGGGACCAAGTACTGGAGAACCTGACGGCGCTTGGAATTTCTAACTGGCACCAGCTAGCGAAGAACAGAGATGGCTGGCGAAGCATGTTATATTCGGCCTAAATCGATATTCGGTTGTTATGGATATTCGGTTTAAATCCGGAAAAAGTGTCACGTAGCTCAGTGGATAGTGCGTTGGCCTTCTGATCTGTAGATCTTTCTTTCTAACGGTACCCACCTGTCGGCAAGCAATTAGGAATTCTTCTAAAAGGAAAATGCTTCTAAAAGAACTACATGAAAAAGCTCAGAAAAAGTATATCACAAGGGTTCTACCGTTCGGAATCGGCTAATATAAGTAGGACGATTCTAATACTGTCCAAAAATTTAATAACAGTACTGGAAGAGAAACTCTGCTAAAGGGTCCTTCGGGACCTATAAGCGCCACATACTTATTTATTTATTTATTTATTCCAATCGTTCAAATTGAATACTCTTCGGAACCTTTAATGCTACAATTTATTTTATTTAACAAAAAGTTTCAGTCGAATTGTTCAAATACTGCGCAGTGTAAAAGTACTATGTTCATTATTGTGCAATCTGTATGTACTAAAAACAAAAACAAAACAAAAACGGGAAAAGAAAGCCCAATCAATAAAAATGCAAATTGAGATCATATGTATTAATATAATTTTTGCCGGCAATAAACAGTATAACAAAAAGTCATATTACGCATTTATGAAAAAGTAGGTGTGGTGGTACAGACAGACTCTGAACATTATGACATTTAAATTTCCATCATTTTACACCTACATTATTTCAACACAACAATGCAATATATTCTCATACTTATTTCTGCCATGTGCGAAATGATTTAAGGGAGGACAGGGAGATAATGAGATGCTGTTCAGGTCAGTTAGTACCTACATAAGTACTCGTATGAGTAAACAACAAATGTTTCTTTTTATTCACATGCTCACACATCAGTAATTTTTTTATTTTTTATTTTTTTTTGGTTTGAAATATGCAAGTGATTCAAGTACATGTGTGCTTACATATTTATTGTTGCTGATAAGAAGATAAATCATAGAAACCAGAAGTGAAGAAATTTGTAGACACACAAACACAAAATTTGTTATAGGGTTGGATTGTGGAAGAGCGGTAAGAGTGAAAGAGAAGATTAGAGGAGATTAGTCGCAATTTCTCTGAATTTTCAGAATTGATTTATGGTGCGATTAAATCAATTCTGAAAATTCAGTTGTTCCGATCTATTTTATACAAATTCTATAAGACCGATTAGTCAAAACGGATTGGTAGGTAATGTAACGTTGGCATCTGTAGAAATTCGATTTTCAATGGAGCATGTGAGAGTCATTCTCTCTTCTCTCTATCATATTTCTATTTTATAGTACTTATGTAGCATATGAACTGAGCTATCCGTGTTGACTAATCGCACTCCGTTTTTTACATTACTTTACTTTACATTCTGTTACCTGTCACATTCTGAAGATTTAAAAGAATAGGACGGTGATTAGAAATTTTTTAGGTGACCTAGTGGAACGCACCACACCGGGCGATTGCCATGCTTTAAAAGTATTCGATTCACTCTTCAAATCTGTTTTCGGGGCATTTACTTAATTTAGTCAACTTAGTCATTTTTAACCGAAGCCAATTTTTTTACTGAAAACGGGGAAGCAGGAATAAATCAAAAAATTTAATGAGCTCAATTTTCGTCACTTAAAAAATTTCTTTTTGTTTGGAAGATATTCCTACTAATAACAGCTGTTTATATTGTTTACAAGCTACCACAAGCATTTGCGTCAAGTTTTATAGAGCAAAAGTTATTCGAAATGGTTTTCAAACGTAATAGTGTTATATTTGGCTGAAAAATCACAACCAGCTATTGGTCGTGAGCTCAAACACCCGAAAGCGAACAAAATGTGTGTGTGTATGGTACTATAAATCGCTACAATGGTACAGACAGCGTTGCCAAATGCTATGGGGATGGAAGAAAAAAACAGCAACATCACGTGAAATGGTTCGGAAAGTGAAGGCTCAACTTGAACGAAATCCACGTCGTAGTGGTAATCTAATGGCCAAAGAACTGAAAATATTCCAGCGAAGCATCCGACGCATATTCCAAAATGTGCTCAAAGTAAAGCCTTATAAGTTCCCACGATCTTACACACGATCTTACACCAAAGCAACAACAATTTAGACTCGAAAAAGCAAAGGAGTCTCAAAATGATCGTGTTTACTTAACTGAACGCACTTCCGAAAATTTGAGACTACGAATGCCCACCTGAAATAATTTTCTATCACAAGTAATGGTATAGGCAGCTCTGACCGCCGATGGACGCTCTCCAATTGTTTTCATCGAGCCTGGTGTCAAAGTCAATGCGATTTATTACCAGGAAAATGTGTTGGAAGTAACTTTAGAGACGTGGTCACGCAAACATTTCGGTCGTAGACCATGGACGTTCCAACAAGACTCGACTGTAACCGTCTCATAAAGCTTGTGTGAACTGAGAATGGTTAAAAAATCATGTTCGACACTTCATTTCGTCCACACCATGGCTTCGAATTTGCGAGATACAAATCCGATGGACTACTATTCCATCTGGGCGATTTTGGAGAGCAAGGTGACGACTAAAAAATATGCCAGTATGCATGCTCTGAAGAAAGCCACTGTTCGGGAATAGACCAAAATACCAGAAGATCGCATTTGTGAAGCGCATGCAACTCATTTTTTAACCGTTTGAAGGCTATAGTCTAGGCAAAAGGTGGCCACATCGAGCTAGAGTGAATGAATTTTGAAATTTTGATAATTTCCACAATTTTTGTAATTAGAATCAATAAAAAAAAATTTTACACAAAGAAGATATGGTCACTTGAATAGGTAACACTTCAATCGCCTAATCTTGTACATGGAGTGATATGACCGAGGATGATAATAATATTAAAAAAATGTATAGACACATTTCCCAAAGACTTTTAATTTTTTAATACCGTCAGCGCAATACGATTTTTCAAATGCTACAAAATAGGCATTTGAGTAAAAACTTGCGTCGTTTTAGATAAATATCTGTTTTTGGTGCCATTATTGCAAGTTTGCGAACAAAAAGTAGATTCTGGTGTTTGGTAATGAATCCATGTTTCATCAGCAGCTACAAATGTACTAAAAATGTCCTTACGATCACGCTTCAATAGCTCCAAAACATTGCTCTGAACATTCAACATGATTTAAATAATTTTTGATGCACTATTAACAAACGTGACAGCCTTCTTTCTGTTATAGCCTAGACAGACGGCAGCCTAATTCCGGATTACCGAGTTAATTCGAATTAACTTGGGCATTAACTGCAGCTAATCCGCATTAACACTATGAGTTAATTCTCAAAATAAAAGAGGATTAGGGCAATTTGCGATGGCAACACTGCTGAAAATTTTCTATTGTGAATTTTTCTCGATCCATTTTATAAAATATTAGGTGTGTTCGCTAACAAAAAACTTTCAACAATTGTTAACAGTTTTCAACATGAAAAGCGTTGGCGAAAAAATAAATCCAGCTGTCAATTACGAACTGTGAATGTAAATTTACAAGTTTCTGATAGTTTTCAGTTCACGTACTTCTTGTAGATTTTCTCATATCGAGAGTGACAGATGACAGAAATTGATAGTGATAGTAATGTAAGTGAGCAGACCAAATAAAACAGCAATCAGCCATTTAGTTAATCCTCAATACTGCCGTCTGTCAGGTTAATATTTTATTCGGATTAAGTACGCCGGTAATCCGGATTAACGCTGCCGTCTTTCTAGGTTATTAGCTTTTCCATATACAAATGCTCTTTTATAATGTTCCTTTCACGTTTATATTTTGACCAGTTTTATAACTACAAAAAATATTAAAGTCATAGATTAATGATTAGTGATACTAAATGGGTTAAATAAATTTACAAAAATAACGAATTCTTGTTTATTTTGCCTTTTTTGGAGATACTACATACATACATTGCAACTCGTTCAATTTGATAATGATTTATGGTTTGTTATATGAAAACTTGATTCATTCTCAAGTGCAATTTGAACATGAACGACGATATAATCGAATTAAACACAGACTTTATCAATGAAATTTTTATCGAATTCAAATTCGATTCTGTCCAAAATATGTACTTAAAGTTAACAGCGAATCGCTTTAACAAATATTTATTATCAGTCATGATAATGCTGGCATAGCTGATTACTCCTCCCACATCGCGCAACAACAGTATGAACAGTATAAAGTTGTTTTTAGTATACGACCATCATACAAACATTAACTTATCGTGATCATTATTAATATTGTGTTCATTAATAAATCAATTATCATTATATCATCATCATCATCATCATCGTCGTCGTCGTCGTCGTCGTTATTGTCACTCTTATCGTTATGGGCACTAGTTAATATGAGTAACAGAAGAAGTCGAAATAACATACAAATGTAGTTACATTCAGCAATGACACAACGCCGCAATTACAATTGGATTTATTTCTTCTTTGTTTTATTTTCTTTCTTTTTTTTCATTCGAATTGTACTCGTCTAGTCTATGTCGCATATTCATGTAGTTACTATAATCACTTAAAAACACATGCCAGAAGTTCTGCTTCTCTACTAAGGTATATCATAACTTCCCTAGAGGTGAGCTTACTTTTAGAAAGAACATATTTTCGCCATTTTAAATTGCTCTCTAGTTTATAGAGCCAAACTATTTTTGTTTGTTTCTTAAATTTGACTTCTTTACGCCAATAGTTCGCCGAGATCTGATAGAATATCTCAAACCATGAATAAAGCGAAGCAAAGACCCAATACTTGTTCTATCCAATCCATCAAGTACTATCAAGGAACCAAATTTAGTTAAGCTACTGCGAGAGCCCAACAAGAAAACCGAAGAAGTTCAACTTCTTCTACCCTTCACCGTGCCATGCCTATTAGTGATGGAAGGTATACATTTGTTACAGTTATTACTTTTAAAACCATCTGGAGGAAGAAAGTGAAACAGACCCATACAGCTCTTTCTAAATCAAATCATTAAGCTCTTCATTCTTCGGGCGAAGACCGGTTGATTGTTTCAGAAAACGCCGCGCATTTAAACTTACAGGCCCACTGTGATAGGGGAGCATTGATCCGTGACGACAGTCTAACTAATAGGTCTCGTAACTCAATGTTTAGAGTGTTGGCCTTCTGATCTGTAGGTCGTGGGTTTAATCCCCGGCTGAAGTATAAGTTTAATATCGAAAAGATTTTTCTTTCGTACGATGCCCACCTGTCGGCAAGCAATTGGCAATTCTTCCGGCAGTAACAATTTGCTATGGAAAAGCTTCTAAAAAAAGATTCAGTAAAAGTGATGTCACAAGGGTTCTGCCGTTCGGGACCAGCTAAAATAAGTAGGTCCCTTCTAATACTGTCCAAAAATTTAACACGCACAATAGTACTGGAAGAGAAGCTCGGCCAAAGGGTCCTTCCGGGGCTAATAAGCGGCACATATTTATTTATTTCATAAAGTTGTATTTAATGGGGTAAACATTGAGTTTATTGAATTTAGTAGGTTAAGGAGGGATTCTACGGTAAACGGATTCGCCAAAGACGAAATGAATTTATGAATTTCTCGTTTTATCCCCAATCTATTTCACCAAAATTTAATGGAACTAGGACTGTGCGATTAATCGTTTAATCAAAATACAAATTATTTGATTAATCATTATTACATTAATCAAGTTTTTGATTAATCGAATAATTGATTATTCAGATTGCTCCATTAATCGATTAATCGCACAGCCCTGGATGAGACCAACATCTTATTTAGAATATTTTTGTGCCTAAATATCCAAATCACGTACAATAGATGAAACAATGGCCATCACATTCGGAGATACACAGCAAACCGAAGGTATTCTGCTTATGGATGTTGGTATGACCAACCCTGTGTGAATATAATGATTGTTTTGCATTTCAACAAGATACCTGTACGAGCTAGAACTTAAATTAGATATTAAGCCGTCTTTCAAAAATACGAAACCATTTATAAATGTTGGTATAATCGAAAATAACGGTTTAATTGACACCACAAACTGATTGCGGAAATAAACGGCTGATCCAAGGGACTTTAGTATCTCCGAGATTAGAGTTTTAATCGCCATCTCACAACAATCCCTAAAACCCAAAATTACATGATCCAGAAATTTGCTTTCAGAAAAAATACAATAAAAAAAAAAAAGAAAAACAACCCTGAGTCCAATAACCTATGACACTCTATGGACACTATCACTACATCTATAAGAGATTCCATTGCTTTTTCTGATGTATATACAGGGTGATACTAAAATATACAATTTGACGTTGTAATTTATTAGGAAAATTTGCGCATTGCAATTCCCCACTTTCAACAACTTCGAAAATAAGGACCGCAGTTCTAGTCAAACTTAAGATCTATCCTAAATCGACTGGTTCGACATATTTGCTATACAAAAATCTGTCAAAAAGCCGTTATTGCGACTTACATTTGTTGCTTATGGAATCTTTTTTGAAATGTCATTGCTGGCACATAATCTGATTAATGATTGTTAGAGTATCACCCTGTGTACATGCACAATTACAATGTTGGTGTGGCTATTTGTTGTTGTTGTTGTTGTTGTATTTACTTTTATTTCTACAAAATTACTACCCATATTAATGTTGTTGTCGTTGTTGTTGTTTTATTGCAATCATTGCATTGTTGCTATTTGCTTTTCTCTCTTTTTATTATTTGTGTAGTAGAAAGTCACCATCGCCACCGTCATTGTTGTTATCTTCTTCGTCGTCTTCGTCGTTTTACTCTTCTTCTTATTATTGTGCTATATATATTATCCCTGTAGTGAAGCTGTATATATTTTTTCCAAACACTAGCGCATGAACTAGTCCATAATGAACCACATCTAGTAATGAGAGTGGTCCATTTATATGGTTACATTTAATGTAGTCATGTCATTGGTCTATTTCGACAAATTGTTCGAATTAAATTTGTTGCAAAATGATCGATGATCTTCTGAGGTGTTGTTGTTTTTCTCCACATCACGTTTTCCGAGTCGGTGGTAGTCTAGAAAAAACCTCATTATATTAAGTAATGCCGAACGATTGAAATCTATTATATAACCTATTTCTGAGCTTTGTTATAAAGCTCTTTTAAAATCTTTTTCCATGGGAAAATTTGTATTGTCAAAAGAATTAATAATTGCTTTCCCACAAAGCATACAAATCCAGTTGAATTAGTCAAATCGGGATTTGAAGTTAAGACCTTATGTACAGAAATCGATTGAACAGATCTTGGGTAGGATTTTGAACTCGAAAACTTGAAGAATCTTCTCAGACATGAGGACTACAATTATTATGATCAATTTATAGTGTGCTTTTTGTTCTTCGAGACTGACTAGACTTTGAAATTGCTAAGGAGCCCAAAATATCAGCAATTGGCTAGATTTTTTTTGTCTACCCTCATGCCTGGCATCATTTCTGGTATTGTTGAAGCTGGATCCTAAAAATAACAAGTTCTCGCGAAAATTTCAAAAGGTGTATCTATCAATAATGGAGTGATGTAAACAATGTTGAAAACCTTTTTTTTTTTTTTAATACAAGGTACTATGACTTGCTCTTAGACTAGTCTTCCCCGCTAGACCCATTAGGTGTAACAACTAATGTAGTTAACTGGTGAGCTAGTGGACTGATGTGTTGGGATAGCTCAGAGTTCTAGCCAAGGCCAAGGTTATCGAATTGTTACAAGTGGCTTATTGAGTCTCGATAGTGCTATGCTCCATTTTCCCCTTGTTGACTTTACTCCAGTATTTGCTACCAGAATGGAAGGAAAAGTTTTGGGAATGCAGTGACAGTCAAGCTATGCTTAAGATCCTTCGTACCCCTCTAAAAATTTCCAGAGTAGTATATACTTCTATATAAGGCTACAATAAATTCTGGCGGTAAGCGGAATCGATTGAGCTTGATATGGGTTCCTGGTCATTCAAGAATAGCGTAAATAAAATATCAGACAGCTTAGCTAGAACGTGTTTTTTTGTATGCTAACCTCAATATGTTGCCATCAAAGCCAACATTTATTATTTTATCAGTAAAATGCATAATCACGAATGAGGGGTCGCCAGAGGTTACCGATGGACTAAAACTATACTATCCAAGGTCTTAAAGGGGGCCGCTATCTAGTGGCTAGTGGATCTTTATAACGATCATTTTATTGCTAAGCATTTAAAGGTAATTAACTGACTTGAGTCACAGTTATAATTGCCCTTCCTGTGGAGAGAAGAAAGAAAAGATAGCGGACCACTTTTTGTGTGACTGCACGAATTTCTCACGAATCAGATCTAGGGTTTTGTGAAACTGCTACCTTCGAGCCTACTAATCCGAGGTAAAAACAAATGATATCCGTTGTAGTCGAATTGTCCAGAAATCCAATCAAAAGGGGTTCAGTCTCTATGGATGCAATGTTCACAAAATATCACAGAAACTTATAGCCTCCATTCAATGCATCAAAATTTGGGTCCACGTTTGGGCAAAAATATTTGAATCAAATCCAAGTTTACTCAGATCTAAGTTAACCTTTGGTAAATGTGCTGAAATGTGCGTAATTGAAACGCCTCATAACCAGGAATTGTTGGAGCTCTAACGCATCTAACGCATCAATGTTATTGAATTCGTACTTCGAACACTGGAAAGAGATTTCTTTTAAAATAGATGTGATGGTAGAACCCTTAGGGAATAATTTTGTTCTAAACTGGAACAGCTACACCATAGAGTAAACCACAATTTGGTAGAGGGTGTGTATGAATATGGAACTTTGTCTGTGCGTGCACGAATCCGTACTTATATGTTTGGAAATGAATGAAATGAGGCAATAAAGAAGAAGAAAGGAAAAGTTTTCCTTTTCTCCTTCTTCTTTTAATTCAATTAAAGCGAATTTACTTTTTGCACTCTTGACTCTATTTCAAATACTATGTATACTCGTATACGGTTGACTATTGCCGTGGCAATGTCGACAGCGTACATTAACACTTTGATAATCATAATGATGATGATGATGATGATGATGATGATGATGATGTTGATGATGATAATGAAGGTAGTGGTGATTATTGTTGTAGCTTGTTATCATTATCATATCATCGTGATTGTGTTATCGCTTCTTGCCTTTCAATGAGTTAAATTTTTTGATTATCGCTAAACTCAATTACGATAAGGTGCATAAGCGACATGCTTTAATGTACATAGCTGACTACTCAAAAGTGTGCATTAAATCTTTTTAAAATGCTATTCAATTTGGAATATCTAGTAAAGGTAACTGTACATATGTAGATTCATTGCCAAGACCGGTGAACAAGCATTGAGCAGATATTCATCATTATCTTAATCTTTCTCAGCCACCACGATAAAGGTGGTTTCCACTTGAAATCTAAAAATAGCCACATAAGCCGACTAACACTACTTAAGAAAAATCCAGCTCACTCTTTGTCGTTGTTGGCATTGAAATATTGTATCAAAGGAATTTAGTTGAACGACAACAACCTGAATGCTGCATCGATTCGATTTTACCTGAAAATAATGTCAGCTCATCCTTTTTCTTAGATTGGAAACTTTGTGTCAAAAAAGAATGGTCGTAAAACCGACAACCAGTTTTCACTTCCTGTCAAATATTCATGTGAAAATTCTTCACCTGAAAATCAGAACTTTTTACTAATACACATGACAGTTGGTATGTTGCTCTCATGTTAAAGCTTCAAAGCCGTGAATGAAAGAAAACGCCCCAAGCACACATTCGAACAGCTGTTCGACATGTATTTGTACCGTTTGGATCAACATATTCAATTTGACCTATTTCAGTACGACCGCCGTAACATCTGATGATCGTTAGGAACTCTTGAGTGCTGAAAGGCTCCGTAGAACCTTTTGGCCGAGCTTCTCTACCAGAACGGCAATATTTTTGTGACATCACTTTTTCTTTACTTTATCCCAAAGCGCTTTTAGAAGCTTTTCCATGACAAATTCTTATTGCCGGAAAAAATTTGTTTTTTTTATTAAATTAACGTGATATTATTTTTGCAATTGTCTACTCCCCCCCTTTTCGTCCATGAAACCGTCTTGTTTTCTTCTACCAAAAATCGAAAAGATTTTCATTGTTATATCACATAAGAAAAAAAAATAAATATGTGGCACTTATAGGCACCGAAGGGCCCTTTAGTCGAGCTGCTCTTCGGGTACTTTTGTGAGTGTTAAATTTTTGGACAATATTAGAAGGGATCTGCTTATATTAGCCGATTCCGAACCGGCCACCGTCATAGCCATTGTGTCATCACTTTTTCGGAGCTTTGTTACAGAGCTCTTTTAGACGCGTTTTCATGACAAATTGTTCCTGACGGAGGAATTGCCAATTACTTGCTGACAGGTGGGTAAAGTTCGAAAGAAACATATTTTCGATAAGAAAGTTCCGCTTCAGCCAGGGATTGAATCCACGACTTAGAGATCAGAAGGCCAACGCCAGATTATTCTTTCACCGGCATCTAACGATACACTAAATCTTGCCAGTTCATCAGACTTGCGATTCCACAGAGAGCACCAACATTTTGTTAATTACTTATTTAGCCATCACAAACGATTTAGCAAAATGTCAGTTAGAAATTCCTGTTGTTCACACCATCTTGGCGGGAGCATTCCGAACACTCGTCATGTCCAAGCCAGTGAAGCCGCTAGGTTTTGATACGCTTTGCTATATCAGAATCGGTATGCATCTTATTCATCTCTCCAAGCATCCTCTTATCCAGAGTAGAACGTGTCCAGGCTTCCGCGATACATGACAAGCATGGTAAGAGGCTTGCAGGTTTCGAAACCTGCACAAATTCTTACTAACGATCAATCGCTGTGGAACTGTTAATGAAAATTCCTTTTAGGCGAGCTGTGCGAGTAAATTACAGTACTCTACACTACATTTATATTACATTACATTACACCTGTCGACAAGTAATTGACAATTTTGCCAAAAAAAAAAAACTTAGTTAAAGTGATGTCACAAGGGTTCTACCGTCCAGAACCGGCTAATATAACTAGGTCCTTTCTAATGCTGTCCAAATTTAACACGCACTACAATATTGGAAATTGGAAGAGAAGCTCGGTGTTATCACAATGGACCTTTCTGGCATAAGTGTGTCCTCTCAAAGAGAGGTCAGCCACAATAACCTAACCTAACCTACACCGCACCCAGTCCATCGCCACTCCTTGACAAATATTTTGGCTCAAAACTCTACAAAGTTGTACATATAATCGAAAAGTAAAGTCTAGGCGTTTTTATTTTGCAGCCGTTCGTCGACAATATACTTGACAATTTGAAGTTTTCTGATTCTGTACTATTTTTGATGATATGAAATGGCTATGGTAATGTCAGGTAGTTAAATATATTCCGAAAAATGCCAACAATTCATGATAGCCAAATTTAGTTGCCATAAAGATCTCCGGACATACAAAATTGAGTAGACGATTTTGAGTGCAGTACTTTTAAGAGAGTAGCAGCTCTAGTGAAGGGAACTAACTTAGTTTCCTTCAAAGATTAATAATGTAAAGAAAGAAGAAATCTTATACAAATTTCATTAAATATTTTTATATAAATGCCTATTTATTTGAAGCTTCCAAAGGAATCTTCTATGGTTCTTAGCTTAGAAAATAAGTTCTTATTGCCATGATACCCATTATTATTCTTGTTGTGTATTACATTTTTTTTTTCTTTGCTTTTTCGTTACTTTATATATGTAATTTCCATAATTTGCTTATTATATAGTTGCTGTTGTTGCAGTTTATGCACTATTGTTAATAATTTATCGGTTCAGCGCGGCACGTTCTGAAAATTGCAAATTGCAGAAAGTTTATACAAATAATAATAAAAATAGAAAAATAAAACCATCATAATAGGAATGAAATTGTAAAAAGAAACAAATTTAGAACATGAAAATTACATTCACAAAGAAATCATAAAATCATCTGTGCGCCGCAAAAATTTTCCAAATAAGCATATACACGGTGTGACAATTATGTATTAAGACTACCTCTAGAAAACACAATTAAAACACGATATCTGCTAATTTTTCGGTATATTTATTCGAAATATTCTCCTCCTGATTTAATACACTTGTTACATCGATTTAATAGTGATTCAAACGCGTGTTCCAGCTCATTTTTCGGAATTGCCTCCAGTGCCCTCGTCGAAGCCCATTGTATGGTCTGAATGTCATCAAAAAAGCATCCTTTCAACTTCAATTTCAGTTTTGGGAACAAAAAGAAGTCGCACGGTGCCAAATCAGGTGAATGCGGCGGGTGATTCAACACACAGACCTGATTCCGAGCCAAAAACAATGACGAACAATGAGTGCTGTGTGACTAAAATGAATGTCAATAAACATTAAATGTCAACCAAATGCCATGAAATTTTGACAGTTAGTAGAGGAAGGTTGAAGCTTGAAAACGCTTGATTGCTGAGGTATGGTTCGAGTCTTAATACATATTTGTCGCACCTTGTGTACGTTCAAGTATATATTCATATTTTATAGACACCTATATGACAAAAGCGAACGCTTTAGCTTTAGATCATATTAAATTTGCCCTTTTGACAGTGTGATATTTTGCTTGTCTTGTTCATTCCAAATAAATGTCATTATATGTAGCTCAGAGAACAAAGAACTTGTAAAAGGTTCCTTTTCCTGGGTCATCAATTTTCGCCCCGAATCGAGAGCTTTCCGATAATCGTATGTATATCTTGTGCGTTGGTTATAAATTTTAACTGATCCTGAGCAGGTTCCTTCCCATTTTATGCACATTAATCGGAGGTCGAGCACTAAAGACTCCAAGGCATTTTGATTGAGCTTTCCAGTACAGTATTGTTGAGTGTCTTAAATTTGAATAGAATTATAAGACCTTTTTGAACGGACAACAGAACTCTTGTGGCATAAAATTTTACGCGAATTCACAGAGCTCATTCAAAAGATTTTTATTATTTTACAGCGGTTGCGCTGGCTAGGTCATGTCGAGCGCATGTAAGAACACGCTCCGGCTAAGGTGTTATATTCGGAACCCGCTGGTGGACGACGCAGAAGAGGAAGACCTAACCTCCGGTGGAAAGATCAAGTACTGGAGAACTTGGCGCCAGCTAGTGAAGGAAAGTGGTGGCTGGCGAAGAATGCTAAATTCAACCTAAATCGATTTTCGATTGTAAAGGCCACATAAGTATGTAAGTAAATTTTTATTATCTGACGACTTGTCACCTGCTTGCCGACCAATGGACTCATTTGAAAGAACCGTAAACAAAATTCTGTTGAGTTAGCCATGCCGAGACCAACTCACCAATTCATATAATATCAACAATCCCGAAATGTAAAATTTTATCGATCAAAAGGTTAATCGGATGATTGCAATTATTTATTTATTATTATTTATGCTATAAATTTTTGTATGCAACTTCTTGATTTCAATCCACCTACTCATTCTTGCAAAGAATAAACAAAATTTTTAGTAGGCACATATATGTTATATGTTCATGCATTGTGTATTGTTCTAATTATTGTATTTTGTGTTGGCAGAAAAAAAAAACGTTTTATTATTGTGATTATTTTTACAACCTCAATAAACCGTATTGAGTTCAATCCATTTGAAAAATTGCAAAATTAATGTGTTCACAATCATAATATTGGGCAAAGAAAAATGTACGTCGACTGCAGTGTACAGTTTTGTTTACTTTTGTTTACATAGAACAATAATTTTTCGACATTATTTCGACAAAATTTGTTTTCGATATTATTGCACTTTCCGCCAAAATTTGTCGACGTTAATGCACGTTAGATCTGACTCATATTTACGTCACATTAGAGGCGAGTAAGCGAGACAACTATACATATGTATATGTATTTAGTAATATTTGAAAGGTGATACAAAATCCCACAAATCCAAGGGTACTCATACTTGAAGACATGTGGCGTTGATGGGGGAAATTTATATTACCGTTGCGTACTGCCAGCTGTCAAAAGGCACATTGATTGAGATATTTATTATAAAAAGGCAGGCAAACGTGATTATAGAGAAAATCTTTGAAAGGCTCACGGTGCAATGATCGCTGATCGCTGAAGTAAAATGCGCGAAGTCTCAGACGCCGCACAGTGTATTCTTTTCAGCCTCCCAACACTCGAAAGGCGACAAATATATATTGAGATTTTAAATAAGTTTATGCGGATTTGATAACAGATGGCGCTACTAGTTTATTATTCCAGTGTTTCATCTGGCAACACCGTCATTTTGAAGTGTCATCATTAGGCTTTCTTTTTTAGTATATGTCTTTTCGCTGAAGTGTAAGCAACATAGTTTCTGTGTGCTCCGCAAAAGTCAACTTTTTGTACTGAATAATGTGTATTTGGAGGGAGTTTTACTTTATTAAAAAATAAAATAAATATGTGGCCACATAAAGCCCCAGAGGGATCATTGGCCGAGCTTCTCTTCCATTACTGTTGTGCGTCTTAAATTTTGGACAATATTAGAAGGGACCTACTTATTTTGCCGGTTCCGAACGGCAGAACACTTGTGACATCACTTTTTCTGAGCTTTGCCAATTGCTTGCCGACAGGTGGGTACCGTTCGAAAGAAAAATCTTATCGATATTAAATTTGTTATGCATCAGCCGGGGATTGAACCACCGACCTACAGATCAGAAGGCGAACACACTAACCACTGAGCTACGGCACCCATTTTTTTACTTTATTACTTCAATATAAAATAAAAGGTTGCCGAAAGTCATCGTATTTTAGTGTAAGTTTATGGTGAGCATGCTTTAGCTGATCGAACGAGTCAGAAAGTGGTTTGCACGATTTAAAAGTGGCAATTTTGATTTGGAAGACGAAGAACGACCCGTGGCGCCATCAAAGTTTGAGGATGAAGAACTGGAGGCAAGTCTCGATTATGAGCCATCACAAACGCAAAATGAACTCGCAAAAACACGGAGTCACATAGCCAACCATTTGCCATCGCTTAAACGCAATGGAAATGATCCCAAAGGTAAGAAATTTGGTGCCGTATGAACTGATGCCAAGAGAGTTGTTCACATGTGAGCAACTGCTCCAACGGGGACCATTACGATAATCCAAAACGTCGGGCCGACCATGCCTCATAATCAACGGCAAGCCGAACATTCATGGCGAGAAGATCATGCTGTAGATTTGGTGGGATCAGCTGGATGTGGTGTATTATAAAATCGGGTCAGACGATCACAGGGGACCTGTACCAATGGCAATTGATGCGTCTGAGCGGAGCCTTGAGAGAAAAACGGCCGCAATACGCCGATAGACACGACAACGTTATTTTGCAATATGATAATGCTCGGCCACATGTTGCGGCATCCGTTAAAACGTATTTACAAACGCTGAAATGGAAAATTCCACCCCACTCGCCGTTTAGCCCAGACATTGCTCCTTCCGATTACCACTTGCTCCGATCGATGACACACAGTCTGGAAGAACAGCGCGTCCATTCTTACGAAGAAGCCCAAAATTGAGGCGATTCATGGGTTGCTTCAAAACATGTCGACTTCTTCCGACGCGGAATCCGTATGCCGCCCGAAAGACGGGAAAGTAGTAGTGGCTAGCGACGAACAATAGTACGGCTGAATTTTTCATTTTTGGCATTATTTTTTTTAGACTTTATGAAGCGATTTTGACAATTTTCTCTTGGTGCTAGGTCCGAACTATAAGGTGGTTGCATAAAAACTTCTCAACCAATCTACCGCAGTTTCTGTCGAGTCGCTAGAGACATATGCGGCCTGGTGTTATTCTAATGGAACACAACATCTCTACTGTGTGTCATATAAGGACGCTTCTGGAAAATCGCTATCTTTGAACAGTCCAATTGTTGACAGTAGAAGTTCGACTTTAGTGTTCGCTTAGATGGAAGCAGCTCATTTATATCACCAGTCTCTAAACGTTTAAGTAATGATTCATAGATTAATGAACTATTTGTAAATCAGGATAACTAAAGAATATACACTGAACATTGAAATGGTTGTGCGACTCTCACCGTTTAACAAATTATAAGAGCTAGTAGCATAATTTTTCTATTTCTTATCAAAAGACGCAATACATTATTCTGCGTGTGTGCGTTAATGTGCGCATGAATGCATTTCCATACAAAATATCGTGCGTGCATTGTGTGTTAAGTCATTTTCCTGTTGCGTGTCACACATACTTATCTATTGTGAATATATTACAATATGAGTATGTACATAGAACACGATTTAATGCAGTTTTTTGTTGCGCTATTGCGCATACGCACACTTCAGCACAATAACAACTACCATTCGTTGTTGCTCATTGTAATATGTAATTACGTTTTAATTTTTGCTTTTTTCCCCCACCCGATTTTCTGTTTTTTCTACTCTGTTTCTGTTCTTGAGCTCTCTCTCTCTCTCTTTCACTCTTTTATTACTCGTATTTGTTGATAGTGCCGCTTTTTTCACCACCACTTTCTTATTTATTTCCATTTATCAAGTTTTTCTTCTATTTTTGCGCTTACTTGGTCATGATAATTTTTTTAATTTGTGTTTTTCTTCATTTGTATCAGTTAGAACACATGATCGCCCATCAAACCTGTTTCCAGTCTGTTTTTCCGAAAAATCCTCGTTGTAATGAACGTTTTTTCTTGTGTTTGTTAATGATCAACCTTCAGAAGACGCTCATAATTATAAGTGCTAGCTTAGGTATCAATCTTCATACCTCATTTCCAAAAGCAGAAGAAGAAAATAGTTGGATGTCTCTAAAACGGCTCCCAATTTTTATTGAAAAATAACCAGAATTCCTGCAACTGTAAAACTGACATATTGGGGGCTCGGATATCCCCCAAGTAGTCATAGAGAAGTCAATATATACTGAGTATGGAAATTTTTGGATTAGTTTTGGAATGTTTGTAGCCACTGTTCTTTGTGGTGGAATATGGCATGATTGAGCATTGTCTTTAACAAAGTGTGATATAGCGATATAATCGATAAGTTGCACTAAAATAGAAGAATTATATTTGGACGAGCTCTCCATCCATCAGGAATCCTAGACTTATTGTGCACTAAATTCAACAATCACCTAATCAGCCGCTGCATTGAGGTCGCTTGGCATCCGAGTTTTCTTTTTTGTGCGGTGCTCTGAAAGTTCGATATTATAACGACAATTCAGCAACGATTTAGGCACTTAGGAGAGTGGCCTGAATAGTTTCCGTCCTAACAAAGAAATACAAACAACATTTTGTCTGCAATCATAGTTCTATTTTTCTACATAAGGCGGCTTCTTATAAGTCTACACACTTCACTCAGCGAGAATAGTCCCTTGGAGCTAGATCTGGTGAGTACAGCGTAAGGCTCACCATAATTTATGGATTTTCGTAATGGCAACACCCGAGGCATGAGACGCAGCGATGCTCTCATCTCTTTAATCTGTCCAAATACATAGTACTCGGCGTCTTTCTCTGCAAAATATTTGCTTTCCATCAACTGTCTCTCAATGACTTGGTGGAACAAGAAAAAAATTTTGTTTCTGCAAATGTGACAATTTCTGCCTTCAGCTTATCAAGTACTGATGCGTAGTATGCTCCATTAATTCTATTTTTCCTTTTTGAATACAACCGATTATGGTAACTTGTCCTGACTGTCCCAAAAAAACAGGTATCACTTTCCCAACTGAGAAAACAGGTTTTTGATTTTTTCTTGGAGCCTATATCCTCTTCGTAGTCCACTGATTCGACTGCATTTCTGTTTTTTGTGGATACACATAACACATAAACTTTAGTATCGAAAAAGAATTTTCTTTCGAACAGCACCCACCTGTCGTCAAGCAAGTGACAATCCTACCGGAAGTAACAATTTGGCATGAAAACACTTCGAAAAGAACGCTGTGTGACAAAGCTCCATGTCACGAATGTTCTGCCGTTCGAAACAGACTAATACAAGTAGGCCCCTTCTAATACTGTCCAGAATTTAAAACGCACAACTATATTGGAAGAGAAGTTTGGCCAAGGGCTCTGCGGAACCTTTTAGTGCCACTCATATATATATATATTAGTGTACCCAAGTTTAATCGACAATAATTAATTGGCGACAAAATTTGTGCTAAAATTGCGTTAACATAGCATTAGAAATATTCATTCGAACAAGATTTGGATGTAACGTAGGCAACACTCGGAGCCCAACACGTGAACAGCTTTCACCCAATCTAAATCTTAATTCAATATGTACCAAATACATTCTCTCATATCTCTCACTTCAATTCGACGGCTGTCCAACACCATTTGGTGAAGTTGAGCGATTTTATCGTCAGTTGTTCAAGTTTTTGGATGACCCGGACATTTATTGTTTCCCAAGCTGGTGGGGCCACGTTTAAATTAAGCTGCTCAAAATTTCACAGTGGTAAATAAAGGTGTAGTCACCGTACATAGCTTCCAACTAACCTTTGATTTTCGTAGACGTATTGCCTTTCAAAAACCGAAATCGAAAGTCGATTCTTTCCATTTTCACAAAAACCATCAAAGCGACTCACTCAAAGAATTATCAAACAATAACTGCTCGACCAAATTGATTGAAATTTTGATGAGTACCTTTCGAAAGATGCAAAAACATATTCCCTAGCCTTTATTGGCAAATGTTGTGATCTTCATTGGAGAGATGGGGTTTGAAACTGACCATGGGGGTGAGGTTTGAGACAACTACAATAAGTACAATATTGTGCAATGACAACATTATCAAAAGAGAAGATTCCTTAAACCTTTTACTTAGAAAAGAAAATCACAACAAAACTAATAGCCGGAGACTGAACACCGAATACAAAAAAAAACGTCTCCAACACTGAACATTTGTTTGTATTGTAGTATTTTTGTCGCAATGCATCTGATTGAAGCGGAGGCTAACATCGAAAATGTATGTTTATGCATACAAATATTAGTGGCATTGATTATTAGTGTATTACATATTATTTTGAATTTTCTATGTGAAATGCATTCAAAATATTACAATTACAACATCACCAAATTCACTAAAACGTAATTAAAATAATAATCACGTATATACGCGGCGTACATAGTACGTGTGCATTTGCGCAAAGGAATGCATTTATTTCCTTCAATTTATAGTTTTATTGAATAACCATTAATATATTGAAGTATTACTTAACAAATTTTTCAAGTATTCACAAATTTTTGAGGTACTGGAACTATTTTTTCTTGGCTATCTTCAATAAAATCGATCAATGTGGCACTTAAAGCCTCGAAGGTCTCATTGGCCGAGCTTCTCTTCCATTACTGTTGTGCGTGTTAAATTTTTGGACAGTATTAGAAGGGACCTACTTATTTTAGCCGGTTCCGAACGGCAGAATCCTTGTAACATCACTTTTTCTGGGCTTTGTCACAGAGTTCTTTTAGAAGCTTTTTCATGGCAAGTTGTTACTTTCGGAAGAATTGACAATTGCTTACCGAGAGGTGGGTACCGTTCGAAAAAAAAAAACTATTCGATATTAAATTTGTTATGCATCACCCGGGAATTGAACCACGACCTACAGATCAGAAGGCCAACACACTAACCACTGAGCTACGGCACTTATATGTATAGAGAATAAAAAATAAATAAAACAACAACAACAAGCAATGCAATACCTAAAATCATTAAAAAAGATACAAATTCCATTGCAGAGAAGAAAAGTCGAAATTTTCTATGAAAGTTTGACGATAGTATTACTCATCAATAAAAGAAAATAGTGGAAAAAAATTAGACAATTTGCACAACAACAACAACAATAACAACAACAACAGCAGCAAAAACAAATAACAATGGCGACATCATCAAAATAGCAGCAATAAAAAATCTAAGTAAATAAATAAACACATCATTCTGATGTTGAATTTGTTGTAAGCACACAAAGTGATGAAGTCATGACCATAATAATGTCACACTTACTTACGACGCACAGTGGTTGGAAAAGCGGGACAAAATTTGTAAAAAATCGATATTATCTTAAAACAAAATATCATAAATATAAAACGAAATATCATATTCTATGTAAGAAAATAACCATCCATCAAATTCCGGAAGGATTGAAACGTGTTTGGTTTAAGAGACCTTAAAAGAGATCCTAGTTCCATACTTACGCGGGCTTGACGTAACGTTCATTAATACACTCAATTACAAGTGCTCTATATTTTGTTGAAGTACACGATTACACTAATAAAATATTGAGTACTTGCTCAAGTACAAAATTACAATTGAATAGACCCAAATGGACGCGGTACAGGAGAGAATTATCCTCAACCTTTGCATCCTAATCCTACTTTTGACGTATATGAGGCGAAAATATGCTATAAAAAATTTCCATCCAACTCAAATGTTATTCAAAAATATCTTTTCAATGAAAGCTCCGTTGAGTGGCTTTTAATAGTACAAAGTTAATGAATTACTGATTGAAAACATATAAAATTTTGGCTGCGCCGACCTTCGACTTAAGTTTTACATGCGATTATGGTTTTCCTTTTACGATTTTACCATCAAATTGAATTCCTTGGAACCAAAATCATCTCTTTACATATTTTTCTAAATATACCGTTAGTTTTCAATGTAGATCTAGAATTTAATGTAGGTGATTTAACGATTTTAATATAATTTTGAATTTCTTCACCGCGGAAAATCCCTCACTACTACTCCTCATGAATGTAATGTCAATTTCTCCGAAATAGGGTGAGCATTTTTGGTCGGCCATTTAACTTCTAACGATTTTGACTTCAAGTTTAAATTCATTGATCACAAAACTGTCCTGACTTCATTTTTTTGTGAACACCATTTAATTTTTAATGATTTTGAACTCAAATTTTCTTCTATCACATCGAAAATCCTTTGTTTTCGTGAACTTAACCCATGTTTATCCACGGCAGTTCGGTTATTCTGTCTCGGCCAATCAAATTTCTAACGATTTTGACCTTCAATTCGATTACATCACCTTCGAAAATTTTCTAATTATATCTTCTCGTAAATGTAACGTCAGTTTTTCCAAAAGTAGATCCGCCATTCTGTGCCAAACATTTATTTCTGACGATTTTTAACCTTAATTTAAATTCCTTGACCTCGAAAACCCGCTCACTACATGTTTATCAATAATAGCATAATAAATACGTAATAAAAACGTAATATAAAATTTTACAAAGGTCCATCCTAACGATTTCGACCTTGAATTTGATTACTTAACCGTCAAACATCTCCTCACAATATCTAGTCGTGAATGCAACGTCAGTTTTTCCAAAGTAGAACTGCCCTTCATGTGCTGACCATTTATATCTGACGATTTTTACCCCAAATTTGAATTCCTTGACCTCAAAATTCCATACATGAATTGCTGGACCACGGAAAACCACCCACTACCCACCCATGATTTTGATTACAAATTTGATCGCAAAAGTCCCCTTAGTAGTACTTTTTGTGAACGAAATGTCAGTTTTCTCAAAGCAGATCCTCCCTTTTTTTATGGCGTAATTTAATTTTTTTCAAATATTTAAGTTCCCTGACCCCGAAGGCATAAAGGTACTGTTCTTTAAATAAAATTGCTCAATATTTCAATTTTTTACGAAGATAACCTCTTACATTTGTCCGGTGCATTGTCACTAAGGCTTCTTGTATTCTTAGCCAAATGCTGATGACTTTTCTTGAAGAAGTCATTCAGTTGATGATCCAATAACTTAAAATTATTATCCAAATTTTTCCAACAAATTTTTTCTCATCAAGCATTTTTTTGTTTTTGCTACATTATCCACTATTAACTTGGTACATATCAAACAGATCTCCTATTTGTAAAAACGTAAAATATTAGCACCCCTGAACGACAAAACAGTGGACGAATATACTAATTGAATTTGCAAAAAATATTTGTAGCTCTCTACTAATACTAACAAGTATTCTCATTCATACCAAAAACAGCAAACTCAAAATAAATACAAAAACACTTTATAAATTCCATACAAATACAATACTTACCGCACCACAATCAGCAGCAGGCGAATTCTCCACAATGTCATAGATGACATGTGGCGGTCCGGTGGTACCAAGTAATGAGAAACCAAAACCGGAATGTTCACTACGGCGTAGAACCACTTTCAATTCTTCGGTAGTCATTGCAATAATAAATGCAGAACAGACAACCAAAAAAAATATCAATTTTTACCAGAGAGATAGTGTGAGAGAGCGAGTAATGTAAGAAATTGTTGATAGATTTATGGTTGGTGTTTGTGTTGGGTGTTGTTATTGAAGGACTCTCTCTCTCTCTCTCTCTCTCTCACACACTGTTGTAAAATATATTTTTTCCGCAGTATTGCAATAACAATGCAATGCACTGTAATGTTGTGTGTGATGTGAATTATTGACTTTCAACACTTGACGCCACACTCACATACATTCCTCACTCACTCACACGCAAACACTAATATTCGATTACATTATTATAAACATCTTACAGTAAACATTTATTCATTGAAACAAAAAAAAAAACGGAAAAACTAAAAGCACACTTCCTGACAAACACTATCCCTCCTCCTCCTCCTCCGTTCTAGTTGTTGCAACGGTTGCTGTTTTAACAATTTTTACTTTATTAAACGACTGATTTTATTTGAAATGCTTGACTGGATTTTTGGGCTTGGCTCACTACTCGTACGTTCGTTCGTTTGTATGCACTTTCGTAGGTTTGTTCGACAGCCCGTTTTACTACCGATTCTGCTTGTGCTTAACGCCGCCGTTGTTGTCGTCTTCGTGATTAGTGTTGTTGTTGTTGTTGTTGTCGCCTTGCACTGCTGTGTCCAACACCAACACAAGTACCGTACCGCCGATGTCTACTGCAACACCACCACCAAACACACCGCCACCATACTACACTAATCTGCTAATTTTCCTTCCTTTCTTTTTTCCAAATGTGTTTTTTTTTTCAATATCGCTTTTTTCAAATACTTTTCACTACATTTCATTATTGCTTTTGCTTTCTTTCATACTTGTTTTAGTTGGCGTCACCACCTTTATTGCAGCTTTTCTTTTTCTTTCACTTCTTTTTTCGCGAATGCACTTGCTGTTACAAAAAACTCTTTACTACTATTTTACTTTTTCGGCACTTTTTTTTTTCAAACACATATATATTTACACATATATATGCACGTACATGTCCGTTTCAAATTTTCAACATAACCATTTATTTTTATGTTGATTATTTTCTCTCATCAATAGATTCAACATTATTTCACCGCATACCGTCTTTAAGTTTCAACTGCTTTTTATTGTTTTTTTTTTTTTGCCTCACTCGCTCTAAACGACAGCGATAATGATCGCCTTCGTCCGTTTTCGTTGTCGTCGACGTCGTCGCGTTGTTGCTGCCAGGCACTGCCCACTGCAACAGCAACAACAACAATAATAATAATACAGAAGAACAACGAACAACTTATTCGCCTCCTACCTCTCACACAATTCAATTGTGCTGCCCGTTGTTGCGTTGTCGTTGTCGGACGACGGTCTGTCCGGTGTATATGTATCTAGAATATGCAGCCACCGTTGTTGCTGTTGTACAGTGATGTTGATGGCCGTTGGGCTTGTGGTTTTATGCTTTCGTCATCGTCGTCGTCGTCGTCGTCGTAATTCCACATCAAACACCCTTCCTTTATTTTTCTTTTTATTTGTCGTTTTTTCACCGACTTTCTTCATAAAATTTGCACAAACTCAAATACACACACCCATTCAATATTTCGGTTATCTTCTACACTAAACAGCTTAAATCATATAATTCGTTAATAAATCGCGTTTATATTCAACTCAATTGAATTGAATTTTATTTTGTACAATATACACACACATACACACAAATAGCTGCCGTGTGCTATGCTAGTGCAGCATTTTTTATTTTTCCAGCAAGCGCTTTCATCAATTACACAAATGTATACGAACAAAGTTTGCGTCCAATTTTGACAAATATTCAACGTTTGCTGTTGATGGACGATGCGCGACGAACGATTCGTTAAATGAATTTCTCGTTTCTTCAAAGCGAACGAACAGTGATGTTAACACTTTTCTTATTCGAAAATATTGCACGGTTTTCTCGCACCGACCGGGGACAAACTTTAACAACGAATTATTGCAGGGTGGTTATTTTGAAATAATGCTTTTCTTTTGTTGGGTTGACATAAACGAATGGTACCCAAATCTTACTACATATATTATAGAAACTGTCATCCAGATATCACGACATACAGTGAAAGAAGGTTTAAACGGGTTTAAGTTCTTTTTGAGATATTATTATGTCTCACCTTAGTGGAAGGTTTTCTATAAATTATGTGTTTATAAAACGACATAGATGTTACTAAATTTCCTCAACAGAGTTGATTTGATTTTTAGTTTATCCAATATCTAACAATTTTTAATTGGACAAATTCTGATTATTTAATTAATTAAATGTCTAGAATGATAAAATTAGAAAATTGCGCCTATCAGAGAGGGTTTGTGAGCGCTCTGTGAAAAATATGGACACAACCTTAGTCATTCATGTGCTAAAACTAACACCTTTGTTACTGTTTGGCTATATTGTAACGAGTATCGATAGTTGGTTACTCATCACTATTGTGACTGACACTATTGGCAGCATCGAAACGAATGTCAACAAAATGAAATAAGCGATAACCAGAACAAGCCAACGAGAAAGGAAGAGAAGAATCTCGATAAAGGAAGATTCTGGGGTGTTGCCAACAGAGTATAAATAGAGCCAGTGTTGAGCAGTGAAATCAATCTAATTCCGAACGTGATTGCGAAAACATTGATACAGAGGCAAAAGCTGCAAGTACATTTAAGTGTTATAGTAAATAGTTGATTGTAAACAGTGTTGATTGTAAATAGAGATTATTAAATAAATTGTTGCTGTATATAGTTGTATAAAATAAGTGTTGCAGTTATCATTAACAGAATCCAGTGATCGAACAAGGTAATTCAAATAGAATTAAACGTTCACAGAATAAAAACGTAACAATATATTTATCAGTGCTAGCTAAGTACGAGTGTCGAAAAAAAAACAACGAATATCACAATTATTGCGGATTTTGTCGTCAATTTTGAAAAGGGTTTAAATGCGAAATTCGATGTGAGTATTTGCAAAAGGTCTTAATTCAATTTAAATTATGCCTTGGATATTGTTTATTATTCTAAATATTTAATAAAAACTTTTATTATCACTTTCATGTAAATAAGCTCTTTTTCTAAAATTTCATTATTGCAAATAGGTTCAAATGTTTGGATTCGTTTCGAAAAGCGCTTATCTTACTAGTCTTCATATATTGACCAACATAGTAGATATATAAAACGATATTAAATATAAATTACATTTTAAAATAGTTCATTTTCATCAATTCTCATCGATTTTTTATAATTTTCGTTTTTAACTTCAAATAGTTTACAAAAATTGATTTATACTCTTTTTCGTTGTGTCACTAGATATCTACTATATAAACATTGCATGCAACTGATTACTCAAATCGTATCGTATTGTAACGTAACGTTGAATTTTTTTGAAAATAAATTTTTTTAAATGTCCGCAACTGGCTCCTACATGATCCATTCTATGGGTCCAATTTTGAAGCACTCTTTCGAGGATTTCGGCCGATATTGTTATGTTCGCTTCGATTGTTCACACAGGTAAGTGATTTCACATACACCCATAAAAAATGATCCAGCGGCGTCAGATCACAAGAACTTGGAGGCCAATTTACAGGTCCATTACTTGATATGATGTTCTCATTAAAACTTTCTTTCAATAAATCGATGGTTTGGCGTGCTGTGTGGCTGATTTAGGAAACAAATTTCCACAATTTGTAAATGTTGTTCTGATGTAAATGGTGAAATGTCAATGAATAATCAACACAAATGTCATATGAATATGACAGTTGTCACTCGTGATATGTCTAAAAATCCCTATTGGAAAAGTTACCTCCTATTGGATCACTCTTTAGAAATCTACGAAATAGTATGATATTTGACATTTGCTTCATTACGATATTTGCCAAATAATTTTCGGGATTACTATATTTCATAAATAGATAATAGATTTTCTAAAAGGGATAATTAGGATAGTTTATCTAATTCTAACATAACGTTATAAACAAAAATAATTCAAATGAAAACAAAACGCATCATTATTGACATTTTGGCTAATTATATTGAATCTTCAAATTCCTGGAGTAAGTCAAAATAACTCGAGCGACTACTACACACTCGCACACACCGTCGGACGTGAGCAGATTTTTAGCGGGTTAAAGTCTCGCACGTCCTCCTTATTAAAAAAAAACACACTAACGAAAATCACACCAACAGAAAACTAACCAACTAACAAAATTCACGATATGATGTTTTCATTTTTCGGCGTTAGTCAAATTTTAAGCCTAGTGTCAAAAAAGAGTGGTTAAAATATAGAAAATGTAAATAGAAAATGTAAATATGGAAATAAAAATGTAAATGGAAATACAATTTTAATGCATTTTTGCACAACAGCTATTTTTTACACTAACAGACGGTTTGTGTGTACATATAGCGTTTATGCTCAAACCATTTGGTAATATACAACGTTCATTACAGTGAAAGTATTGTCATAAGAATATCCCCATTTTACAGTTATAATTTTAAATTTGAATTTGAATTTTCTCTTGTGCTTTACAACAATGAGAGTGTATAGCTTTTGCAACTAATTTACTCTCACTCACTCACTCTCACGCTCTCATGACTCACTCTCTATGTAAGATCAGCCTAGTCCATTCTTTGTTATCGATTAAAATCTGTCAAATCTTTCTTGCCATATTTTATGTCATTGTCATCGTGACAGTATAGGATTTCGGTTATGGGTCGCCACACGAAAGAACAACGCGTTGAAATCGTCGAATTTTGGATCTTAACTTCCAAATCGATGGTGCAAACACTACGATCGATTCACCAAAAATGGAGTCACAATCACCACATTACTGAAACAACTGTATGCAACATTGTGAATAAATGCGATTTGACGCCGTTCAACTTTTTTCTGTGGTTTTACACGAAGGGTAAAGTCTTTGTGATGATTCCGGCTATTCCGGAAGTCATACTGCAAATTGTCATCGAAAACATTGCCGAAAGAGATATCTACGGAATAGTCGCGGTGAATATATCCGCGAAATAATTTTCTACACATAAATTTATTGTGTGGCCTTTCGTACGAAATAGAATATTTGGAAAAATTCCGAACCGTATGCGTTTTATTCATATAAAAGTACCACACATCTTAATGGAACACCCGTGGAATGGAAGATTATATATATTGCCAATGGAGACAGCATATTGCTTATAGAAAGCAAAAATTTTCAGAGCATTTCATTAATTTTGCCTGTCACGAACGGCCAGTTTGCTAATTTGACAGACAATTTTTAATTTTTACTAAAAAGTCGTTGTACAATTGTATAGTTTCAATGCAGCGTATATTCTTGTTTGACACCATTTTTCAAATGCTTTTATCAAGATAAAAATTGCCAACATACAAATATTGTCACTGATAGATTTATATCTGATGTACCAATAATGAGAGCTACAAACATTCAATTCAGCCGTGCAAATATCAAAATATAAAAGACGAAAAAAAATGGACACCAAAATAATTCAGTTGACTCGTGCAAATGTGCACAGGCACTAACAGGGTAAAAATTATGCATACACACGCTAATTCTTCGTGAAAGATGCACTACTGATTGGTCATTATTCTACCATTCACAGTAGTTAAAATCGGCATAATTAAGAGAAATGTCAAAAAACCTAAAAGAAATGACAATTATATTTATGTGCCGTGTGTGTGTACGTTGTTCGAATGCAAAAACAATATAAATGTAATTGGTCGGACTGGTTTGCCTTTAGCCACATTTCTTTCCACCACAGAAACAAAAACAATAATCATAGCACTGAAAACATTACGTGTTTTTATTTTAAAATCTTTATAAAATGCAAGGTGTATCAAGTTTAGTGAAATCAACAATACCAAATTATCTAACAAATTTACCAATTCCTGATTCATTTTCGGGATGGTTCAAATTATCATGTAAGTATATTGATGGATGACATTGAATCGGAGGAATAGAATAATGAAATGGAAAAATTAGGAACAAAAGTTAAATGTAAACGGATGAAAAGGCAATTTGATCAAGGTGTTGTTCTTTACAACAATAACAACCAAATGTATGCTAATTATTTTAAATTTTCGCCGAAATGCGAATGACCTAAATTTGCATATAAAACATTCGAGAGTGTGTGTATGGATTTCATAAGGTCAAAGTATGTGAATTTCGCACTAAATAAGATATGATTATTAATGTTTGACAATTGTTGAATATTGAATATCCAAAACATGAATTATTAATATGAGGACATCTAAAATCTAATCACTGTAAATCATTCGGTCTGTACTTAATGATTGTTATTTATATTACTATCCCTTTGTTATGCAATATTCTATCGTAGTCTGCTTGTGTGCAGCTCTATAGTGTTTATATGTACATACATATGTATGGATGATTTTGTATTGGTGAAACAGGTGAGAAATTAGAAAGACTAGAGAATTGCAAAATAGAAGGTGCAAATTTAAATTTCAATCCACTCATTATACAATGACATAAGAATTTACATTTGAGCTAATGATTTATTCTATTTTTCAGTTCAAGATTGGTTGGCCCTCATACCACCGACAGCCGTTTTAGCCGGCATCGGCTATATGTCGTATAAAGCATTTTGCCCAGCAGCACGCTCCTGTGGCGATGGTAATGCTCGCTGCAATAATAGCGTTCGCAAGCATGAGGCTAAAGTTGTTGATATGATTAATATAGAAGATATCGCTGATAAGGCAGCATTTTGTCGTTGTTGGAAGACTAAAAATGTAAGCAAATCAATGAAATTGTGCCTATATAAATTATATATATTTTTTTAAATTAATTTTCGTATTCGCAGTGGCCCTATTGTGATGGTAGTCATGGTGATCACAACAAAAATACTGGCGATAATGTTGGTCCGATTGTGATCAAAAAGAAATAGATACTTAAATGCGTACGAGCGACGATATGTTCACAAATACAACAAAGTAAAATAGCTAAATCCAATACGAATTAATTAATAATAACGAATAAACACCATAGATATTAAATATCGAATAGAAAAGTTGTGAAAATTAAAATTTGCCAATAATTGCATGAATACATTTATATTATCTAAGCATTTCTCTTCTGATCATGCCCCAGCTTGTAGGATTTGAAAAAGATATTATTTTATTCCGTTGCTTTTCATTTATTACACTCTAATTTCGTTTATATTTAATTACTGCATGAAAATATAATATTGTTCATAGATTTAAAAACTGTTCAAAAATTGTATCAATGATATGTGAAAGAGTGAACAACAAAAATAAATAAATCATGGTGAAAACGTCATATACATATCGAAGCGTATTTAATATTACAAATGTTTCAGCTTGAGCTTTCAAAATCGTTCTCCCGACTTTGTAGGAGGAACGATGAAATATATAAATAATTGTGTGAAAAATTCTTCATATATTTTTTATGAAGCGCACTATTTATACAGAACATTTCTATTTAAACATAACTATACACTCATGCCTTGCTAAACTGCCTAAATATGTTGTGTAAAAGTTGGCCGTAGAAGCAAATCATATAAAGAATCAATTCTTTTAGGCATTTATTCGATATAATATCACATCATCCTGAACGGATCTTTCTACCAAAATGGCGAATAAAGAGCGACCTTACAGCGGAGTATGAGAGTGGTGTATTAAGGTAGTTTTACATATTTTTATTTGAGATGTACGACTTACAACTACCGCTTGAGTGAAATACATTTAATAACGAAGACCTTAAACCAAAAACGTGCTTCGTTTAAGAACCCCTAGTAAATTAGTAGGCAGTGAATTTTTCTTGTGCCCAAGAACGTTAAGGATTTTTGTAAAAGCAAATTATTGAAGAAGGGAGTTTCACAATTTAATTTTCTTCTCACACCTGGAATCAGGTGATCAACATTTTTTGTAGGGATTAGTATGCCTAAAAAATATGCATATACGATTCACTATTAAAATAGAGCATTTTTTCATCGTTTTTCATTTTTATATATTTTATTGAGTAATGTTAAAAAAAAGTGAGAGAAATCATATATAAATAATAAGTTTATTGCGTTACGCTTGCTACATGGACATCTTTCAAGTCATATTAAACATTTCATAACCACAAAAAGGACATGGCGAACAATTTAAAAAAGGAAATAAGGTAGATTATTGTTGCGCTGCTGTTTGAGCTGTTTTTAATGTCAACAACAAACGATAATTACAACAATTCAAGTGTGTAGATGTTAAAATAAAATTAATCAAACTAATAAAGAAATGTATTAATATGTATGTATATAAGACACGCACACGCTTTACTTAAGACTTATTAGTTTACATATGTAGTTTAGCTAACATCATCAGAATGAAACTGAATCTCATCATCAAAAGCTGCTGACGACGTATCTACTTAAATATTTTGCCTTGATTGAATTTACGTCCATCCTTATCAGTACCAGTCCATGAGAAGTATTGTGCCACCAATTGCTTTGTTTTGTCCGATTTCGGATCCAATTTCTCCCATGCATAGCAATCGTAATCGATTTGCCAATCGGGCGATAAGGGGAAGGCCAACTCCTGGCCACGCCATACCCAAACACCGGAAATGGTGCTATTATTGTCATCGCCAAAGAGGCAAACCGATGCAAATGCCTGTTTGCGCATCTTATCGAGACGTTGGAACATGCCCGTGATCAGATTGCATGACATGAATGTCTTTGTAAGCTCATCGTTGTACTTGTATTCACCGAACCAAATCGAATAATGCTCGGGATCGAATTTCTCCCAGAAATAGGGAATTGAAACGGCTTCCTCCTCATTTGAGTAACAACGCTTAAAGTCATCAAAATTAAATGTACCCTTGGGCATGGAGTCGAATGGATCTTTTGATTTCGGTTCTGCAGCTAGCGCCTCATCAGCGGCATCTAGTTCTGCCTCTGGTTCTTTTGACTTCTCTTGTTTTTGTTTGGGTGCAGCAGCCTTTTTCTCTTCCTTTTGTTTGGCAGGTTGTTGTTTACCACCAGCTGCGCCACTACCACCAATTTTCGCTTGGAATTCAGCATATTTCTTAGGATCAAAAACGAGCGCCTTCTCACAGATCGTGTATGACTTGAGAATAGCCTTAACCTGAGGCTGATTGAGAATGGTGACAAACCAACGATTCACATTTCCAAAATCAGAACGTACACTTGGCTCCAGCACATATTGGTAAATATGCAATAAACTGGCAAATACTACAATATCGGCTAAGGTGATACGTTCACCAACCAGATAGGTTGAGTTTAACAATTTCTTATTGAGCAACTCAAGAACGACGGTGGCATCCTGTTTGGCAGTGCTGCCTTTCTGTTGTGGCATAATGCCCAACAATGGGAAGACCCACGCACAGGATACTGGCACAATTTCATTATCGGCAAATGAGAGCCATTGTTGAACTTCAGCTTGTGCAAAGGGGCACTTGCCACCACGCAATTGTTCATTGGCAACAAAGTAGGCAATAGCATTCGATTCGCTCAAACATTTGCCATCGGCTGTCTCAAAAGCAGGCACCTGAAATCAAATAAAAACAAGCATCCATTTATTCAAATAAGTATACATATATAAAGTAGTAGGCATCGTCTGATGACGTAGCACTTTAAAATAGCTTATGATCATAATGATTTCTCAATTTGCATAGAAATAACTTACCTTGCCACTTGGAAATTTCTTTAGAAATTCAGCGGTCTTATTGGTTTCGCCAAAGATGAAATTTTCTGCAACCTTCACTTTAGCACCAGAGTACTGGGCAGCAATGAGTGCTTTGACTGCACGGAAATTATCTGGATAAGTATAAAGAGTCTACGGTGGCGTTAGATGAGAGATATGTAAAAGAAATAGAAGGAAATCTATAAGCGTCAATCATCTTCACATTGATAATTGGAGAAAAAATCAGTTTGAATGGAAATTGATTTTTTCATATGCAGGATGTTTGAGATATTTTAAAATAAACTTTTTCACAAGAATTTTCACTTACGCCTGTCGCCATCGTTGCGATTTGCCGGAGAGAAAGAATTTTGACAACCGCTATAATGAGCTCCAAGCCGATGTCAAATTAGATTGAACATTTTTATTGTTACAGGGATGTTAATTCAATAACCCAATTGACTTTCAACTTTCACATCAGCAATTGCAGCTATTCTATTCCAATATACTCTCGCTAATGGTTCCGCCTTTTAATTTTAGCGAAATTAAAAGCCCAATTGCGATTCTTATTGCTTTATTTGGCTTACTTTCACTTCGCTTATTTTCTTATCCTGACAGTGTTTATTTTGGTATTGTGATTGAGATTTTGTGCTAAAACCCAAAATCAAAGGCATATTTTTGAAGCCGCTAGGTTTTTACCGATTTCGATATTTTTAGGTAAATAATACAGCAGGTAAGTTATTTATATTTATTTCCTTATTAAATAGCAATTTGTTAATATGACATGCTATCAATATAAAGGAAAATAAGAATATGTTTTAATATTTTATTGAAAAGATGAAATTTTTTTTTTTAAGTTGAAGCTCACATTTTCTTCATAATTCATAGACGGTATTTTTTTTTTACTTTTCATCTTCAACCAATATATAAACATACATAATTCTAAATGCCACTCATGCCGAATCATTTATCATCAATAATTTGTTATTATTAACGTTACCGTATGACGGTGACGGAGACAATCAATACAATTTTGTATGTTCTTACGTACGTACGTACGTACGTTACGTCGGTGGCTAGTTGCACCATAACACATATGCTGCAGTGCAATGCGTTTGTTTCTGGATAAAATAACTAAAACTCTTGCAAAGGGTTTAACGAATCGCAATCACATATTCTCCCAAACTCAAACATTCGGTGAATAAATTATCTTTAGAGCTTAAACGAAGAATTTGGAGTTTAAGCGAAAGAATTCGATATAAATTAAAGCAGCGAAAATAGTAAAATCCCAATTATTTAATTGTATTGTACCAACTTTCAAAGTATACATGTATCATAAGGACTTATGTTCCATACCAGCAGCCCTATTTCAATTGACTCTATCGCTTAAGCTCTTCCCCTAAAATCCTCCTAATTAATTTTAGAGAAATTAGGAGGCAATTGCGATTCTAAGTGATTTTTTTCTCTAATTCTCGGCTCGCTTATTTTCTTATTTTGACAAACAGTTTTACATTTCGGTCAAATTCTAATAATTCGTTTATTTACAATTACAATTGAAGTTAAAATTTTCCATTTAATCGCTTCAAAGAATTAGTAAATATTATTTATCTAAAACCCAATTCATGATTCCACGCTTGTTCCTTTGATTCTTTTATCTTGATTACTTTATTAAATTAAATTAAATCAAATATGCAAAGAATAGTTTTCAAATATTTCCTGCGAAATGTCAAAACTTCGAAGAAAAGTCAAGCGAGAAGTTTGTTGTGCAGTTGCTAAAAAGCCTGTAGAGCCGGTTAAAAATGAAATGCATGAACGACTTTGAAAGCCGCAATGCTTGAAAAACCTGATGTGGACCTTCAACTTTAGGATACCAATTTGAGATAAAGAATAGGAGAGAGCATTATATTCTCATGAACAAAAAAGAGGAAGTAAATCAAACAGTAACAAGCACATATGGAGTGATGGAAAAGAAATCATCACATAAACGATTTTGACGGTATGAGATCACGTTTTTTTATAATTTATACGCCAAGCCAAGTTAAAGCATTTTCTTTCTTTACCTTATATTTAATATTTAACTTTCTGTAGGAGCAAGGCAAAGAGCATGATCATATTATAGAAGGTCACGTGAAGGATTAAGAAAAAAAAACTTTCTGAATTGCGTTACTTTTTCAGCGCAATGTTTATTTGCTATAAAATGAAAGGAAACGGTGCAAATCCAAGAAAGAACGTGCTGTGATTGAGTGCGATAAGTAATGGAATTATTATAAAAAAAAAGTAAAATTGTTTGAAAATTAACAAAAAGAGTTTATAAAATATAGCTTTCGTCAAATGTCAAATAGCTAACAAATCAAAATCATGATGTAAAAAGAATATTTACATTTATAAAGAGAAAATTTCGAGATCAGTGCTTCATAAACTGACAAAATATTTTTTCTAAATTCAATTACATATACAACAATCGGTAATTACGCGACCTGTAATAAATAGCCCAAGGGCACAATATTGACATCCACTTCATATAAGGTCCACGTTAGGCAGACGATCAGGATCACAACTAATTGTTGCTCTCACAGCAAAATTAAAGTTTTAGAGAATATGAGAGTAAAATCATCACGAGAACTGGTACAAAATGAATGCATATCAGTGGGCCACTCACGAAGCCAGGGTAGACTACCTATGGTGCTTTCACTGCCCTATTCTTTTTTCGTGTTCGATTCTAAAATTAATTTGAATTGACAAGTGATCGTTTACATTGGTTTGGATATAATCTAAACATTTAAATCACTATATATTTAATAAACAGATTAACAGACATAAATGGAGCGTTATCGTAAAATAATCTGCAATCATATGATTTTCCACTTAACATCATTTTCTTTACGTGTTAAATATTCAAACTTTTTAATTACAACCCATCAAGTTATTTTATGCACTGAACACGCTCACTGCTATTTTCCAAGCAACACAAACAAAATGTCATCAGCTTTGGTTGCAGTGCCACCAACATAAGTATATGAAATTTAAAAAATTGCTTGAGGTTAAGATAGAAACAAGTGAAAAGTGGATGGACAAGATTTTAAAATAAAATTTCGGAAAAAATAGACAACTTTGTAGAATATAATTATAAGAATTAGTAAATATTAATATTAAACTAATGTATACAATAGGAATATTACAATTCCAACATAATTCGCGTTCAGAAAAGGAGTAAGAAATCCACTGACGAGGAAAGTAAAAAGGCAAAGAAGAAATTAGAATTTGCCATAGTTCAAAGAAAGAAGAGGAAGCATTGGGTGCTGATGCGGTTTTTTTAGACGGCGGCGGTGGTGGTGATGATATTGAAGTAGCGCACGAAGGAAGTAAGGCGATAACATAAATGAAGAAGAGGAATTATAATTGAAAAAGCGATTGCAACCAACCGCAAGTAAAAAAGTGAAATTTTCATATGTGATAAATATATTGAAAAGTATATTTGATATAAAAAGTATTAACTCAGTAGTACGCAACGTATACAACAGACGATACTAGTATTTTAGGACAGAAATTTGTGAATAGACGCCAATGGGCAATTATTGAAATCACATATTAAATTCATTATCGCGATCGTCGTCGGCAAAAGGAGAAAAAAGTGTAATTTGAAGTGGAAAAATAGTTATAATGTTTCTAGTATTATATACCTATATGTATCCGGCTCTGTATTCTACATATATCTTACATTAATCACATGACGTATTAGAAGTTTCGTATGAGGCGTATTTGAAATAGAAATTTTTTAATTACAAATACAAAACGTTAAAAAGCGAACAACTTGAAAAAAAAAATCGATGAGAGGCAACGGCACATAATAAATGAATTTTTAGCAGAATATGTAAGTTTATTCTGTGTTCTATATTCTATATATATGTATAGATATGTACTTTCATACACATAATTTATTATCTAATACAATATACATCATCATGGTCATTATTTATTGGGTTATGCATGAGTGTGTGTGCTTGTGTATGACAGTGTATGCTTACAAATATTGTGTTCAAGTATGATTGGTTCAATTAAATTTTCCGTTTTAATTTGGTCGTTCTTATTGTTGTACTGTTGACTCTTGTTGACATGACCTTCATTCCCTCATGTATAAAATCAATAACAATGCATTGCTGCTGTCGGTTCTTCTGTTGTTATTGGTTTTTACTGCGCCTGAATCTCTGCTTTTTTCTCTCCTATTCGTCTTCATTATCATGATCATATTTCATTATCATGATATTATTTTCCTATTCGCTTTATCGCAATGATTTTGTCACTTTTTTTTTCATATTTAGTATACTGCATTGGTGGAAAATTCACTTTATATGTTTTCTAATGTTTTACAATTTTATTTTCCTCCCGATTGTCTTGAGTTTTTTATAGGCGCTGCATAAAATATGGAAGTGCATGTTCAATTTTAATTGAAAATTTTAGGATTGATTCGTTTTTTTTTCTATCTAACGATATGTCTGTGTGTGCGTGTGTCTGTGTTCAATGATTACACGCCTGCATCAATATATCGCCGTTATGCTATATTAGCAAATTAGAGAAAGTTCGCTGGCGATTTCTTCTTTATAACTATTTGCATTTGAAATTCTCAATTGTGCATACATACGCATGAAGATATATCTATATATTTGTTAAGGAGAAGTCTCATTGTGAGAGCAAGAATAGAAAATAAAAGAAGCAGATGCAATTTTGACGTAGCACCCAAGGCCAACATCCTGTTAAAACGCACAATTCAGTTTATTAGTTGGTTCAACTTTTTCATGAGAGCTGTGTATGAAAGTTACACATTATTCATAGGTTGTTGGGATCTTATTTTCATAGTGCGTCATTTTCAAGCCTAAATTATAGTGGGATAATCACATTATGTCATAGCAGTTTTTATATTTCACTTTCCTCATTGCTTCTTTTCATTTTCCACAATCCTCCGCCACTTTTTTCAACGCATATGTCTCTATCTGTCTGTCGAATTCCATGTTTGCAACTGTCTTATCCTCTATCTGTTTTTGTCTAGTTCTCTATATTCCTCTCAATCCTTTTTTCTGTCGATTTCTTCGTCTGTCTATGTCTCTATATATCTTTTTGTAATTCTCAATCAGTCCGCCTCTCTCAATCTATATGAGCCTCTCTTATTGTCAATAGCTATTGTCAACGAATTAGAAGCGATATTTTTTTATTTTCCCACTTATTTCACCAATTAACCATTCTCATTTCTTTGTATAGAAATTTTGAGGATCTTTTTGACAAAAATATCGTAATTGTTAGGGGATGATTTTGGCACAAGCGTTTTGGAATGTAGTTTTATAATTGTCTCTCAGATTGCACTGAGATAACTAATTAGAAACGTTTTAGCAAAATAGGAATTTTAGTTTTTATTGCTGGTTAATGTCTAATATTTTAATGGGAAATCCATCTTTTTGGTACAATTTAACTGGGTTGCAATCAGTTGTTATGAAAAGCTAGCCTTGTTGACCTCAAATGTTAAAGTTGTATTTATTCCACGCATAACATCGAATACTTGGGAAAAGATTTACAAATAATTTCACAAATTTCGATAATTTATCAAATTGATTTAAATCGATTCTTTCAACTAAAAATCTTACCTCCGTGTAATAGATACCATTTGTCAAAGTACGTATATATACTGTTGAAAAGAGGAAGATATATGGAAAATGACAAATGTAAAAAGTGCTCCAATAATATTCGAAATAAATGCAAACAACAACAACAACCAAAGTCGTTGTCTAACCCTCTATCTGTCACTGTTTAATTTGGTTTGCCTCAATCTCTCTCTCTCTCCTTCTCCCTCTGTCTCTCTTTATCTAACTGCATTTTTCTCTCCAATATATATCTAATTTCGTCTCTCTCTTCTATCTTTCTGTCTAACGCCCTCCCTCTCTCTCTCTTCCTTTATCTCTCCCTCTTTCTTTCTCTATCTCTCTCTCTTCCTTCCTCTATCTTCCTTTCTGTCTATCTAACTTAGTCTCTTCTTCTCCCTCTCTTCTCTCTCTCTTCTCTCTTTTGCTCTCTCTCTACCTTTATCTTACTTTCTCTCTCCCTTCCCCTCTCTTCTTTCCACCCTCTTCTCTTTTATTCTCTCTCTTCTCTCTTTTGCTCTCTCTCTCTCTACCTTTATCTTCCTTTCTCTCCCCCTTCCCCTCTTCTTTTCTCTTCTTTTCTCTTCTTTTCTCTCTCTCCTTTTCTCTCTTCTTTTCTCTCTCTCTTTTCTCTCTCTTTTTCTCTTTTCTTTTCTCTCTCTCTCTTTTCTGTTCTCTCTCTCTTTTCTTTTCTCTCTCTCTCTCTTCTTTTCTCTCTCTCTCTCTCTCTATCTCATCTCTTTTTCTCTTTCCTGTCTTTTCTCTCTATATCTTTTTCCTCTCTCTCTCTCTCTCTCTCAATATCTTTTTCCTCTCTCTCTCTCTCTCTCACTATATCCTTTATTACTCTATCCCCCTCTCTTTTTATCTTTCTTCGTATTTCTATCTGACTCCCTCTCTCTGTCTGAGCCTCTCTCTACATCTTTTTAAAACTATCCCTCTCTCATCTTATCTGTATATCTCTCTTTATCTCTCCATCTCCCTCTTTTTATCCTGAGAGAGACTCACTCTCTCTATTTCCCTACCTTCAAATCACCTCTCTCGCAGTCCATCTACTTGTATGTCTCTTTTTCTCTGGTTCTCTTTTCTTACTGGTCCAATTCTCACGCTTACTTGCAAGCAAATAAATAAAATTTAATTTCAAGCTTTTTTTGTTTCTTTTCTCATTTTAAGGTTTTCAAAAAATGCCCAGAAATGCTGCAAAAAAACCAATTATTATAAATGATAATGAACAAGATAGTCTTCCAAATGAACCAATAGCAACTGCGTCAGTAACAATATTAAAAGAGAATAAAACAAAAACAACAACAGCAGCAACAATAATAAAACACAGCAACATTAACGGCAACAATAGAACGACGACGGCAACCGCAACAGTCGCTAAAACAGAAATAAAAACAACTACAACAACAGCAGGCGAATTACAAAAACAGCAAGAACAAAGTGAAGATAATAATGTAGAAGATCAAAGTGAAGTAGAGGAACGAAACATAACTTCTAAGATAACAACGGCAAGAAAAGCCAGCAAAAAAACATTTCAATCAAATAATGATAATGATCATGAGGATGAAGGAAAAGATGATTATCAGAATGCTAATGGCAATGATAACACTAGTAGTGAATTAAATATAATTAAATCAAATATTAATGGTAATGGTGGTATAACGAATGCATCATCAGCACCAGCAGCAGAATCTGAATTCAGATTAAAACCATTAAGAGTCACAACACTATACCCCATTGTAATTGAAACAGTCGAAAATCCTGTTATAAGTGCAACATCACCAACAACAGCAGCAACAAAAGAGGGTAAAGAAAACTCTACAATATTTAAAAAACCGAAAAACCTACCGCCCACATTAGTGTTGAAAAGAAATTCAAAATCGAAATCATCATCGTTGAATATTAGAAGAGATGCAACACGACTTGCATCACTAAGGACACGTAAAGCAAATAGCACTAACAACAATAATAGTTCTTCGACGTCGGCTTTGAAAAATTCCAATAAGAATAATACTGCCAATAATGATGGCAAAGAAGTAACTAATCATACTGAGATAACAGAGACAGTTTGTGAGGACTCTAAGAAACAATATTTTAATAAAAGTGTTAACAATACATCGTCTAGGATACGTTACGGTATGTTTAAAGTATGAAGTAAGTCTGATTAATGTTATGCTACTCATTAGCTTTTTGTTTGACAATACCACCACAGTAATCCATCCATATGAAGGAGCACATTCACCTAAAACATTAACCATATCGGTATGAATTTCTTGATTGGATAGACCGTTTTTTAAATAACATTAAACATTAAATGACATTCTTCATTTCGTGTTTATTTTTCTTTATATTTTATTCGTATGATTTTCATACTCGTAATCCTGAAAAAGGCATTATTATTATTATTATTATTATTAAAGCGTTGTATTGCACTGCGACCCTAGGTCTATTGTGCACCCCATTATGGACTAGAGTATTTCTCAAGTCCAGCATCCATAAGGAAGTTTAGTATAGATCCTACCCTAATGGACTTAATCAGATTTTCCGGTATTAAAAATTCCCCGAAGTTTTTCTTTCTTGTTTTCATAAGTGCTGGTCACGTTCCCAACATATGTTTTGCAGTTTCATTCTCCTCCCTGAAATGTCGGTAGGTTTCATCCAAAAAAATTTCCAGTTTGGATTGGGACAACCCTGGTAGGTTTTCCCAGTATGATTGTCTTTATGATTCGTCACTCCTTTTAATGAGCATGGATAAAGCTCCTTTGTCCAGACCACAGAAGGTTTCTGAGTCTACAAAGGGTGTTGCAGCTCCCTTCCAGGCAAGCCTATCCGCTAGCTCGTTGCCTCCAATTCCTGGAACCCAAAAGATCCATAATTGGTTATTTTCACCAAGTTTATTCAGCTCGTCAAGACATTCCCACACCAATTTTGATTTCACCTGGTTCGAGTTCAGTGCCTTGACAGCAGCCTGACTATCTGTTAGGATTGCAATCCTTCTATTCCGAGCACACCTGTCAATAGCGTATATTTCCGCTTGAAAGATAGTAGTATTGTTACCTAAAGGACCGGAATATTTTATCCCCGGGCCTATCACTCCTGCTCCGGCCCCTTCATTAGTCAAGGAGCCGTCCGAAAACCATGTTATCATGTTCTGGTTTATCCCGTATGTTTTAGATATACCTTCACATTTGTTTTTATTACTGAGCTCTGTTTGGAATCGCTTAGTAAAGTTGAATTCCATATGGGCTGAGTCTCTCGGCATTTCGACTTCAGGATGTTGTTTTATTAGAACATCATATTTCTTGCGGTCCATCCATCTGCCTGGTCCGCTATTAACAGCAGTCATTCTCATGTACGAATTCTGCCGATTATGGTGGTAACAGTTTGAAGCTTTTTGCAGTTCTCCCAGACAAGAGCTACGCAACTTCTCATGGGTCTAACGATTACAGCGTATATCCATCTCAGTATCTTTGGTGTGCAACCCCAACTTTTCCCTGCTATTGATTTATAAATCATAAATATTCTAGTGACCTTTTTCGCCACATTTTCTATATGTGTCTTCCATCGTAGGCGCTGGTCTAGTACTACGCCCAGAAATTTGACTTCTTTCTGTAGCTCAATCTCTGCACCGTCTAAGCTAAAACCTTATTCAGAAATTAAACTAAAATCGGTCTCTTTCTCGTTGCAGCTAACTATTATTTGGATGTGGCTGATTTGAATAAAATCGAAGTACTCGATACGAACGTTAAGGAAAAAAGAAATACTGCATCTTGTGGTGGTAGAAAACGTAAACGTGGCGGTTTGCGTAGAATAACAACACCGGCAACGACGAGAAGTCGAACGTCAATAAAAACATTAGCAGTTGCAGCAGCAGTAGCACCGCCAGCATTGTCGAACAATAGCAATCGTATAGAAGCAAAACTACCACTACTTCAACCACTCGAAATTGATGTTGGTACTGACGACAGTTATCAGTTATCAGGATCCTCTTCACCGACATCATCACGAATATTCTCAGATTGCCAAATAAAAAGTCGCACGACATCCAAGTTGGAACTGGAAACAATCAATTCAGGGGCAGCATTGCATACAGTAAAGAAACGTTTACGCACTATGTCAATGTATGAGCGTCATTATCAAAATAATGACGATGGCCGTGGCGTTATTACAAATGGTTATCTAAATGCAGCAGCAGCCGTTGCCGCTGCAACACGCAATGGTAGTGCCATGAACACAGATATGGATGCACATGATGTACTATCGCAACAACAACAACAATATTATACGTCTTCCGCAGCAGCCCTATCAGTGGGAGGGTCAGCAGCACCATCGTCAGCAATGAGTATTAGTAGCAGTAGTGGTGCTGGTGGCGGCGGCGGCGGCAGCGGCGGTGGTAGTGTTGGTGGTAATGGCGGTGGTGGTACTCTGATCACACATGCCATGTTGCCATCGATGGGAACACTATGCAATATCGGTAATACCTGCTATTTGAATTCGGTTGTGTATACATTACGTTTTGCACCGCAATTTCTTCACAATCTACATCATTTGATTGTCGATTTGGCGACCATACAACAAACCCTATTGCAGCGGCATCGTGCCAAAACATCATCATTGGGTCGTGGCATTAATGCCATGCCAATGGAGAATGCTGCACGCAGTTGGAGTAGCAAGGATTTGGCATCACTCGAACAAATAGCTGCAGCATCAGCGGCGGCAGCAGCAGTATCATCGACCGGCAGCAATGGAAAACATAATGGCAGCGGCGGTGGTGGTGGCGGTATAAGTAATTTCATGCAAAAAACAACTCATCAGTTGCTAACGGAACGTCTGCATGAACTCTATCAGAGTTTGCATCGCAATGAGATGGCCGAATCGACGGAACCATTTCATGCCGACACCCTATTGCATGCTGTACAGGATGTTAGTACGATTTTCGAGGGTAATCAACAGCAGGATGCCCACGAATTTCTAATGTGTCTCTTGAATAGCATACGTGAGACAAGTCAAACGCTTATCAATGCAATTATCGAATGCCCAGATGTTATTGCAAATGGGTAGGTGCACAAAATTCAACTTGCAATCATTTGATTTCTCCAAAGTGTCCTCATATCGTCGTCGTTCGGAACCCTCCATCATAAGCAAGTGATCCAAAAAAAAAAATATATCACATTATATTCATAACGAGCGTCTTCATTTGTGTGTGCAAAATATTCAGCCCTATCGTAAACGAATTTTTTCGCGAATCATTTCACTTGTCAGCAATACATTTTAGATTCTTGACAAGTGAAAATTTGTATACGAATGTTTGTTGTTGCCTTTCATTTTCGTTGTAATTTCTTCGAATGATCTCTTTTGTCGTAGCATCTGATAGATGTCGCAATGAATTTTCATGATCGATCTGAATATGGTCAAGGCTTTGGAAAATTGGAACTATGGTATAATAATATTTTTGTTTGTTTGAAAAAATATTAGCACTGGAACTGGCCACTGTCGTAGCTCTGACGTTGAGGAGAAAGGGGAAACCATTTACACATTTTGCGCGAGTGTCCGCCCCTCGCATTTCGCATAGGGGATTTATATCGCTCTTGCAGTTCGGGATGCTTTAAGGGAAGATAGGGAGGCCCCATTTGCGGCATCACAATGGGCATATTCAATGTTTATTTGTTATAAAAATGCTCTCTGTGCTTGCTCCGGATGAGACATCTCTTTGAATTCCTTTTCCTTTTAAGTAAGACCAACAGGTATGAAATCGCTGAGTCGATTTTAATCAATTTGGGCCCTATTCCAGATTTCGAGATACAAAATATGCGTCAGAGTGTAAGGTGACAGATCGAAACCTTGTCCATATTCAAATCATTGGTATTTATGAAATTTCAGAAATTTGATAATCATCTTTTATGAAGGGTTCCCATTGTGCTACGATGTGCCACCATGTACATTTCAATAATGAAATTCTTATTTTGTGCGTTTTTTTTTTTTTCTTTCTTTGCAGTTATATTTGTAATCCACGTGATGATCCCCTGGATGGATCTGCTACCTACAATCGAGATAATCCTGCAAATAATGCTATTACTAATAATAATTCATCAACTAGTCCGAGCACAAGTAACATAACAAAAGCATCATTCTTTTCACGTAAATCTAAACGAAAAGAGGAGGCAAAAAATTTAAAAAATTTACGTTTACAATCACCATTAAAGGATGTTACAATTGCTACAACTTCTACTACTACTACCAGCAATAATAATAATAATAATAATAATAATAGTAATTTGAATAGTACTAGCAGTAATAGTAATGCTGCCTATGGTACATCAAATAGTCTATTCTATTTGAATACGGTTGATCTCAGTACATCACAAAGTAGCGATACAGCGCCAGTGACTCCAACCACGGTGTCGACATTGAAAAATCCATCCTCACCTGCCACTGTGAATATAGAATCATCAACAACTACATCAGCATTAGCTGCAACATCAGCTCAATCATCAGTGTCAACAAACATCAGCCTGCTAACAAAGGATAAGCAACGTTTAGTGGAGAAAATTCGTGAGCTTGGTTTGGATTTTTTCAATGAAGACTTTGAAGGTATAACTGTCTCGACGACAAAATGCCTCAGTTGTGAAACCGTAACCGAACAAAAAGAGAGTATGATTGATATTGCCGTACCGGTGCCCATTTCTGGTTATGAAAGTAACGATTATACGGAAAAATGCAGCACTTTCATACAGGTAAGCATAGTTTGGTAGACTGCTCTATGGAAATTACCATATCTGAGCATTAGCTAGTTACTTATTTGACTTATTTCTAATGCTTCTTGACTATTTTGGAAGTTGTTTATTTTTTGTGCGTTTACACTCTAAAGCGCTGAATGGCTTTTCAATCTTTTTGTATGCCTATCTACCTTTTCCAAGTTTCTAATAGTTTTCAGTTCACGTACTTGTAGATTTTCTCATATCTAGTGATAGATGACAGAATAGTGATAGTAATGTAAGTGGACAGACCTAATAAAACAGCAATCAGCCGTTTAGTTAATCCACAATACTGCCGTCTGTCAGGTTATTATTTTATTCGGATTAAGTGCGCCGGTAATCCGGAATTAGGCTGCCGTCTGTCTAGGCTATTAGACATTATAAAAAGAATATGTCGAACTCGCAACACTTTACACAGATGAAATAAACAAATGCGTTGATTGGCACATACCAGCTTAAATATAAAAATAACAGAGTATAATGACTAATAGCCGAAGCCCATCGATGAAGCATATAACTGACAGCGACGGATAAAAAGGTGTAAGCTGGCCCAATCAATACGTTTCACAACGGATACAAAATCACTTTTCTTTTAAGCGTATAGTATGCTTCGTATTTGTATACGTTTAGTGTTTGATTTGTATGAAATCGTATTTTATTTAAATGAAATATGTGTAGCACTTTTATTATACATTCAATAACTATTTAATATTTTTAATATAATATTTAATATTGTTTTTAATTTATAATAATTATTATTGTTAAATGCAACCCTGTTTGCCTCACGTACGCTAAAGAGAAAAGTTGGCCATCTTTTATACTTTGTGTTGAAGGACACGGAGTAATTGGGCATCACTTCATACAAATTCATGTATTTTAACTCAGCTGTCAGTTGTGTATGACGGATTGGCGTATATAAAGTATCCTATGGGCTTCGGCTGTAAAATTTGCTGATGCAGATAATAGTATGCTTTGTGGTTGCAAGATAGCAACTTCGGTAAAATAAATTTTAGAGTTTAATAAATAAAAATTTCTAATAAACTAAAAACATCATCGAGTGCATTATTAACTTCGGTGAAATCTATTCAAAGTGCGAGTATTTCTTGAGTAAATATACTAAACTGCTTTGATCATAATACTAAATTGGCAACACTGGTCAATGAGTCGATGTTTGTTTTCAGTTTAATATTTTCACCTCGTTCCAACAACATAACCGATTTTTGTGTTGTATTTATAAATGTATTATTGTTATGTTGTACGAGGGTTGCCTTTTAAATTACTTTTTTTTAAGTATCATCTAGTACGTTTTCGTCATTGAAAAGTTTGACATTTTTTAGCTAAACGTACTCAGAACGTTTTGATGTACTAGCGCTATTTGTGTTGTTTACAGTGACTTGAAAAATTTATCTCGGTCAAAAAAATGGATTTAACTCGTGAACATTTTCGAGCTATGATTTTTTACGATTTTCGAATTATCTCAACAACAATGCTTCGATTGTTCTCATGCGGCATTTGGCGATGAAGCACCAACCCTCCAGACAATTTATAATTGGTTTAACGAATTCAAGCGTGGTTGTCGTTCGCTCCAGGTCGAATTTCGTGAAGGTCGTCCAAAATTGGTCATTGTACCAGAAATCATCGATGCTGTACATGAACTGCTAATGACAGATCGTCATGTGACATACCGTGAGACAGAGGCATCGTTGGACATTAGTTTAATCGCCATGCGTTCGATATTGCATGAACACTTAGCTGTCAGAATCGCTCAAAAAAGGGCACGTGTAGATTGGTGCAAAGAAATAATGAAGAAATTCGATCGCAGTGCTTCGAAAGACGTTTATAAAATCGTGACAGGTGACGAATCACCGATATATGCGTATGTGCCCGACACAAAATAGCAATCGACCGTGTGCGTCTTCCAAGTCTCAGTCGGATTGGAAAAAGTGCTTTGACAATTGGTTTGAGCGCATGCAAAAGTGTATAAACCTTCATCGAGGATACTTTGGAAAACCATAAATCCATTTTTGATGATAACCAAATGCATTTTCATACTTAAAAAAAAATATAAAAGGTAACCCTCGTACATATTTATAAAGTGTTCTGACTATTTATACTAGTAAACAAAAAACAATAAATATGTGACTCTTATAGGGCCTTTGGTCGCGCTTCTCTTCCAGTACTGTTGTGAGTGTTAAACATATTGGACAGTATTAGAACGGACCTGCTTATGTCAGCCGGTTCCGAATGGCAGAACCCTTCTGACATAATTTTTTTCTGAGCTTTGTGATAGAGCTCTTTTAGAAGCGGTTTCAAATTCTTACTCCCGGTCCTTTGTTACTCCCTTTGGTCGAGCTTCTCTTCCAGTACTGTTGTGAGTGTTAAACATATTGGACAGTATTAGAACGGACCTGCTTATGTCAGCCGGTTCCGAATGGCAGAACCCTTCTGACATCATTTTTTTTCTGAGCTTTGTCATATAGCTCTTAGAAGCGTTTTGAAATTGATACTCTTGGGAGAATTTCCAATTGCTTGCCGACAGGTGGGTACTAAATTAAAGTTTTGCTTCAGCCGTGGATTCAACCAACTATGGCGGTAACTAGGCGCTAACTATGCCTAGCAAGTTTCCTAAGTTCAGTGCTACCAATTTCTTTTGATTTTTCTACTGTACAGTGATGTTACTTATCGATATCTATTTCCTTCAAATGCCAAAAAATTAATTTGAGTAGAAAAAGAAGTATTGGATTGGCAACTAAATAATTGCCGATTTCACACATAGATTGGCAATCGTTTTTAATGGTATGTGACACATTTAACTTTTTATTATCTTTCGTAAAGTTATATGACGATCCGATTCGATTATGGCTTTAATTTGATCATCATCGACTTGATTGTTGGTCATCTTTTAGTAAAAAATCTCCGGAACAAAATTTGTCAAACCAATTCCGTCACTGTCTATTAACGCATTTATACAATCGCATTTATACAAAAATAAGAAAAAATATACGTGATTAAATAAATAAATATGTGGCACTTAAAGCCCCAAAGGGCTCATTGGCCGAGCTTCTCTTCCATTACTGTTGTGCGTCTTAAATTTGGACAGTATTAAAATGGACCTACTTATTTTAGCCGGTTCCGAACGGCTCATTGGCCGAGCTTCTCTTCCATTACTGTTGTGCGTCTTAAATTTGGACAGTATTAGAATGGACCTACTTATTTTAGCCGGTTCCGAACGGCAGAACACTTGTGACATCACTTTTTCTGAGCTTTGTCACAGAGTTCATTTTAGAAGCTTTTTCATGGCAAGTTGCCGACAGGTGGGTACCGTTCGAAAGAAAAATCTTTTCGATATTAAATTTGTTATGCATCAGCCGGGTACACACTAACCACTGAGCTACGGCACCCACATACGTGATTAGTTAATCAAAATAATCTTCTTAATCTTCTTGTATTTGACACGAATCTTGATCTAGTAATGTTTTCAATGCTTCGTTTTCAACATTTTTTGGCTTCCTTGGGCGTGCTTTATCATTCACGTTAAAATTACCACTTCTGAATCGCGCAAACCACTTCTGACACGTTCGTTCAGCTAAGGCATGATCACCAAAAACTTCCATTAAAATACGATAATTTTCGGCAGCTTTTTGTGTAGGTAAACTCTTCCCCGCAAACACACTCGGAACAAAAGTTTACATTTTCGGAGTACGCACAAACTATGCTGTTTACACTTCAGCAAAATGACAGATACTAAAAAGGAAAGCGTAATTGATGACACTTTGTCTACGCTAGAATATTACGTCGCGCGCACTGTCTGAATTTCGGTGCCACCTTCATAGAAGGCGAGTTGCACCTTGGACTTATAGCCGAAGCCCATAGAATACTTTGTTCCTTTGCGTTAAAGCATATAACTGACAGCGACGGAAAAAACGGTGTAAGCTGGCTCAATCAATACGTTTCACAACGGATACACTTCTAGTAGTTCATATGCAAATTTACTATTTGGTATTTATTTATGTATTTTATTTAAATGAAATATGTGTAGCACTTTTATTATACATTCAATAACTATTTGAACCTCCATTTAATGCAATATTTCTTAAATTTTATACTTATTATTGTTAAAATGCAACTCTGTTTGCCTCACGTACGCTAAAGAGAAAAGTTGGCCATCTTTTATACTTTGTGTTGAAGGACACGGAGTAATTCGGCATCACTTCATACAAATTCATGTATTTTAACTCAGCTGTCAGTTGTGTATGACGGATTGGCGTATATAAAGTATTGTATGGGCTTCAGCTATTAATCTGTGTTCAGCAGTCATGGTTCATTCGGTTATTTGTTCTTTTTTTAACTTCGGAATTTTTCCCTAAACGAGGACAGTGCGCGCATTTTTTCTTTTATATTTATATTTTTCGAGTTTGTTTTTTTTACTAAATTATATACTTAAAAATCTTCAATTGCCGAACATATTTAATGCGATGCGTAATATAATAAATTAGTGCCGTGTATAGAAAATTAAACGGTTTTTTTTTGTATTGTTTAAATGCAACTGGAAACAAAGCAGCAAACAAATATAACAAAATGTCTGACCGCAAAGCAGTTATTAAAAATTCTGATATGAGCGAAGAAATGCAACAAAATGCAGTAGATCGTGCGACACAAGCATTGGAAAAGTACATTATTGAAAAGGATATTGCTGCCTATATCAAAAAGGAATTCGGCGAAAAAATACAATGCCACGTGGCATTATATTGTTGGCAGACATTTCGGATCATATGTTTCACATGAGACGCGCCATTTTATTTACTTCTACTTAGGGCAAGCGGCAATTTTATTTTTTATGAGCGGTTAAACAAAAACAACTTGTATAAGTTACAAAGCAAAAAGCAGTCAGCAAGCACCATTGTAGCAGCTCACCGATATTCCCGCCCCATCTCGCCTTAATAAAGTAAGATCGCATTTACGATGTACATTGAGTCAGTTTGAAATTGCGTTTAGATTTGTGCTTTAAGTGAACACGATTTTAGTTAAACCAATGAAAAATGTGTTTAAATTTGAGGTGATTGTTTGTTATGTGTTATAATGTATCATAATTTTATCTATTAAGTACTAAATGTATTATTTATCTTATTAATTTGTTTTATTCTTCACTCTTTTTCTTGTTGTTTTGTTTAGAAAGCATGCGTAACACGTGAATATTTTCGTGGTGAGAATAAATATCGGTGTGAACAATGCACCGGCTATACTGAAGCGATACGCTCCATTTCGTATGAAGTGTTGCCACGTTTGTTAATCATACAGTTGAGTCGATTTTCGGGTGGCATGGAGAAAATCAATAGTTACATTCCGACATCGTTTACATTGCAATGTTTTTGCGCCAAATGCTGTGAGTTGAGTGATGCCAATAAATTGCATATTTACAAATTGTACAGTGTGATAACACATGTGGGTGCAACAATGTCGGTGGGTCATTATATTGCATATACATGTTCATTGGATGTGGCCGCCGAGTATGCGAATTGTCCAAAGGATAAACGTAGTGGTGCTGCTGCTGGTGGTACCAGTGGCAGTGGTAGTCAACAGCCAACGGAATTACCTGCAATAGATCGTTCACATGTTATACATTATTCGAGTACAACAACGCCAAGTGCTAGTGCGCCGTTAACAGCAGCAAGCTCTGCGGCAGCGGCATTGGCCTCATCGGGTACTAGTCTTATGAAGAAAATGAAATTTGTACGCAGCAAAGCGTCGAGCAGTGGTGACATGAGTAAAAATATGAAAAATATCAATGGTCTGACGGCGGCGAGCAAGACCATCACTGATAGCATTAGTAAATTGAGCATGAATACAACATGCCATAGTTTAAATTGTTGTTCGACACGTCTGCAGCAACAACAACAACATTTACATGATTTGACTGACGAGGCGGCGGCACAACAAAATCAATCCGGCAATAATCACAATGCGGCAACAACAGTGTCAACGTTATCGAGCACAAATTACAACGCTATCAATTATCCGGCTGGTTATGGCAGCACCGGACGCGGTGGCTACAAGACATCGTATGCGTGCAGTGGTAGCAGCAACTCTTCATCATCAATGGGTGCTGGCGGCATTGCTAGTGGCAGTAATTCAACGCTATCATCATCCAGTGCTGAGACCATATGGTACATGTGTGATGATGATAAAATTAAAGCAATGAGCCAACGTGAATTCGAGGATCTGCTGTCGCCAGCACGTAAAATCACCGTTACACCATATTTACTATTTTATGCACGTTTTGATTTACAAACACCTCAACAGCCGAGCAATACACCACCAAAACATTCTGCAGCCACATCATCATCGTGGTCAAATGAGAGTCTTCATAGTGGTGGGGGTGGTGGTGGTGGTAGTGCTCTTCATAAGATGTGAATAATTAAGAATTTATACAGGTAATGAATATACATATAAGAATACAATTGTCTGCGTGCATCTGGGTTTCTGGTTGTGTGAGTGAATTGTCAATTTGGCAATGTCGGAAAGAATAGTTTCCCCCAAAATGCATACATACGCGATATGCGTATGGCTACTCCTTAGTGTGAGTGTGTGTCTGTGTGTTGGATATATATTTATAATTTAAGATTCAATTGTACGTTTTGTTGTTGTTGTTTTTTCCTTCTTGCGCATACAATATATTCATACCATTATACTGTTGAATTATAGAAAACGCGACGAGTCACTTTTATTTGCATTCGTTTTGTATTTTAGAAAGAACAAGGAAGGCAAGTATCAAAGTAACTCGTCGTTTCGCATTTTACATAATTCGACAGATAATTTCAATAATGACGACATTTAAGGTAGGACGTCGAATTGAGAATGAATTTACTAATCGACTGATTCAATTGCATCACTTATATACAATATATACATCTACATTTTCACACATATATTGAGAAGTTGAAGAGTTTGTTCCAATTTCTTTTTTCTTCTTGTTCGAACTTTCAAGGTGTATGCTTCGAATTGAATCATGTGTTATTTGTTTATATAATTATGGTAGTACAGGGTTGTATTCTGGTCCCCTGGTATGCATACAATATGAAGGGGTCGTCAAAAAATGTGACAAGCTTTTGCAGCTACCCTTCACTACTTTCAATATATTGTATCATTAATTTTAGGCTAAAGTGAAGTATGGAAATTTAAAAGAAATCAATGTCTTGCATTGCATATCATGCAAATATCTATCCGTAGTTATGACGGTGGGTGCACTATCCGCTATAAAAAAAAAAAGAAATTGTAAGATAAAAATGTTGGTGTTTTTTTTTTCCATATAATGAAATTAAAAAGTTATAAAAAGTCTCATTAATTTACTATTGTTTTTGATTTGTATCTACAGCACTTCTATCTTCGAAATGTATGCTCAAATTTCAATTTTGTTGCCTTAATTTTGTCTAAGTAAACTAGTGGCATTAGTATCATCATGATCAGAGAACAGCACGAGTGCACGCGCAATCATAGAGTGAACGTATACATATTCTATGTTTTGCACACCCGAGGGCCTTAACACCGCAAGAAAAATTATACGGGGTTGATTTAACTCGTCTTTCATTTGCCGAGGGCCTCATGCGATCATAATATGCTCAGTACTTTTCGTTGTGAGCATATTTCTACTATATAAAAGCAATGAGCACAAAAAACAATTCCAGTAAATATCGCAATCGACATGAGCAAAATTATGAGTATTGTGCGTTATTACACTGGAGTATTTTTGTATGTTTCGTTTTGCGTTTTTCCTCCACAAACAATGCTAATATGGCTTTCCCACGGCACCGAAAATTACTTTGTTTACACGGCATATTCTTATGTAAACAGTATTTTCACAATATTAAGATTTTTCACCTGTTTCACACGGCTCAAACGGCTTGGTTTCAACATGCTTTCCAGTTTTCAAACTTTCAAGTATTTCTTCTAGCGAATCATACGGACATGACTTTTTAACTTGTGTTGATAAATATTCTTGTTTTCTGGTATGTTCCTCTTCGTTCTTCTTTCCGCGGAACCTTTCGGCTTGACGTCTTTTAGAATTACGACCCCTTCTGTTAGTGGGTTTCCCGTTGTTATTGGTCGGTGCTTGGGGAGCCTGTCTCCTTTAACGCAGTATTGATGTCATTCCAATCATCAGCAATAGATTTAAGCATAGTATAATTTGGATTCCAGCGTGTTGAGCATGCGCTTTTAAGGATAATTTATGCTGTGTACAATTTGTTGTTGCTGTCTTTAAATTTAATTACTGTATTTATATCTATTGTTCTGACATACAAATGTTTTCTTATTATATTGCATCCTTCTTTTAAAATGTTGAGAATCATCCTGTATATTTTCCTGGTATGGATATTTCGAATGTGCATATACAGCCTTTTTCAGATTGTTTATTTTATTGCTTTTAATTTCAAATAATTCATCAATGGGATATATTTCAACATCAACTAATTGTACATTCATAGAAAATTTCCATAATTCTTTATGGTATATCTTTTATGTATTATCAGGGGGGTTACTGCGTAATTCGATTCGAAAAGGAAAATTTCCGAATTCGAACAAATTGTACTGTGTAATACGATTTTCGAAAATTTATTTCCGAACGTACGGATTTTTTTCTTTCCTTTTCGAAAATACAAAAATTTGCAACTATGTAAAACGAAAGCGTATGTCAAAAACGGTAAAATCTTTCGAATTTCATTCGAATGCTTTTTTGCAAGTGACGACGATATAAAAAATAGAAAATGTAAGTATTTAATATTTAAAATATCTCCATTTTGGAATCGTTCTAATAAAAATTGTCTTTCGCTAGACAAATTCCATACATGGGAATCATGGTTAGATCCACCAAAACGTCCGTTGATAGCTCTTATATACATTTTATGATCACAAATCTGAAAACAAATTATATATATGTATATTGATATTTTTACTACATCCTTTTTTTAACTAACCGCCATAGCATTGATGCTATGCTTTAAATTTCTTCCTAAATGCAAATGTTCATCAATAGTTGGTGTAATTAGTTGTATGTGAGTACCATCTACTGCACCAATTATTCCGGGTATTCCACACTTGTTATAAAAATATAATTTGGCTTCTCTCTTTTCTGCCTCGGTCATTTCAAAAACAATGTGTTGCGGACAAAGAATATCTTCAATAACGCTGCATACCTCAGTTAAACAACTAGAAATTGATTGCTGTGAGATTCCCAAAAGACGATCTTGGCCTATCTGATGTTGATAACCTCCTTGACCCAAAAACTTTAATGTGGCCGCTAATTTCAACATCGGTGGAATTGCTGTAGACCTTTGAGGAACTTTTAAGTGGTCCTTGATGGAGTTACATACATACATAAAAGCACTTTTGTTAAGCCTAAAATTTTTGATGAAACTGAAAGTAAAATTAAAAAAATATAAACATATACTAAAAATTTTTTATAATATCTTTACTTACCTTTTTTCATTGAGGCTCATTATATTGGAATTGTCTCTTATCATTTTTCTTTGGAGTCTTTCTGGAGGAGCGTCGTCATTATTTTCATCTATCCATAACGAAACGCAATCCATTTTTTAGATATTGAAAAAAGAATTTTAGAACTTTAGGACGCTTAACTATTTTTCTTTTGAAATTCAGACACTTTTTTATTTTTGTTGTCAAATTTGACATTTAAAAGCCAATGCTGCCAAGTTTTTATTGTTTTTAGACGCATACACATTAATACAACGCTGTAACCTATTCGAAAGTGTTACGCAGTACGATTTCATTTTCGAATCGGAAATTTCATTCGAATGGTTTCCGTTTTCGAATAGAATTACGCGGTAAGGGCCCAGTTGTTGTGTACTATTCTTCATCATAACACTTAACGTTACCCAACGACTAAGCTCCTATCCTTTATACCATCTATCCTTTTGCCATCTATTTCTTGAAACCTGTTTTAATCTTTTTTTGACTCAATCATTCTTATACCTGAAACCAAATTGAAAGCTAATACTACTGCTGTTTCAATCGAGAAGCTAAAATCTCCTGTTGTGTACTATTTTTCCATAACACTTATTAAATACCTAACGGCTAGACTCAAGGATTTAACACACAAGATTCACACCTCAGCCCAAGCTCCTAAGTGTTGCCTGTCCTTTCGGGACTATAACACTGGTTAGCTGAAAATAAAATAGGGTTAATTATACTTATGCGTTTATGTCTTCACTTTATTTCTGGCTCTTTTCACTTTGCTTTAAATTACAATTAATTATTTTACTAATACTGGAGGGCCTCGTAAGGATCGCAGTATTTACATTTCACTATTCAAGTAAACTCACAACTCACAAAAGCGTCTGCCTTCAGTAAGCTGGCAGTTTATATACCATTTTTGTTTTTTGTTTTCGGTTAAGAGATTTCTTTGCTTTAATCGAGAAGTTAGAATATCCGATGCTTTTTTAGAAAGGCCGCCAAGGTAACTAACGCGCTGAGCTCTTTCTGATTAAAGGGCCGGAGCTCAGAAGCAAATTAAAATCAGTTGTCCCACTTTTATCACTTGAAGATGAACATATTTTACGAACTCCGACACTCTTAGTGTGTCGGAAATTCGTGCAAAACACGAATTTCGCTATTTTGCATTGTCACACATTGTCGATCAATAGAAGTTGTGTCGATCAGCGTGTGTGTTGGATATTATTTTTGTGGCTGTCCGGTGCAGTGATGATAGTCATTTCACCAGAAATTTGGTGGGTGTTTTGTTTTTGGGTTAAAAGATTTCTTTGATCTAATCGAAAAGTGGAATCACCGATGTTTTTTAGAAAAGCCGCCAAGTCAACTAATGCGCTGAGCTCTTCCTGATTAAAGGGCCGGGGATCAGAAGCAAATTAAAATCAGTTGTCGCACTTTTATCACTTGAAGATGAACATATTTTACGAACTCCGACACTCTTAGTGTGTTGGAAATTCGTGCAAAACACGAATTTCGCTATTTTGCATTGTCACACATTGTCGATCAAGAGAAGTTGTATCGGTCAGCGTGTGTGTTGGATATGATTTTTGTGGCTGTCCGGTGCAGTGATGGTAGTCATTTTATCAGAAATTTGGTGGGTGTCTTGTTTTTAGGTTAAACTGTCACTGGTCACTGTCATTTCCCACTTTACCCCAAAGAAAGTTTCCCACTTTACCCCGATACCACATTTAGCAAAAATGTGAGCGTCATTTTTTTACAATTATTAAAATTAAGACTATAAAGAATACTTTGAGTGTACTTACAATTGGTTTATTTTCCCAATTTTCCCATTTTACCCCACTTACCCCTACATATTGGTGGTGGTAGCGCACAAATATGCCAAGTACACTTTTCACTCAAATAGAAAATAACTATCAAACAACAGCCTGGCATCGGGAAACTTGTATATATGGAAATCTGACAGATATTATGCGCATGGTGTATATTGTAGGTTTGTCTTTTGTTAATGATGGGGTCTGAGCCAGATTCCCGTTGTTGGGCATCTTTACAGATCTACGGATAGATATCTTCCTGGATCATCTTATGATTGTATTTATTTAATTTGTTTTAATTTTACACATAAAAGGCCTAAAAAAGGCTGCGTTTTCACCATTTTTGGACGATTATCAATCTGCATAGCAGACTCGCCACATATACCCGCAGATGTTGATAATTCCTCAACAACGGGTACAGGAGCTCCTGTAGTTTTGTCCATAGGTTGCAACTCCATAGAACCTCTAATTGCAATCTTGCAATTATGACGTCTATGGTTAATCAACCGCGATTCAGTCCGACAAACAACACCACAATGATCACAAGTAAACCGCGCCACATGATCATTATCTTTGTGTTTACGTAAAGCCTCAGCTGTACGGCACACAACCTGACAATCTGTGCACGGAAATTTCTTGTGAATCTGTTTGTGTGTTGCTATTGTTACCCCAGCGAAAATACCAGTACATTCACTACATTTACGTAGATCCATTAACTGTGTTTTAATTTTACACATATTTATATATATATATATATATATATATATATATATATATATATATATATATATATATATATATATATATATATATATATATATATATATATAATATACACTCCGTGCCATAACTATAGCCGCACCTGTGAAAATGCGTGTACGTACGTTTAAAGAAAAGTTTTGCCTATTATTTATTAATATTCATGAAAATATTCAAAAACACGATTTAATTAACAAAAAATATTTCATTTATTCACAATATTTTTTCTTTTTTTTTTTAATTTTTTGAAATACTGGTGTGCCATAACTATAGCCGCACTTAAAATAAATTAACAAAATTCACTATAAGTGTCTACGCCAGAAGACGTGTGTCGCGCACTGCCCGTATAAAGTTTCCAAGGGTTAGCAACCCTAATTGAATTCTATTTCGTCTCGCTATTTTTCACTCTCCCGCCTTTTCTCTCTCTCGCTCTCCCGATCTTTTCTTTTTACTTTTTACTTTCCATTTTTATATATCATTACTTTGTTGATCAACTCCCTAAACAAAGCAGTGCGCGACATTTTCCTCCCGTAATCTATTAAATAATAAATATTTAATTTAAATATATTTAATAAATAAATAATTTAAAAGAAAGTGCGAGATATTTCATTTGTGACAAAGTGAAGAAAGACGTGTTGTTTATAGTAACAACCACCCAAACAACTCTAGGCAAGTGCACCACATCGCAGCAAGCCCAACGGCATTCCCACTCGCTCCCCGCTGAAACATTGGTCCTTCGAGCCGGATAGGCTCGCAACGATTGGTAAGCAAATCTTGCCACCCCAGGTACGTACATTCCGTGCGTTTGATGTACCCACATACATATAACCCGTCATCCCCATAAATTCAACAAGAAGTATTTAATAACATTGTTGCAGCACAACTATTGTTGGATTTCTTAATTTTTGGCTACATTATTTATGAGTACGTCGTACGTACATTTTATAACAATTCCCGCTTAAACATCCCGATAACTTACAGCGAATCTCTCGCTGAGTTAAATATTCCATTCTGCTTAGTAAACTCTCCCATATAGTTGCAAAAATTAAGAAATTACAACATATATATTGTGATACCATAGATATTGTTTTGCCGACGGCAAAACGCACTTTTGGTTGATCTATTTTGTTTTTATTTCCCGCTTATGTTCTTCTTCTCATTATTCAAAGTGTTGTTAATTGGTATATGTGCAAAAACAATACCCGAAATCATATCCCACATATTGCACATACCATTTACATAAGTACATATTGATAAGAGAAGAGAGAAAGAAAAAATATATCATCATCAAAGCATCTCTCTCATAACAAATAAGTGGTATCATATCAGTCGTATCTCCCCGCATACACCCCTCTACGATAAACATTATTGCCAATAATAACAACAATATTCTTTTGCTTTGTAAAAGGAAGAACAAAGCATAAGTAATACAACTACACTTTCCCAATAGAAGTCGTTTTTCCCTCACGAAAACTGATATCGGCAATAACATTAAAATATTCAAAAATATTTGTTTGGCAGTGCAATAACAATTTCATACATATTGCATTTTTTTTCTCAATACCTTTGCCTTGTGCATTTGCAAAAACAACCGTCTTATTATACAAACGCACATGCGATTACTTGTTGTTGTTAAATTTCAACTACCTACTGTGGTTCATGCATATCCCTAAACCATCAACAACAAGTACACCCAAAAGTAAGCAATAAAAGTATTTGGTCATACATAGGCAACAATAAAACGCATTGATTTGTCTCGACAAATTTACCTGCGTTTGATCACAAATATAGCGGTAGTGCATATTGTTGCTAAATTTCTATCTCCCAATTTTTGTTTTGCATATACATATGATAGCAACAAAATATAATTGCATTGTCTGGTGTTTTTTATAAAGGAAATGTAACTGCAATAACAATTGTACACTATCTTTTCTATTGAAAAACACCCAGGGAGAAAAATAGTCACTCTCAACCCCAAGTTGCTACAGTGCGATCAAATATAATACAAATTAATTCTTGGTGAGAGATAATATAGTACAAGTTCCGGAACGTACAATACAGTGGTTCCCAAACTGTTATTCCGACCCGCGGTTATTTTTCCTATATATATATATACCTACGTGTATTTTTATATAATATTATCGTACTCCCATAAGTTTGCCCACTGGTTCCACTTAACTTCACTGAGGAAGACTAAGTCTTTCGGACTAATCTCTTGCCAGTCACATTTTGGCAACCCATTTTTTTTTTGATAAATCGTTCGAACAGGCAACATAACTCGAGATTCGCAAGCAATTCGCTCTCTCGTTTTCAAATTTTATCCCGTATTACATCTGGAATTCTACAATTGCTAAAAGGATGGCAGCTTACGATCTCTTCAGAGCTGCCGTGGAAGATATTATTGATTTTGATAGCAATTTTCATGCCATCAACCCAGAAGCTCATAACAAAATTAGCTTGGAGGCACAGAAAAAGCAATTCCTATCCCTATGGAGTGATTGCAAAACGGCATATTACTCTCTCATGACAGAGGAAGTAGCTGAAGATGTTGACGTTAATCAAATTAAAGAGGCATATACGGAGTGCTTAACCTCTTATGTCCGGTGCCTCTCTACAATCAACGCTAATCTTCACGAGTTGAGCTCCGAAGTGTTACCCTCCGCAGTTTCCTCTTCTCCCGCTGAAAATATACCCCGTCATCCTTCATTTCCGGCTGTGCTTCACGAGCTGAGTTCCGAGGTGGCATCCCCCGCAGTTTCGACTTCTCCGGCAATTCCGAATCCACCCGTTGAGAAAATAAATAATGAACATTTATTTCCCGCTATTCAGCTGCCTCCATGCGACACCCCATGTTTTTCTGGCGATTATGTGTCATGGCCAAGTTTTCGTGACATGTTTACGGCCTTATATCGCAATAACCCCCGGCTGTCGCCAGTGGAAAAATTATACCACTTGCTTCAGAAAACCCGAGGCGAAGCACATAATATCATTCAGTCCACTCCCTTGACTAATGATGGCTTCGCACTAGCATGGCATAATCTCGAGGAGAGATATGAAAATAAAAGAATTCTGGTCAACTTACAGTTGAAATCCCTTTTCACTCTCCAGCCGGTAACTCGAGAAACTGGCCCTAACTTAAAGCGACTGCAACGCACTATAAATGACAGCATCACACACTTGAAGCTGTTGAATATCGACACCTCTCAGTGGGATGCGATTATCGTATACTTGTGTTCCACAAAGATTCCCGATACAACTCTGTGTCTTTGGGAACAGTCGTTGAAGAATAAGCGCGAAATCCCAAAGTGGACTGACTTCGACGCGTTTTTAACAGAGCGGTATCAGACCTTGGAATCGGTCTCCGATATCAGAAGTGGTTCCCGGCAACCCAGCCAACCACAGAATATTCAATTCCGCAAGCCATCGAATCGGCAACCCGGTCGGTTCGACCCTCCCAGGCGATCGAACAGTCCTCCAACGACTCCCAGAAGAATTAACACGTATCACGTTAAAGTTGTAAGTCGTGATTGTCCCTTATGTAGGAAAACACACTCTCTTCGCCATTGCCCGAATTTCCATAAACTATCAATAGAAGAGCGATACAACGTAGTGAGAAAGCAGAATCTGTGCACCAACTGCTTTGCTAATTCACACGAATTTAGTAATTGCAAGAGCTTATTCACGTGTTCATTCTGCCAGAAAAAGCATCACTCTCTGCTTCACAGGTCGGTGAATGCTTCCAACACTCGTTGCGATGCAACTCCCGAGTCAACTCCCTCTGAAACATCAGCTGAATGTTCTTGCCAGCGTACTTGCACTTCTCAGCAGCCATTTGTTGCAAAGGAAAAATGCAATACAACTTTGGATACAGCTCCAATCACGACAATCCTCCCATCAGTGAATTTGACATCCCACAGAACGGTTTCATCGTTCCACAGCAGAATCCGTTTCGACAAACTCCCGCATTCATCACCTCGTGCTAGATGCGATAAGCACCCGACACGAAGTAATAACAGAAAACATTCCAAATGTTCTGAAAAAACCGTCGCAACAACTAAAGATGTTAGTTCGTTGCATAGTACTGTCACGAAGACATGCTGCCCGCTATGTAGAGGCAAGCACCCCCTGCGACACTGTAAAGAGTTCTCCAAACTTACGGTTGAAGAGAGAATACTCTGTGTGCATCAGTATAATATTTGCATAAACTGTTTGGCAACATCGCATACCCTTGCAAAATGCCACAGTGAGTTTTCATGCCGTCTTTGTGGGAAGCAACATAATTCCCTGCTTCACAGAGCACGGCATGACCCGAGAGCAAAGCGGAAAGTTCGCCATAATACAATGCTCCCCCCAGATACAGAGGATCGATCTTACAGATCGCATTCAAGAAAAGGACAACTCCCGTCAAAAGTATTTACCAGACGTAATACTTCCCAACCAACGATATTCAACGGATTATCGAGTTTTGCGCATCAGTCCCCAAAAAAGGCTCGTTCAGTTAACGAGAGGACTTGTACTCGAACAGCAATACATTCGATCCCGCCTAATACTGGGCCCCCAAAATTGCTGTCACGTAAAAGGTGATTTGAAGATTGTGGCTTGAGCAACATATAAGCCTCTGATGCCACACCCGTATTATGTAGCAACGTTTTGTCAGACTACACGATACTGACCGTCACACGCATCCCTCTCTCTCATGGTTCAGTTCACTGTAACTGCACGAGTTTACTCCCGAACTTCTACGAAGCTTCAATGGAACTATGCACTGGCATAGTGTATATGCGTATGAATAATCCCATGTGTTATTTTCACATAATTTGCTACATATTCATGAGCTGAGTCATCATGAACCCAAGACACGCAGATTCTATCCGAGTTTATAACTTGTCACGAGCGTTGCATATTATGGCAATCCCGACAATATGGAAAAATTAATGCTGCAAGCGCTCTACGAGCTCTAGGTTTGTCAATTACGTTGACTTCTCGAAACCTGTGATCTGGTCTACGACCAGCCCTGATAGAATCTGTTCACCTGAGATGGTGTGATCCAACCCCGATCTACACACCAATCAACATGGAAAGCACTCTACAATCAACACTTCAACAATCAACATCCGTTCCGCGCTGCAATTTGTAATCGATCAACGTTCGCTTCGAGATCTTCAATCAACATTCGTTCCGCACCCACCAATCAACATCCTCAACAATCAACACGCGTCATCCCTCCTCTAGGACTCTTTCTCACTCTTATAAGAGTCAAAATCTCGAATTCCGATGGAAATTCTCGCAATTCTGATGCTGATGGACTGAATACAGATTCAAAATCCGTATAATATTTTATAGTTAATTTTAAGTATTTTTAAGATTAATTTAAGTATATCAAATACTGTATTTGTATCTGTATTTACTATTTATTTAATTATTTTTCTCATTCCCTCCGTCTCGGGTGGAGGTTCCGTCTCTTTTGCAGTATCCCTGCAAGGGGGGCGGAATGTCTACGCCAGAAGACGTGTGTCGCGCACTGCCCGTATAAAGTTTCCAAGGGTTAGCAACCCTAATTGAATTCTATTTCGTCTCGCTATTTTTCACTCTCCCGCCTTTTCTCTCTCTCGCTCTCCCGATCTTTTCTTTTTACTTTTTACTTTCCATTTTTATATATCATTACTTTGTTGATCAACTCCCTAAACAAAGCAGTGCGCGACATTTTCCTCCCGTAATCTATTAAATAATAAATATTTAATTTAAATATATTTAATAAATAAATAATTTAAAAGAAAGTGCGAGATATTTCATTTGTGACAAAGTGAAGAAAGACGTGTTGTTTATAGTAACAACCACCCAAACAACTCTAGGCAAGTGCACCACATCGCAGCAAGCCCAACGGCATTCCCACTCGCTCCCCGCTGAAACATTGACTGATTGGGTATCCTTCGTTAATTTTATCAAGCCACATTTGATAGTATCTGCGCTTGCTTGGAATGTCGATATTATCGACGTATTGTTGACGGGTCCAAGGGGTAAGTCGACGTTTGAACTTCTTGATAATATTGCTTCGTTTAAAGAGTTCGACATTGTATGGATTTTCCTTGGCAGGTAAGTGACGATTGACAAGACTCGCCCAGGTAGTTTCAGCAGATTGGGAATAATAATAGAAGTCGTTACTGTTGGTATGGCTCGGATAGTAAGATATCCGACGGCCGATACGGTGATTAATCCCCCTAATAACACCAAAGGATGTGATAGGCAGCTGTATTGGCGAAAGATGTTGGGAGGGGTGCCTGAGTTTAAATCAGCTGTGGTAGGTACCCTCTGGGTTAGCCAGGGAATCTCAACTCGCATATTTATAAATTTAAAATACCACCTTTTAATGTGGTTTATCGAGTCATTGTAACGCACTATTCTATCCAAGTCAAAATTGTATACTGGCTGGAGTGTTGACATGTGCTCTTGTAACGCTGCTTTAGATATTTCCTCACGTCTCTGGACAGTCACAGGCTTGCGTGTGGAAAAATATGTTCGTAATAGACCACCACAATAGGCTGCATATTTGGGATCAATTTCTTTACCTGTCGTCATCAGATTGAGGTAAGAAGCAGCTTCAGATATAGTTGGTATTATGTCTTGTTCACGTATGGTCTCAAGAGCTTCATTGGTTGCTAATGTGGCCACAGCTCTTCGTTGGTTTATTTCTTGTGACAACACCAATGTAGCTTTATTTTCAAGTTCCTTATCATGATACTGTGACAAATTGGTTAACGTCAGTATGGTTTGTCGTAATTTTTCGTTCTGGCTAGTAAATTCGGTTCGAAGGACCAATGTTTCAGCGTAGAGCGAAACTATTGTTGGTAGAGTATCGAAACATGTTGTTTGTGTTGTTGACGGCAGTACCGGGAAAGCTCTCTACTAGCATTTTTTTTTTTTTTTTTTTTTTTTTTTTTTTTTTTTTTTTTTTTCTTTTAAATTATTTATTTATTAAATATATTTAAATTAAATATTTATTATTTAATAGATTACGGGAGGAAAATGTCGCGCACTGCTTTGTTTAGGGAGTTGATCAACAAAGTAATGATATATAAAAATGGAAAGTAAAAAGTAAAAAGAAAAGATCGGGAGAGCGAGAGAGAGAAAAGGCGGGAGAGTGAAAAATAGCGAGACGAAATAGAATTCAATTAGGGTTGCTAACCCTTGGAAACTTTATACGGGCAGTGCGCGACACACGTCTTCTGGCGTAGACAATAAGAAACTTAAATAAAATAAAACAAAATAAATTAATAATGGGTAGGACCACCCTGATTCTGAATAAGTTCAAAAATCCGGTCTGGCATACTGTCTACCAACTTCGTTCGCATTTCTTGACTGATTGCTCTCCATTCTTCGATAACCACTTCTTTGAGATCAAATACGCTTTGATACTGCCGATTTTCAGCAAAAACCCGACGAGCTATATTTTCGATTGGGTTCTGATCCGGAGAGCACGCTGGCCACTCCATAGTTTTGATATTTTTCGACTGAAGCCACTCTTGAGTATAGCGACTTTTGTGAATTGCAGCGTTGTCCTGCTGAAAAATCAACTCACTGTCGTTACTACTCTCTACAAATGGTACCAATTTGTCTTCTAAAACTCCAACATACTCCGAGGAGTTCATTCGACAACTCGGAAACGCCAAATCAAGCATACCGTCGCTGCAGAATGCGCCCCAGACCATTAAGGAACCGCCTCCGAAATTTCGTTTTGAGAAATATCGGGGTTCCTTTCTTAGGTCTCGCCAGTAGCTATTGAAACCGTCTGGACCGTCAAGGTTAAACTTTTTCTCATCAGAAAAAATCACCTGAAAAAGAAACAAAAGTTAAAATAAAGATAAAATAAAGATAAAGAAAAAATAAAGAAAAAATTTAAAATCATGGAAATCATCAATTTTGCAAATTACCTTTTTCCAGTTTGTCTGTATATTTTTCTTTGCAAATTCCAAACGGCCGACCTTGTGACGAGGTAATAATTTTGGAACAGTCATCAGCTTTTATCTAACAATGGTTTTAGACCCTTGGAGGACTCTACGAATTGTATTTTTGGAAACTTTAACGCTGCACTCATTAGCAAGCTGAGAAAGGCTTTTCATTGAGTTGCTGGAAGTATTAATAATACGGCGTTTGTCTCTTTCCAAAACCTTAAATTTTGGTCCTCCGGTCTTCTGCTTCCCGTATCCACTTTGATTTTTCATAAAATTTCGGATTACTTTATCCGATCGACCAATTTTTCTTCCAATTTCCCGATAACTTAGATTTTTTTCTAAAAAGGCTAAAATTTTGCCTTTTTCGATATCAGTAAGATATTTACCACGTGGCATTTTGTTTTAAAATGAGTAAACAAATTAAATTAACAAAATGAGTTTTGAATTTGACAGCAAAACATTGATTTGCACTCAATTTAATTGATTTGAGTTGAAATGCGGCTATAGTTATGGCACTCTAATTAATAAGTTGATGGGACTTACTTCGTCAATTTTTAAAGTTGATGGCTCAAACTTGGAGAATTAAAAGTGCCGTTACAGCACTTTAATAAACCGCAAAAAGTTTCAAATAAAAATATCTAAAATTTAAAATATCAAAAATGTAATGCGGCTATAGTTATGGCACGGAGTGTATATTAAAATTTTAAAACATAAATAATTGGTAGGTAGTTAACCATGTGTGTGTGTGTGTGTGTGTGTGTGTGTGTGTGAGTTGGGAGAAATTATTCATCGACCATCATATTAGATTCATTCTCGAGTTCTTCCATAATATCTGCTGTAATATTAATATTTCCCCATGCATAAATGTCAACATTATTGGGCTTAATGTAGCGTTTGTCATCGTTATGACTCAAGACAACTTTTTTCAAAACTTCAGTATATACTGTATGTAATCTACTTTTAAACAAACGCATACTGTCATAACACATTTTATGGTTTAATAGGCAATTTCGGAAATCATCAATTTTTAGTTTTTTAGTAACACTTTTCGCTACACCTTTAACCTTTTTCATTTCTTTTTTCGTTACATCTTCACTATCAGTAAGAATGGAATACATTTTTGCCCTAAGCCCAATAAATTGCCGTATAACTACCCCATTCATCTCATCCTTCATAACACCTAAAACTTTTTTATTCCTCGAGGGAATTTTGAACGGGTTGTTTTCTGAATAACCCGATGTATCAAACCTCGTCTCAATATCTGGAATGATTTCTTTGTAGAAATCATCCGTTCTAATGGTGTAAATGAAGGAATCAGTGTCCATGTAATTTAAGGAAAGTTTTTCTCCAAATTTAGGACGCATGTAGTCGTAATGAAAATCATACATCAGATATTTGGATAAATCGAGAACGCAAAACCCAATATAAATGGGCTTATTATAGAATATTTTTTCTTTCCTTAATTCTATTGCAGCCATATCTTCAGTAAAATATTTGGCGCTATGAAAATTTGGTTTGGCTAAGAGTGCACGAGCACCTAAATGTTTTCCTTTACTTTCCCAGCTATCTACAATTTTTATATTTTTCCTTTTTTAAACATTTTCAATGGCTTTTCCGAAAATTGAGTTATTACTCAATTTATATAAATTTCTTTCGAATTCATTGGTGGCCATTTGCCGATATCGGGTATTGAGATCAATATAATTTTTCAGCCAGGGAGACTGATTAAATTGCAAAATTCTATGAATTTTTTTTAATTCTAGCCCATGCTTGAGACATTGCTGCAAATTTCGGTAATGAATAACATATTTTGTTTTATCCTCCAGATCTGCAATGAGCTTTGCATTTTTACCGTTAGGCGGAAGGCTATTCTGACAACAAAAAGGAAGATCATTATGAGCCGCATGGATATCGATGGGATATTCTAAATCGACTTCTAAGATATATCCTTCATCTGATGTTGCAGATATTGAAAATACATCAAAATCATCAATATTTTCAACCCAATGAAACCCACCGTAAGGTAGATACTCGCACATGGCCCAACCGTATAAGTTATTTGCATCCAAATACACAATAGTATCTATGTATAGGTTTAGTTTCATCAAAATTCTGCATGTATTTGTTATTAGCTACAGAATGCCTTTTGGAACATTGAACTAACCCCCCACGAATACCGTTCTGGATAAAATGCATCATTTCAATATCCGTTATAAGTTCAAGCTCAATTTTAGTAAACTTGAGCATAGCATCCCAGGACAGTGAAGGCAGTGTTATGTATTGGCAAGGATCTAACTTGTAAATTTCCTGAGAAACTTTTCTAAAGTTTTCAAAAACATCCCCCAAAAGTAAAACATCTGTTTTTAAATAAACGACCATGTAATCCTTCAATGTTTGACATTTAAAAACGCTCCAGACATTTTGATCTAGCTCATAGTCTTCGGAAGAGCGTTCTGTTTCAGTCAAATTATTGTAAAAGTTCTCAATTGGAGGTAAACTTGTTTCAGATAGACGCTCCATAGAATTTATGTATTCGTAGGGGAAAATTCCCTTTCGAGTGAGCAAGTCTAACTCGAGGGGGTTTTTAAATATTAAGCCAAGCAAATGAAAGTTTTGCTTGGGTAAGGTTTTCGCAAGTGTATCGAGACTTGCATTCAAAAATCTTAAAGAGTCTAGAAAACGAAGTTCCAGGGTTCTTTCATCATTCACTTGAATGCGTTTTGACAAACAAATGTATTTTTCTTTATTTGACGCAATAACATCGAAATAACCATCTGTTTTACTTAAATTTTTTACAAACAAGTGACAATCGTATGCCGAAAAATTATGAAAGAAAATTGAAATAAAATGACTAACTTGGAAATCCAAGTTACATTTTGAATGGGCTGCACCTCTAAATTCCCCAGTCAAATGACAATGATCTGCAACTTTTCGAAATTCTACGTTATTGGTATTCCAAAATTCTGTCCCGCATATATGACAGTTTTCTGCATCTATAAAGCTTAGTTTTTGTGCAGACGTCATCTTATTCATTGGTTTAACATTGAATATATATCTTTGTGCCAAAGGTATGCATTCATTATAGATGCTGTCAACAAAATGCGTTGCAACATCTTCCTCAGGATTAGTTCTTACATGCGCCCTAAAAATGTCTAGATTTTTATCGAAACTACACTTTATATAAAAACTGTATGCTATTGGCTTATGCTCCTGAATCTTTTTTATATTCTCCGAATGATCCTGATTTATTTCCCTCAACTCACACTCAAAATCTGCATAAATAACAAATGGTGCATTTAATGCTTTCCGAAAATTCTTAAATCTAAGTATATTACAACCGTTCTCTTCAGTCGGTAGAGACGTAACTATTTTATCGCATACCAATATACACTTGCCAGAAAAAGTATCCGTACACATAGGCAAAAATACATAATACTTAGAATTTCAACATAAATAAAAATCGTATGTTCAAAATTTTTATGAAACATTTTTATTCATTAATTTGTCTAACTTTTAAATATATTTTTTCTTGACTATGTCAATAAAAATAGAATATAACAAAACAAAAACAAAACACTTCAGTAATATAGAACAGAAAAAGTATTCGTACATGACAAGATTCGTTTAAATTATTCACATTTTTTTCTTAAAATATCAAGTTTTAGTAGCTTGTTGGGTCGCCTTTTCGCTTGAGGACCTCCGCAAGCCGATTCGGCATAGAATGGACCAATTTGGATGTGTCCTGCTTGCTAATTTTGGCCCATTCATCCAGGATAACGCGTTTGAGCATGTCTTTCGAAGTTATACTGTGCTGACGGATCCTGCGCTCCAGTAAGTCCCACAAATGCTCGATGGGGTTCAGGTCCGGGGATTGGGGTGGCGTTCGGAGTTGATTTTTGGTATGGTAGAGTAACCAAAGCTTCACATTGTTTGCAGAGTGCTTCGGATCATTGTCATGTTGAAACCAGAAATCCGCACCAAGCTCCAACTGCTGAACACTTTGCATCATATTTTCCTTCAAAATGTGTAGATAGCCGAACTGATCCATTGTTGACTCAATAAAAACAAGTTTACCCACTCCTTCCGCCGCCATACAACCCCAGACCATGACACCGCCTCCACCATGTTTGACAGTTGGGACTAGATTTTCTTTATCAAGGGCAGTACCGTTCTTACGCCACACAAGCTTTTTTCCTTTGATGCCAAATATACAGTATTTGCTTTCGTCAGAGAATAGGACACGTTCCCAGAATTCCGGAGGCTTATTTACATACTCATTTGCAAAGTCCATGCGCTTCTTTCTATTCACCTCGGATATGTATGGTTTCCTCCGCGCCACACGTCCACGATAACCTTCCTTCTTCAATATTTTACGGACAGTGTCTTCATGAATATCCTTATCAAACGATTCCCTTATATTTTCACTAATTTTGGAGGCAGTTATCCTAGGGTTATCCTTTATAGACTGGAATATTGTACGCTTTTCCCGTTCGGTTAACTTGCTGGGCCGGCCGGAGCGAGGTTTGGACAGAATGGAACCAGTTTTTTTAAAGGTTTGCACAACGTACTGGACAGAAGAGTGACTCCTTCCTGTAATTTGGCCTATTTCACGAAGAGATTTGAATCGGCAAGAAATATAAAATATGCTGAAAATTATGAGAAATCTAATTTTTAAGATTTTAAAAGAAAACAGTCAAGATGTTTAGATATTTTCAATTTATTAACATTTAAAGTTTATTTGCCTATGTGTACGGATACTTTTTCTGGCAAGTGTATGTTTTTCCAGAACCTCCTTGCTGTGGCTGTACTGCAGGCAAAAGTTGCACATGTACATCGCTGTTTTATGCTTCGTCAATTGGCTTTTAATCAGTCTGAAATAAGAAACATTGTTTTAGTTAAAATTGTAAAAAAAAAAAAAAAAAACCCATAAAAAGAAAAAATAACAAAATTGTATAAAACTCACCTTGAAATATTTTTAATCCAGATATAGTGAGAGTTTTCGGGATTACTTAGCAAGAGCAGATTAATATGGACCACTCTCAAGTTCCGTGTGCTGTAGTAGGGTCCAACAATAGCGTTTTCTTGTTCATTCAAACCGAAAACGTTTACGCTAATGTCTTCATTGTTGCTTTCAAAAATTCGAAAGTCCTCTACGCGCAGGGGAAACACCAAACCTTTGAAATTCAGCACACGTCCATTGGGGAGTCTTATTGCGTCATCATTTATGTTGATATCCACACAACTCGATGTTTTTATTTCGGAGAGAGCTGATATTATTGCCCATTTGAAGCAAAATTGATCATCATTTTTGATATTGATGCACGCTTTTTTCTTAGAAACCCACTCGGGTGTCACAATGTAAGATGACCCTCGAATTGGGGAAAAGCGATTTACAGCTGCGGTCAATATAATAGCACCAGCCACACATTTATACTGACTCCGTTTATTTCTGTTTAACTGTTGGGCCGATTCAACTCATAACAAAATAATAAATTCATTGATGCTAATAGTTTATTATCACAAAAAAATTAATTAGTTTTTTTTAACAGTTTATAATATGTTAATGAATTTAAACAAAAAACTTAAAAACTACACAGTCAAAATAATAGCACTTCAGTTCATTAAAAAAAAAAAATAATGGTATTACTTAAAACAAATCAAAAATTTTAGTCAGATATCTTGTAAATAAATTAATGTCATGTTTTCAATATTTTGTCGCGTGCCCTTTGTTTGCTATTACCGCGGCACAACGCCTTCCCATGGAATCCACTAAATGCTGGCATCTTTCAACTTTAATGGAGCTCCAAATTTTCTGCACAGCCTGCCAGAGCCCTTCAACACTTGTTGGTTTTATTGTAGATACACCCTTCTTTACGTCGGTCCACAGATTTTCGATAGGGTTCAAATCCGGGGACTGTGCAGGCCATTCCATTACGTTGATAGAGTTATCGTTGAACCATTTTTTTGCCATTTTGCTGGTGTGTTTGGGGTCATTGTCTTGCTGGAAGACCCAGACCAGCGGCATTTCGTAGGAAGCATACGGCAGCATAATTTCATCAAGGATTTTTACATAAACCGATGAATCCATAACGGTTTTGATCCAATATATGGGACCCACACCTTGATATGAGAAGCAACCCCATACCATAATACTATGACCTCCATGTTTGATGGTTTTTGATGTGAATTGTGGCTTGTATTCACTGTTAGGTGGCCTACGGACAAAACATCTGGAACCCTTTCCACCAAAAAGAACAATTTTGGATTCGTCAGTCCATAGCACATTTCTCCACTTTTCCTTTGGCCAATTTAGATGTGCTTTAGCAAAAGATATTCTTTTAGCAACATGCTTAGAGGAAAGCAGCGGCACTTTTCGAGGACTACAGGCATTCAGGCTGTTGTCTCGAAGTCTGCGGCGAATAGTTTCCACGCTCGCCGGCACATCCAATGTTTTTTTGAGCTCCGTAGCTGCCATAAAGGGATTTGCTTTAGTCGTCCGTACTAAACGTTTTACCATTAAGGGTGACAAAACTCGCTTTCTACCACGGGATTCAACTTTTTGTTCATATCTTAGAGCATTTATAATCATTTTATTGGAACAGCCCAGCAAATCCCTTATTTGGGAATAAGATTTACCCTCGGCAACAAATTTTTTTATTAGTTCACGTTTTTCCGGCGAACAATGCTTTCCGCGACCCATAACTATGCAATTTTTTGTAAATTATTACACGATTTAATAGAAAAAATATAACAAATTTATATTACCTTCCGTTATCACTTTTTTTTCAAAAATTTTTGCAAAACAAATTTAAAAAAGTCTACTGGTGCTATTTTATTGACTGCACGAAATGTTAAGTGTTGACAAAAGATCTTTTATAACTGATTGACAGTTACGAAATTTGACAACAAATGCACACACACTGAGATAGCATAAAAAATGTAACTGTTTATCCACTGTGGTGGATCGAGTAACACTATTCAAATGTTTGTTTTGCTCATGAACTTTTAAATCATGAGCACGCTTATATGTTTTTCCACAAAACTTGCACTTCACTAAATTAATAGCATGGTTTTTTTTTTCATGCTTTCTCAAGTCATTAGCACGTTTATACAGTTTTCCACACACTTTGCAGCCGAATGCTTTTGCAAGGTCCGGCCTATGCACGCACTCAATATGGCTTTTTAAATTACTTTTACGCGAGAATATTTGATCGCAAATTTTACACACGAATTTTGCCATTTTTTAAATTTTATATTTTTCAAAATGTTCAGTTCAAATTAATTTCAAATACGCGTTCGAAGCGTTAGCCTTCAGTAAAATTGCCCTATTAAAATTTTACATTAAATTGTCACGCTTTATATATATATATATATATATATATATATATATATATATATATATATATATATATATATATATATATATATATATATATATATATATATATATATATATATATATATATATATATATATATATATATATATATATATATATATATATATATATATATATATATATATATATATATATATATATATATATATATATATATATATATATATATATATATATATATATATATATATATATATATATATATATATATATATATATATATATATATATATATATATATATATATATATATATATATATATATATATATATATATATATATATATATATATATATATATATATATATATATATATATATATATATATATATATATATATATATATATATATATATATATATATATATATATATATATATATATATATATATATATATATATATATATATATATATATATATATATATATATATATATATATATATATATATATATATATATATATATATATATATATATATATATATATATATATATATATATATATATATATATATATATATATATATATATATATATATATATATATATATATATATATATATATATATATATATATATATATATATATATATATATATATATATATAATGCTAATGCTAGTAGCTAATGCTAGTAGCTCGACATATATATGTCGAGATGAAGGGGGATATTGCCGGTGGGCCGCGCGTTGGTGAGGTTCCTTGCCTGGTTTTTGTGGTGGCTGATGATGATGTCTATAAAATATGTTTATTCTTTATGCACACATGCACACACTTTTGTTTAGGGATCCACTTTAAACGCAATTTAGTCTTTCCACTATAGTTTATTTATTGGTATTTTCAGAAAACTCACTTTACTTTTACATTAAATAATGCCTTAACCAAGTGAAATATAAATATCGTGATTTTAATAATAAATCGAGAAAAATGAAAAAATAATTATAATATATAAAAAAGAAAAAAATACAAGAGGCCGCGCACTGTCCTTTTAAAAAGATGTAGAACCAGAATGATTCAGCGTAGAGCGAGTGAATGCCGGTGGACTTGCTGCGATGTGGTACACTTGCCTGAATGTTGCGTTGGCGGCAGAGATGGTGATGATTGTGATGCTGCTATGTTCGTTGTTGCTATATAAAATGCACCTTTCTACTTCACTTTTAATATTATTTATTTAATGTTATTGGTTAATTTTAAATGTAAATGTATGTATATTGATCGAGTAGTCGGTCTTTTTTTTCTATTGTAATAATTTCAGTTTGTCTATAACAATTTCTAATTTTTAACTTTTAATTGGGAATCACGCACTGCTTGAATAGAGGGAGTTGATCAACAATGTAATGATATATAAAAATGGAAAGTAAAAAGTAAAAAGAAAAGATCGGGAGAGCGAGAGAGAGAAAAGGCGGGAGAGTGAAAAATAGCGAGACGAAATAGAATTCAATTAGGGTTGCTAACCCTTGGAAACTTTATACGGGCAGTGCGCGACACACGTCTTCTGGCGTAGACATTCCGCCCCCCTTGCAGGGATACTGCAAAAGAGACGGAACCTCCACCCGAGACGGAGGGAATGAGAAAAATAATTAAATAAATAGTAAATACAAATAAAAATACGGTATTTCATATACTTAATTTAAACTTAAAAATACTTAAAATTAACTATAAAATATTCCTATGCGTATATGTGCGATGATACATCATCAGGAAAAGCGGGAAATTGAAGTGGAAGGTTGACGTTCACACGAGTGAAAAAGAGCTCTTGAGGCGGGATGACACATGTTGATTGTTGAGGATGTTGATTGCAGATCTCGAAGCGAATGTTGATTGAAGAATGTGTTGATTGATGAGTACTGATGTGTGCTGTTGATTGATGACTGTTGATTGTAGTGTTGATTTTAAAGTGTTGTCCAATTTTGATTGGTGTGTGGATCGGGGTTGGATCACACCATCTCAGGTGAATATATTCTCAGGGCTGGTCGTAGACCAGATCAAAGGGTTCGGTAGGTCAACGTAGTTGACAAACCTCGAGCTCGTAGAGCACTTGCAGCATTAATAATTCCAGCTTGTCGGGATTGCCAGAATATGTAACACTCGTGACACGTTCTAAACTAGGATAGAATCTGCGTGCCTTGGGTTCATGATGACTAGACTCATGAATATGTAGCAAATAATGTGAAATTAACACATGGGATTATTCATACGCATATACACTATGCCAGTGCATAGTTCCATTGAAGCTTCGTAGAAGTTCGGGAATTAAATCGGGCAGTTACAGTGAACTGAGCCATGTGAGAGAGGGATGCGTATGACGGTCAGTATCGTGTAATCTGACAAAACGTTGCTACATAATACGGGTGTGGCATCAGAGGCTCAAGCCACAATCTTCAAATCACCTTTTACGTGACAACAATTTCGGGGGGCCAATATTAGGCGGGATCGTATGTATTGTCATGCAAGTAGAAGTCCTCTCGTTGATTGATCGAGCCTTTTTCGGGGAGTGATGCGCAAAACTCGATAATCCGTTGAATATCGTTGTACGGGAAGTATTACATGTGGTAAGTACCTTTGACGGGAGTTGTCCTCTTTTTGGATACGATCTGTAAGGTCGATCCTTTGCATCTGGGGGGAGCATTGCATAACGGTGAACTTTCCGCTTTGCTCTCGGGTCATTCTTGTATACGGATCGATAGTAGTTATGTGTAAGTCGTAACATCTCCGTGGTAACTCGTGCATCAAACGTGCAGTGATCGCACTCAGTGTAATACCTAAATCGCTTAGACATTTTCCATATTTTGGCAGCGATTTCATCGTAAGTTCCTTTCCCGAAGTGTATATCCAATTTGAGGCTTCGCTCAAGCGGTTTAATGTAACGTCCGTACTCGATATTAAAGGTGGGATGCCTCGCTTGGATAAGTCGAGGAGGCTTGTATTTGCTTGAGCTATATTTCTCCAACTTCGTAAAAGGACAGACTTGAGCACTGATTGGGTATCCTTCGTTAATTTTATCAAGCCACATTTGATAGTATCTGCGCTTGCTTGGAATGTCGATATTATCGACGTATTGTTGACGGGTCCAAGGGGTAAGTCGACGTTTGAACTTCTTGATAATATTGCTTCGTTTAAAGAGTTCGACATTGTATGGATTTTCCTTGGCAGGTAAGTGACGATTGACAAGACTCGCCCAGGTAGTTTCAGCAGATTGGGAATAATAATAGAAGTCGTTACTGTTGGTATGGCTCGGATAGTAAGATATCCGACGGCCGATACGGTGATTAATCCCCCTAATAACACCAAAGGATGTGATAGGCAGCTGTATTGGCGAAAGATGTTGGGAGGGGTGCCTGAGTTTAAATCAGCTGTGGTAGGTACCCTCTGGGTTAGCCAGGGAATCTCAACTCGCATATTTATGAATTTAAAATACCACCTTTTAATGTGGTTTATCGAATCATTGTAACGCACTATTCTGTCCAAGTCAAAATTGTATACTGGCTGGAGTGTTGACATGTGCTCTTGTAACGCTGCTTTAGATATTTCCTCACGTCTCTGGATAGTCACAGGCTTACGCGTGGAGAAATATGTTCGTAATAGACCACCACAATAGGCTGCATATTTGGGATCAATTTCTTTACCTGTCGTCATCAGATTGAGGTAAGAAGCAGCTTCAGATATAGTTGGTATTATGTCTTGTTCACGTATGGTCTCAAGGGCTTCATTGGTTGCTAATGTGGCCACAGCTCTTCGTTGGTTTATTTCTTGTGACAACACCAATGTAGCTTTATTTTCAAGTTCCTTAATGCTAGTAGCTCGACATATATATGTCGAGATGAAGGGGGATATTGCCGGTGGGCCGCGCGTTGGTGAGGTTCCTTGCCTGGTTTTTGTGGTGGCTGATGATGATGTCTATAAAATATGTTTATTCTTTATGCACACATGCACACACTTTTGTTTAGGGATCCACTTTAAACGCAATTTAGTCTTTCCACTATAGTTTATTTATTGGTATTTTCAGAAAACTCACTTTACTTTTACATTAAATAATGCCTTAACCAAGTGAAATATAAATATCGTGATTTTAATAATAAATCGAGAAAAATGAAAAAATAATTATAATATATAAAAAAGAAAAAAATACAAGAGGCCGCGCACTGTCCTTTTAAAAAGATGTAGAACCAGAATGATTCAGCGTAGAGCGAGTGAATGCCGGTGGACTTGCTGCGATGTGGTACACTTGCCTGAATGTTGCGTTGGCGGCAGAGATGGTGATGATTGTGATGCTGCTATGTTCGTTGTTGCTATATAAAATGCACCTTTCTACTTCACTTTTAATATTATTTATTTAATGTTATTGGTTAATTTTAAATGTAAATGTATGTATATTGATCGAGTAGTCGGTCTTTTTTTTCTATTGTAATAATTTCAGTTTGTCTATAACAATTTCTAATTTTTAACTTTTAATTGGGAATCACGCACTGCTTGAATAGAGGGAGTTGATCAACAATGTAATGATATATAAAAATGGAAAGTAAAAAGTAAAAAGAAAAGATCGGGAGAGCGAGAGAGAGAAAAGGCGGGAGAGTGAAAAATAGCGAGACGAAATAGAATTCAATTAGGGTTGCTAACCCTTGGAAACTTTATACGGGCAGTGCGCGACACACGTCTTCTGGCGTAGACATTCCGCCCCCCTTGCAGGGATACTGCAAAAGAGACGGAACCTCCACCCGAGACGGAGGGAATGAGAAAAATAATTAAATAAATAGTAAATACAAATAAAAATACGGTATTTCATATACTTAATTTAAACTTAAAAATACTTAAAATTAACTATAAAATATTCCTATGCGTATATGTGCGATGATACATCATCAGGAAAAGCGGGAAATTGAAGTGGAAGGTTGACGTTCACACGAGTGAAAAAGAGCTCTTGAGGCGGGATGACACATGTTGATTGTTGAGGATGTTGATTGCAGATCTCGAAGCGAATGTTGATTGAAGAATGTGTTGATTGATGAGTACTGATGTGTGCTGTTGATTGATGACTGTTGATTGTAGTGTTGATTTTAAAGTGTTGTCCAATTTTGATTGGTGTGTGGATCGGGGTTGGATCACACCATCTCAGGTGAATATATTCTCAGGGCTGGTCGTAGACCAGATCAAAGGGTTCGGTAGGTCAACGTAGTTGACAAACCTCGAGCTCGTAGAGCACTTGCAGCATTAATAATTCCAGCTTGTCGGGATTGCCAGAATATGTAACACTCGTGACACGTTCTAAACTAGGATAGAATCTGCGTGCCTTGGGTTCATGATGACTAGACTCATGAATATGTAGCAAATAATGTGAAATTAACACATGGGATTATTCATACGCATATACACTATGCCAGTGCATAGTTCCATTGAAGCTTCGTAGAAGTTCGGGAATTAAATCGGGCAGTTACAGTGAACTGAGCCATGTGAGAGAGGGATGCGTATGACGGTCAGTATCGTGTAATCTGACAAAACGTTGCTACATAATACGGGTGTGGCATCAGAGGCTCAAGCCACAATCTTCAAATCACCTTTTACGTGACAACAATTTCGGGGGGCCAATATTAGGCGGGATCGTATGTATTGTCATGCAAGTAGAAGTCCTCTCGTTGATTGATCGAGCCTTTTTCGGGGAGTGATGCGCAAAACTCGATAATCCGTTGAATATCGTTGTACGGGAAGTATTACATGTGGTAAGTACCTTTGACGGGAGTTGTCCTCTTTTTGGATACGATCTGTAAGGTCGATCCTTTGCATCTGGGGGGAGCATTGCATAACGGTGAACTTTCCGCTTTGCTCTCGGGTCATTCTTGTATACGGATCGATAGTAGTTATGTGTAAGTCGTAACATCTCCGTGGTAACTCGTGCATCAAACGTGCAGTGATCGCACTCAGTGTAATACCTAAATCGCTTAGACATTTTCCATATTTTGGCAGCGATTTCATCGTAAGTTCCTTTCCCGAAGTGTATATCCAATTTGAGGCTTCGCTCAAGCGGTTTAATGTAACGTCCGTACTCGATATTAAAGGTGGGATGCCTCGCTTGGATAAGTCGAGGAGGCTTGTATTTGCTTGAGCTATATTTCTCCAACTTCGTAAAAGGACAGACTTGAGCACTGATTGGGTATCCTTCGTTAATTTTATCAAGCCACATTTGATAGTATCTGCGCTTGCTTGGAATGTCGATATTATCGACGTATTGTTGACGGGTCCAAGGGGTAAGTCGACGTTTGAACTTCTTGATAATATTGCTTCGTTTAAAGAGTTCGACATTGTATGGATTTTCCTTGGCAGGTAAGTGACGATTGACAAGACTCGCCCAGGTAGTTTCAGCAGATTGGGAATAATAATAGAAGTCGTTACTGTTGGTATGGCTCGGATAGTAAGATATCCGACGGCCGATACGGTGATTAATCCCCCTAATAACACCAAAGGATGTGATAGGCAGCTGTATTGGCGAAAGATGTTGGGAGGGGTGCCTGAGTTTAAATCAGCTGTGGTAGGTACCCTCTGGGTTAGCCAGGGAATCTCAACTCGCATATTTATGAATTTAAAATACCACCTTTTAATGTGGTTTATCGAATCATTGTAACGCACTATTCTGTCCAAGTCAAAATTGTATACTGGCTGGAGTGTTGACATGTGCTCTTGTAACGCTGCTTTAGATATTTCCTCACGTCTCTGGATAGTCACAGGCTTACGCGTGGAGAAATATGTTCGTAATAGACCACCACAATAGGCTGCATATTTGGGATCAATTTCTTTACCTGTCGTCATCAGATTGAGGTAAGAAGCAGCTTCAGATATAGTTGGTATTATGTCTTGTTCACGTATGGTCTCAAGGGCTTCATTGGTTGCTAATGTGGCCACAGCTCTTCGTTGGTTTATTTCTTGTGACAACACCAATGTAGCTTTATTTTCAAGTTCCTTAATGCTAGTAGCTCGACATATATATGTCGAGATGAAGGGGGATATTGCCGGTGGGCCGCGCGTTGGTGAGGTTCCTTGCCTGGTTTTTGTGGTGGCTGATGATGATGTCTATAAAATATGTTTATTCTTTATGCACACATGCACACACTTTTGTTTAGGGATCCACTTTAAACGCAATTTAGTCTTTCCACTATAGTTTATTTATTGGTATTTTCAGAAAACTCACTTTACTTTTACATTAAATAATGCCTTAACCAAGTGAAATATAAATATCGTGATTTTAATAATAAATCGAGAAAAATGAAAAAATAATTATAATATATAAAAAAGAAAAAAATACAAGAGGCCGCGCACTGTCCTTTTAAAAAGATGTAGAACCAGAATGATTCAGCGTAGAGCGAGTGAATGCCGGTGGACTTGCTGCGATGTGGTACACTTGCCTGAATGTTGCGTTGGCGGCAGAGATGGTGATGATTGTGATGCTGCTATGTTCGTTGTTGCTATATAAAATGCACCTTTCTACTTCACTTTTAATATTATTTATTTAATGTTATTGGTTAATTTTAAATGTAAATGTATGTATATTGATCGAGTAGTCGGTCTTTTTTTTCTATTGTAATAATTTCAGTTTGTCTATAACAATTTCTAATTTTTAACTTTTAATTGGGAATCACGCACTGCTTGAATAGAGGGAGTTGATCAACAATGTAATGATATATAAAAATGGAAAGTAAAAAGTAAAAAGAAAAGATCGGGAGAGCGAGAGAGAGAAAAGGCGGGAGAGTGAAAAATAGCGAGACGAAATAGAATTCAATTAGGGTTGCTAACCCTTGGAAACTTTATACGGGCAGTGCGCGACACACGTCTTCTGGCGTAGACATTCCGCCCCCCTTGCAGGGATACTGCAAAAGAGACGGAACCTCCACCCGAGACGGAGGGAATGAGAAAAATAATTAAATAAATAGTAAATACAAATAAAAATACGGTATTTCATATACTTAATTTAAACTTAAAAATACTTAAAATTAACTATAAAATATTCCTATGCGTATATGTGCGATGATACATCATCAGGAAAAGCGGGAAATTGAAGTGGAAGGTTGACGTTCACACGAGTGAAAAAGAGCTCTTGAGGCGGGATGACACATGTTGATTGTTGAGGATGTTGATTGCAGATCTCGAAGCGAATGTTGATTGAAGAATGTGTTGATTGATGAGTACTGATGTGTGCTGTTGATTGATGACTGTTGATTGTAGTGTTGATTTTAAAGTGTTGTCCAATTTTGATTGGTGTGTGGATCGGGGTTGGATCACACCATCTCAGGTGAATATATTCTCAGGGCTGGTCGTAGACCAGATCAAAGGGTTCGGTAGGTCAACGTAGTTGACAAACCTCGAGCTCGTAGAGCACTTGCAGCATTAATAATTCCAGCTTGTCGGGATTGCCAGAATATGTAACACTCGTGACACGTTCTAAACTAGGATAGAATCTGCGTGCCTTGGGTTCATGATGACTAGACTCATGAATATGTAGCAAATAATGTGAAATTAACACATGGGATTATTCATACGCATATACACTATGCCAGTGCATAGTTCCATTGAAGCTTCGTAGAAGTTCGGGAATTAAATCGGGCAGTTACAGTGAACTGAGCCATGTGAGAGAGGGATGCGTATGACGGTCAGTATCGTGTAATCTGACAAAACGTTGCTACATAATACGGGTGTGGCATCAGAGGCTCAAGCCACAATCTTCAAATCACCTTTTACGTGACAACAATTTCGGGGGGCCAATATTAGGCGGGATCGTATGTATTGTCATGCAAGTAGAAGTCCTCTCGTTGATTGATCGAGCCTTTTTCGGGGAGTGATGCGCAAAACTCGATAATCCGTTGAATATCGTTGTACGGGAAGTATTACATGTGGTAAGTACCTTTGACGGGAGTTGTCCTCTTTTTGGATACGATCTGTAAGGTCGATCCTTTGCATCTGGGGGGAGCATTGCATAACGGTGAACTTTCCGCTTTGCTCTCGGGTCATTCTTGTATACGGATCGATAGTAGTTATGTGTAAGTCGTAACATCTCCGTGGTAACTCGTGCATCAAACGTGCAGTGATCGCACTCAGTGTAATACCTAAATCGCTTAGACATTTTCCATATTTTGGCAGCGATTTCATCGTAAGTTCCTTTCCCGAAGTGTATATCCAATTTGAGGCTTCGCTCAAGCGGTTTAATGTAACGTCCGTACTCGATATTAAAGGTGGGATGCCTCGCTTGGATAAGTCGAGGAGGCTTGTATTTGCTTGAGCTATATTTCTCCAACTTCGTAAAAGGACAGACTTGAGCACTGATTGGGTATCCTTCGTTAATTTTATCAAGCCACATTTGATAGTATCTGCGCTTGCTTGGAATGTCGATATTATCGACGTATTGTTGACGGGTCCAAGGGGTAAGTCGACGTTTGAACTTCTTGATAATATTGCTTCGTTTAAAGAGTTCGACATTGTATGGATTTTCCTTGGCAGGTAAGTGACGATTGACAAGACTCGCCCAGGTAGTTTCAGCAGATTGGGAATAATAATAGAAGTCGTTACTGTTGGTATGGCTCGGATAGTAAGATATCCGACGGCCGATACGGTGATTAATCCCCCTAATAACACCAAAGGATGTGATAGGCAGCTGTATTGGCGAAAGATGTTGGGAGGGGTGCCTGAGTTTAAATCAGCTGTGGTAGGTACCCTCTGGGTTAGCCAGGGAATCTCAACTCGCATATTTATGAATTTAAAATACCACCTTTTAATGTGGTTTATCGAATCATTGTAACGCACTATTCTGTCCAAGTCAAAATTGTATACTGGCTGGAGTGTTGACATGTGCTCTTGTAACGCTGCTTTAGATATTTCCTCACGTCTCTGGATAGTCACAGGCTTACGCGTGGAGAAATATGTTCGTAATAGACCACCACAATAGGCTGCATATTTGGGATCAATTTCTTTACCTGTCGTCATCAGATTGAGGTAAGAAGCAGCTTCAGATATAGTTGGTATTATGTCTTGTTCACGTATGGTCTCAAGGGCTTCATTGGTTGCTAATGTGGCCACAGCTCTTCGTTGGTTTATTTCTTGTGACAACACCAATGTAGCTTTATTTTCAAGTTCCTTAATGCTAGTAGCTCGACATATATATGTCGAGATGAAGGGGGATATTGCCGGTGGGCCGCGCGTTGGTGAGGTTCCTTGCCTGGTTTTTGTGGTGGCTGATGATGATGTCTATAAAATATGTTTATTCTTTATGCACACATGCACACACTTTTGTTTAGGGATCCACTTTAAACGCAATTTAGTCTTTCCACTATAGTTTATTTATTGGTATTTTCAGAAAACTCACTTTACTTTTACATTAAATAATGCCTTAACCAAGTGAAATATAAATATCGTGATTTTAATAATAAATCGAGAAAAATGAAAAAATAATTATAATATATAAAAAAGAAAAAAATACAAGAGGCCGCGCACTGTCCTTTTAAAAAGATGTAGAACCAGAATGATTCAGCGTAGAGCGAGTGAATGCCGGTGGACTTGCTGCGATGTGGTACACTTGCCTGAATGTTGCGTTGGCGGCAGAGATGGTGATGATTGTGATGCTGCTATGTTCGTTGTTGCTATATAAAATGCACCTTTCTACTTCACTTTTAATATTATTTATTTAATGTTATTGGTTAATTTTAAATGTAAATGTATGTATATTGATCGAGTAGTCGGTCTTTTTTTTCTATTGTAATAATTTCAGTTTGTCTATAACAATTTCTAATTTTTAACTTTTAATTGGGAATCACGCACTGCTTGAATAGAGGGAGTTGATCAACAATGTAATGATATATAAAAATGGAAAGTAAAAAGTAAAAAGAAAAGATCGGGAGAGCGAGAGAGAGAAAAGGCGGGAGAGTGAAAAATAGCGAGACGAAATAGAATTCAATTAGGGTTGCTAACCCTTGGAAACTTTATACGGGCAGTGCGCGACACACGTCTTCTGGCGTAGACATTCCGCCCCCCTTGCAGGGATACTGCAAAAGAGACGGAACCTCCACCCGAGACGGAGGGAATGAGAAAAATAATTAAATAAATAGTAAATACAAATAAAAATACGGTATTTCATATACTTAATTTAAACTTAAAAATACTTAAAATTAACTATAAAATATTCCTATGCGTATATGTGCGATGATACATCATCAGGAAAAGCGGGAAATTGAAGTGGAAGGTTGACGTTCACACGAGTGAAAAAGAGCTCTTGAGGCGGGATGACACATGTTGATTGTTGAGGATGTTGATTGCAGATCTCGAAGCGAATGTTGATTGAAGAATGTGTTGATTGATGAGTACTGATGTGTGCTGTTGATTGATGACTGTTGATTGTAGTGTTGATTTTAAAGTGTTGTCCAATTTTGATTGGTGTGTGGATCGGGGTTGGATCACACCATCTCAGGTGAATATATTCTCAGGGCTGGTCGTAGACCAGATCAAAGGGTTCGGTAGGTCAACGTAGTTGACAAACCTCGAGCTCGTAGAGCACTTGCAGCATTAATAATTCCAGCTTGTCGGGATTGCCAGAATATGTAACACTCGTGACACGTTCTAAACTAGGATAGAATCTGCGTGCCTTGGGTTCATGATGACTAGACTCATGAATATGTAGCAAATAATGTGAAATTAACACATGGGATTATTCATACGCATATACACTATGCCAGTGCATAGTTCCATTGAAGCTTCGTAGAAGTTCGGGAATTAAATCGGGCAGTTACAGTGAACTGAGCCATGTGAGAGAGGGATGCGTATGACGGTCAGTATCGTGTAATCTGACAAAACGTTGCTACATAATACGGGTGTGGCATCAGAGGCTCAAGCCACAATCTTCAAATCACCTTTTACGTGACAACAATTTCGGGGGGGCCAATATTAGGCGGGATCGTATGTATTGTCATGCAAGTAGAAGTCCTCTCGTTGATTGATCGAGCCTTTTTCGGGGAGTGATGCGCAAAACTCGATAATCCGTTGAATATCGTTGTACGGGAAGTATTACATGTGGTAAGTACCTTTGACGGGAGTTGTCCTCTTTTTGGATACGATCTGTAAGGTCGATCCTTTGCATCTGGGGGGAGCATTGCATAACGGTGAACTTTCCGCTTTGCTCTCGGGTCATTCTTGTATACGGATCGATAGTAGTTATGTGTAAGTCGTAACATCTCCGTGGTAACTCGTGCATCAAACGTGCAGTGATCGCACTCAGTGTAATACCTAAATCGCTTAGACATTTTCCATATTTTGGCAGCGATTTCATCGTAAGTTCCTTTCCCGAAGTGTATATCCAATTTGAGGCTTCGCTCAAGCGGTTTAATGTAACGTCCGTACTCGATATTAAAGGTGGGATGCCTCGCTTGGATAAGTCGAGGAGGCTTGTATTTTGCTTGAGCTATATTTCTCCAACTTCGTAAAAGGACAGACTTGAGCACTGATTGGGTATCCTTCGTTAATTTTATCAAGCCACATTTGATAGTATCTGCGCTTGCTTGGAATGTCGATATTATCGACGTATTGTTGACGGGTCCAAGGGGTAAGTCGACGTTTGAACTTCTTGATAATATTGCTTCGTTTAAAGAGTTCGACATTGTATGGATTTTCCTTGGCAGGTAAGTGACGATTGACAAGACTCGCCCAGGTAGTTTCAGCAGATTGGGAATAATAATAGAAGTCGTTACTGTT
>OY978526.1:77893169-77926927 GCA_963854835.1 Megamerina dolium
TTTTTGGTCCTTCGAGCCGGATCGGCTCGCAACGTTTGGTAAGAATATCTTGCCACCCAGGTACGTGTTAATCAGCTTATGCACAAGTGGTCTAATTTATACGGGTATATGTATATGTGAATATCCCGATCATTCCCCAATATACAATATTTGTATTCATGCTCCCATATAAAGTGCACATAAGCACATCCTAAGTATATATTCACATATATATATCTACATATACATGACACGGAAGGCCAATTTCTGTTGGAGACCGTTCACACCAACAAATAAAGGTTATCTAAATTAATTTGAAAAAAAAAAACCATTTGTTGTTTTTCTTTTTTTTCCGCATATATTCACTTCCCGCGTAATTTGTATAAAATATATATATGTATATATATATATATACATATATACATATTTTGTAATTTTTTATATAACATACATACGTACAACAAAGGAACATTGCTTTCATATATCATTTGTGCTTCTTCTCGTTCCACCCGTTGTGTTATTTTCCCAAGTTTTTGTATGCCATTTACATGTAAGTACTTAGTACTTAAATTGGCAATAACAAAATCCCTAATCGATATAAATAACACATTTCGAGATTTCGAATTATACACAAACAACGCTACCGTGTGATTTGTTCATTTTGGTTGTTCTTTTTGCTTACATACTTTACAATATTTGGTATATAAAAAACAAGCATCCTAGGTAAAACGACCCCGAGGAAAAAAAAAGGCCTGTTGACCCCTACTTTTTATAAAGAGTGAAATTCTTAAAAAATTAAATAAAACACTTTTACATAAGTGCTTGCTCTCCTTTTGAAAATTTTGCGCATTGTCTTTTTCTGCTCTCTCCCTCCCTAATAATCACTTATTGACTAAAATATTCCCGATCATTTGAGAAAATGTCCAACGTCAAGCGGTTTAAAGCTATTGTGGAGGAAATCCACACATTTGACAGATACTTCCAAACCCTCAGTGAAGATTCCCACAGCACTTTCACCCTGGATATCCAGAGAAAGGATTTCGAGACCCTGTGGAATAGTTGCAGGACAGCATGGGAATCGATCATCTCTGCGGAGGAAGATGTAGACGGAATAGAAGAGGTAAAGGAAGCATACCGAGAGTGCCAGGTGGCTTATACTCGGTGCCTCTCTAGCATTAACTCCATTCTTCATGACCTGACCGTTATAGTGCCTTCTCCGATCGCTGCTCATACTTCAACTACTCATAATTCACCGAATCATAACATTGAGCAAGTCTTTCCCTCTATTCAATTGCCTCCATGCGATACAGCCTGCTTTTCCGGCGATTATGTATCGTGGCCAAGTTTTCGCGATCTGTTTACGGCGTTATACCGCAACAATCCCCGTCTGTCGCCAGTGGAAAAACTATACCATTTGCTGCAGAAAACCCGAGGTGAAGCACATAGCATCATTCAGTCCACTCCCTTGACTAATGATGGCTTCGCTCTTGCTTGGCACAATCTCGAGGAGAGGTATGAAAACAAGAGAATTCTGGTCAACATTCAGTTGAAATCTCTTTTCAATCTCCAGGCGGTAACACAAGAAACCGGCCCAAACTTAAAACGATTACAACGAACGATGAATGACAGCATTACCCATCTAAAGCTGTTGAATATCGACACCTCTCAGTGGGATGCGATTTTCGTTTATTTGTGTTCGACGAAGATTCCCGACACAACTCTGTGTCTTTGGGAGCAGTCTTTGAAAAATAAACGAGAAATCCCTAAGTGGAGTGATTTCGACGCCTTCTTAACCGAGCGATATCAAACGTTAGAATCGGTCTCGGATATCCGCAGTGGTTCCCGGCAACTCAGCCAGCCACAGAATCGGCAATTCCCCCAAACATCGAATCGGCAACCCGGTCGGTTCGGCTCTCCTAGGCGATCGAATAGTCCTCCAATGACTTCCAGGAAAATCAATACATACCACAACGTTGTAAGTCGTAATTGTCCAGTGTGCCGAAAGATACACGCTCTTCGTTCCTGTCCCGATTTTCTGAAACTGTCAGTAGAAGAGCGGTTCAATATAGTCCGGAGTCATAAGCTCTGTACCAATTGCCTAGCCAATTCACATGAGTACCGTAATTGCAAGAGCCCATTCACGTGCTCATCATGCAAAAAGAAGCATCATTCCCTGCTTCATCGGTCAGAGGATTCTCCTGGAGTACATCGCGACGCAACTCTTGCGGCTAATCCCAATAAAGAGTCAACAGAACGAGTTCATCAATCGTTCGCATCTCAACTGCAACCAGCTACAAAGGAAAACCATGGCACGGCTGTGGATTCTACAAGCCACCCGACACAAAAACACGCAGTGCTACTGGGAACAGCACTGGTACAAATTCGGCACCACAACATCTCCTTCACGGCTCGAGCGCTTATCGATTCCGGTTCGGAGGCCACGTTTATGTCCGAGCGGCTGCGAAATAGGTTGCGCCTCCCTATTTCAGATGTACGTACGACAGTAACTGGCCTGAACGAGGTCGTTCTTGTATACGGATCGATAGTAGTTATGTGTAAGTCGTAACATCTCCGTGGTAACTCGTGCATCAAACGTGCAGTGATCGCACTCAGTGTAATACCTAAATCGCTTAGACATTTTCCATATTTTGGCAGCGATTTCATCGTAAGTTCCTTTCCCGAAGTGTATATCCAATTTGAGGCTTCGCTCAAGCGGTTTAATGTAACGTCCGTACTCGATATTAAAGGTGGGATGCCTCGCTTGGATAAGTCGAGGAGGCTTGTATTTGCTTGAGCTATACTTCTCCAACTTCGTAAAAGGACAGACTTGAGCACTGATTGGGTATCCTTCGTTAATTTTATCAAGCCACATTTGATAGTATCTGCGCTTGCTTGGAATGTCGATATTATCGACGTATTGTTGACGGGTCCAAGGGGTAAGTCGACGTTTGAACTTCTTGATAATATTGCTTCGTTTAAAGAGTTCGACATTGTATGGATTTTCCTTGGCAGGTAAGTGACGATTGACAAGACTCGCCCAGGTAGTTTCAGCAGATTGGGAATAATAATAGAAGTCGTTACTGTTGGTATGGCTCGGATAGTAAGATATCCGACGGCCGATACGGTGATTAATCCCCCTAATAACACCAAAGGATGTGATAGGCAGCTGTATTGGCGAAAGATGTTGGGAGGGGTGCCTGAGTTTAAATCAGCTGTGGTAGGTACCCTCTGGGTTAGCCAGGGAATCTCAACTCGCATATTTATGAACTTAAAATACCACCTTTTAATGTGGTTTATCGAATCATTGTAACGCACTATTCTATCCAAGTCAAAATTGTATACTGGCTGGAGTGTTGACATGTGCTCTTGTAACGCTGCTTTAGATATTTCCTCACGTCTCTGGATAGTCACAGGCTTGCGCGTGGAGAAATATGTCCGTAATAGACCACCACAATAGGCTGCATATTTGGGATCAATTTCTTTACCTGTCGTCATCAGATTGAGGTAAGAAGCAGCTTCAGATATAGTTGGTATTATGTCTTGTTCACGTATGGTCTCAAGGGCTTCATTGGTTGCTAATGTGGCCACAGCTCTTCGTTGGTTTATTTCTTGTGACAACACCAATGTAGCTTTATTTTCAAGTTCCTTATCATGATACTGTGACAAATTGGTTAACGTCAATATGGTTTGTCGTAATTTTTCCATAGGTCGCTGGTTCAGATCCGGCTCGAAGGACCAAAAATGTAGAGTTGAGATTGGGTTGCCGGTGGACCACAAGCTTGTTCAAACCTTGCCGCTGTTAATGATAGCGCGCTGGGAGCACACACACACACGCACGTTTAATTTAGCTTGATTTAGGGAGTTAATTTCAATTTTAATTTAAGTAAACACTTTTTGTTTAATGTTTTCGATTTTGATTTTAATTTGAAATTCACAATTTAATTTAACTTATTGTTTAAAATGAAATATTTAATAATAGAGAAAAAAAATACAGAGATATAAAAATTCGCGCACTGTCGAGATGAAAATCAGAACAATAAGAATAATAACCAACAAAAAAAGAAAAAACCAAAAACAAGCGGAGAAGAAGAAAAAGTGAGAGAGAGAGAGAGAGAAGCAAAATAATAAATTTGCTGTGGGTTGCCAACGCAATGAATATTATAACTTAAAATTAAAACTATATAAATTTATTTATTGACAGACAGTGCGCGACATTTATATTCTATATATATTTATATATATATATATATATATATATATATATATATATATATATATATATATATATATATATATATATATATATATATATATATATATATATATATATATATATATATATATATATATATATATATATATATATATATATATATATATATATATATATATATATATATATATATATATATATATATATATATATATATATATATATATATATATATATATATATATATATATATATATATATATATATATATATATATATATGAACGTGTGAGAGAGATGCCGGTGGGCCCACACCTTGGCTGAGTTGATGCTCCCGCCAACACAACCACGGTGTGGGCCCACCGGCATCTCTCTCACACGTTCATTTTTGGTCCTTCGAGCCGGATCGGCTCGCAACGTTTGGTAAGAATATCTTGCCACCCAGGTACGTGTTAATCAGCTTATGCACAAGTGGTCTAATTTATACGGGTATATGTATATGTGAATATCCCGATCATTCCCCAATATACAATATTTGTATTCATGCTCCCATATAAAGTGCACATAAGCACATCCTAAGTATATATTCACATATATATATCTACATATACATGACACGGAAGGCCAATTTCTGTTGGAGACCGTTCACACCAACAAATAAAGGTTATCTAAATTAATTTGAAAAAAAAAAACCATTTGTTGTTTTTCTTTTTTTTCCGCATATATTCACTTCCCGCGTAATTTGTATAAAATATATATATGTATATATATATATATACATATATACATATTTTGTAATTTTTTATATAACATACATACGTACAACAAAGGAACATTGCTTTCATATATCATTTGTGCTTCTTCTCGTTCCACCCGTTGTGTTATTTTCCCAAGTTTTTGTATGCCATTTACATGTAAGTACTTAGTACTTAAATTGGCAATAACAAAATCCCTAATCGATATAAATAACACATTTCGAGATTTCGAATTATACACAAACAACGCTACCGTGTGATTTGTTCATTTTGGTTGTTCTTTTTGCTTACATACTTTACAATATTTGGTATATAAAAAACAAGCATCCTAGGTAAAACGACCCCGAGGAAAAAAAAAGGCCTGTTGACCCCTACTTTTTATAAAGAGTGAAATTCTTAAAAAATTAAATAAAACACTTTTACATAAGTGCTTGCTCTCCTTTTGAAAATTTTGCGCATTGTCTTTTTCTGCTCTCTCCCTCCCTAATAATCACTTATTGACTAAAATATTCCCGATCATTTGAGAAAATGTCCAACGTCAAGCGGTTTAAAGCTATTGTGGAGGAAATCCACACATTTGACAGATACTTCCAAACCCTCAGTGAAGATTCCCACAGCACTTTCACCCTGGATATCCAGAGAAAGGATTTCGAGACCCTGTGGAATAGTTGCAGGACAGCATGGGAATCGATCATCTCTGCGGAGGAAGATGTAGACGGAATAGAAGAGGTAAAGGAAGCATACCGAGAGTGCCAGGTGGCTTATACTCGGTGCCTCTCTAGCATTAACTCCATTCTTCATGACCTGACCGTTATAGTGCCTTCTCCGATCGCTGCTCATACTTCAACTACTCATAATTCACCGAATCATAACATTGAGCAAGTCTTTCCCTCTATTCAATTGCCTCCATGCGATACAGCCTGCTTTTCCGGCGATTATGTATCGTGGCCAAGTTTTCGCGATCTGTTTACGGCGTTATACCGCAACAATCCCCGTCTGTCGCCAGTGGAAAAACTATACCATTTGCTGCAGAAAACCCGAGGTGAAGCACATAGCATCATTCAGTCCACTCCCTTGACTAATGATGGCTTCGCTCTTGCTTGGCACAATCTCGAGGAGAGGTATGAAAACAAGAGAATTCTGGTCAACATTCAGTTGAAATCTCTTTTCAATCTCCAGGCGGTAACACAAGAAACCGGCCCAAACTTAAAACGATTACAACGAACGATGAATGACAGCATTACCCATCTAAAGCTGTTGAATATCGACACCTCTCAGTGGGATGCGATTTTCGTTTATTTGTGTTCGACGAAGATTCCCGACACAACTCTGTGTCTTTGGGAGCAGTCTTTGAAAAATAAACGAGAAATCCCTAAGTGGAGTGATTTCGACGCCTTCTTAACCGAGCGATATCAAACGTTAGAATCGGTCTCGGATATCCGCAGTGGTTCCCGGCAACTCAGCCAGCCACAGAATCGGCAATTCCCCCAAACATCGAATCGGCAACCCGGTCGGTTCGGCTCTCCTAGGCGATCGAATAGTCCTCCAATGACTTCCAGGAAAATCAATACATACCACAACGTTGTAAGTCGTAATTGTCCAGTGTGCCGAAAGATACACGCTCTTCGTTCCTGTCCCGATTTTCTGAAACTGTCAGTAGAAGAGCGGTTCAATATAGTCCGGAGTCATAAGCTCTGTACCAATTGCCTAGCCAATTCACATGAGTACCGTAATTGCAAGAGCCCATTCACGTGCTCATCATGCAAAAAGAAGCATCATTCCCTGCTTCATCGGTCAGAGAATTCTCCTGGAGTACATCGCGACGCAACTCTTGCGGCTAATCCCAATAAAGAGTCAACAGAACGAGTTCATCAATCGTTCGCATCTCAACTGCAACCAGCTACAAAGGAAAACCATGGCACGGCTGTGGATTCTACAAGCCACCCGACACAAAAACACGCAGTGCTACTGGGAACAGCACTGGTACAAATTCGGCACCACAACATCTCCTTCACGGCTCGAGCGCTTATCGATTCCGGTTCGGAGGCCACGTTTATGTCCGAGCGGCTGCGAAATAGGTTGCGCCTCCCTATTTCAGATGTACGTACGACAGTAACTGGCCTGAACGAGGTCGTTCTTGTATACGGATCGATAGTAGTTATGTGTAAGTCGTAACATCTCCGTGGTAACTCGTGCATCAAACGTGCAGTGATCGCACTCAGTGTAATACCTAAATCGCTTAGACATTTTCCATATTTTGGCAGCGATTTCATCGTAAGTTCCTTTCCCGAAGTGTATATCCAATTTGAGGCTTCGCTCAAGCGGTTTAATGTAACGTCCGTACTCGATATTAAAGGTGGGATGCCTCGCTTGGATAAGTCGAGGAGGCTTGTATTTGCTTGAGCTATACTTCTCCAACTTCGTAAAAGGACAGACTTGAGCACTGATTGGGTATCCTTCGTTAATTTTATCAAGCCACATTTGATAGTATCTGCGCTTGCTTGGAATGTCGATATTATCGACGTATTGTTGACGGGTCCAAGGGGTAAGTCGACGTTTGAACTTCTTGATAATATTGCTTCGTTTAAAGAGTTCGACATTGTATGGATTTTCCTTGGCAGGTAAGTGACGATTGACAAGACTCGCCCAGGTAGTTTCAGCAGATTGGGAATAATAATAGAAGTCGTTACTGTTGGTATGGCTCGGATAGTAAGATATCCGACGGCCGATACGGTGATTAATCCCCCTAATAACACCAAAGGATGTGATAGGCAGCTGTATTGGCGAAAGATGTTGGGAGGGGTGCCTGAGTTTAAATCAGCTGTGGTAGGTACCCTCTGGGTTAGCCAGGGAATCTCAACTCGCATATTTATGAACTTAAAATACCACCTTTTAATGTGGTTTATCGAATCATTGTAACGCACTATTCTATCCAAGTCAAAATTGTATACTGGCTGGAGTGTTGACATGTGCTCTTGTAACGCTGCTTTAGATATTTCCTCACGTCTCTGGATAGTCACAGGCTTGCGCGTGGAGAAATATGTCCGTAATAGACCACCACAATAGGCTGCATATTTGGGATCAATTTCTTTACCTGTCGTCATCAGATTGAGGTAAGAAGCAGCTTCAGATATAGTTGGTATTATGTCTTGTTCACGTATGGTCTCAAGGGCTTCATTGGTTGCTAATGTGGCCACAGCTCTTCGTTGGTTTATTTCTTGTGACAACACCAATGTAGCTTTATTTTCAAGTTCCTTATCATGATACTGTGACAAATTGGTTAACGTCAATATGGTTTGTCGTAATTTTTCCATAGGTCGCTGGTTCAGATCCGGCTCGAAGGACCAAAAATGTAGAGTTGAGATTGGGTTGCCGGTGGACCACAAGCTTGTTCAAACCTTGCCGCTGTTAATGATAGCGCGCTGGGAGCACACACACACACGCACGTTTAATTTAGCTTGATTTAGGGAGTTAATTTCAATTTTAATTTAAGTAAACACTTTTTGTTTAATGTTTTCGATTTTGATTTTAATTTGAAATTCACAATTTAATTTAACTTATTGTTTAAAATGAAATATTTAATAATAGAGAAAAAAAATACAGAGATATAAAAATTCGCGCACTGTCGAGATGAAAATCAGAACAATAAGAATAATAACCAACAAAAAAAGAAAAAACCAAAAACAAGCGGAGAAGAAGAAAAAGTGAGAGAGAGAGAGAGAGAAGCAAAATAATAAATTTGCTGTGGGTTGCCAACGCAATGAATATTATAACTTAAAATTAAAACTATATAAATTTATTTATTGACAGACAGTGCGCGACATTTATATTCTATATATATTATATATATATATATATATATATATATATATATATATATATATATATATATATATATATATATATATATATATATATATATATATATATATATATATATATATATATATATATATATATTGTAATGATATTACTAGTATTGCGCATACACATATGTAGCAGCAAACTAGAAATATGCTCAAAAAGATCACCGACTGACCTCCTACCCCGGTGCGTCTTCGTTACTAAAACCTACTAACGAATGCGCAGACATTCATAAGACATATCATTAGTAAGAACGGTAACTTGGTCCATATTGATATAAGATTTTTATTTATCAGTTTTTTTATGAAAATTTTAAAAGTTATTTTTCTTGTTTTATACCCAGACTTTGTGAAAGATTTTTGTTGCGAAGCACACGAAGACACATACGTAACCTTTCGTAATACGACAAGCGCGGCCGACATATGCCTTTATGTCAAACGGGCCCGCGAAGTCAACACCGGTCGTAGTAAATGGCCTGGAGAGGCAAGTGCGCTCGGGTGGCAATGCCGCCATTATTTGGGTATACTGCTACTGTTAATCGACAAGGCACGTTTTGCACTTATGAATTGTAGTTTTCACTAAGTTTTTCAACTTAGGGACCCAGAACTCAATGCGTAACAAACGCAGAAGCAGTTGATTCGAGCTGTGTATCGATATCAAATGTACAAACTCCACTAATAGCTGCGTGAAACGCCCAGCATATGGGAGAAGTATCGGAAATCTCTCTCTGTAAGAGAGTGCAGGTGAATTAACCAATCGTCCATTGACACGCATCACACCTTGCGAATTCAAAAATGGATTGAGCGCCAGTATGTCACTTTTACGAGAAATTAGGACCTTGTTCGATAAGTCCTCGTATTCTTGAGAGAAGTGCCGGAGTTGGCACAAAGTGATAAGCCTGTTGCGAGTGAAACTTATTTATTCATTTGATAGGCTTAATGAGGTAAAGTGATGTTGAGCTCGTCGAGTGGCCAAAGAATTGTTGAGGTATCGAAAGATGTAGGAGATAACTCGCAACGCGCGAGAGAATGACGAAAACCGATCGAGAATATCGCCAGAGCCTTGAGATCTCACGAAGTGAGATTTAACAACTCTAGTCTCAGGAATGGCGATCGAATCCGATGAAAATGCTTTATTCGGCCAACTTTGGCGTGGCATTTTTAGCCACGTGGGACCCTGCCACCACAATTCATTGCACGCGAGTTCCTAGGCAGTAATGCCACGAGTTGCTATATCAGCCGGGTTGTCAGAGGAACCAACATGCTGCCAATTCGAGGCGCCCATCTTCTCAATAATGGAAGAAATTCCGTATTTAAACGAATTTCTTAGGTACATCACTTTGTACAAAGAAAAAAAAAAAACACGGGATATACTTGTATACGTTTATGTACATTGTTTATTACGATAAATGCATATACGTGATATATACAATTTATTATTATGACGAATTAATACATGTTCCAGAATGGAAGCTATTAATTATATTATTTTATACAAAAACACTCGAGATAAAAATTGAACAAGAAAATACGCGCACTGTTCGTGTCGGGAATAATACAAGTAGTATGAAAAAAAAGAAGAACAAGAACAGACGAACCGACTGCTGACTGATCAAGTCAGAGTTGCCTTCGTCTTCTATAAGGGTGACAACAGACAATGCGTGTGTCATAATTTTCTGGCGTAGACATTCCGCCCCCCCCTGTAGGATTACTGCAATGGAGACGCAAAGCCTACACCAGAGACGGAGATGGAGGTATAGAAAATAAAAATTATAAAATTAATTTGAAAAATAAAATAAAAATAAAATTAATGTTGAACAAAAAAATGAATTAAAATTAATATAAGCAATTGAGAAAAAAAAATGGAAATTACAAGTTAATTAACAAATTATAGAATTATAGGGAAAAAAAAATTTTAAATCTTACATTATAACAAAAAAAAAAGAAGAAAAAGAAGAAGCAGTCGGAGGCAAAAATATTAGCGGTGTTCATTAAAAAGAGAAAAGAAAAAAGACGTTTTTTGGGTAAATGATCCACGTGGTGTATATTTAGGGGTCAGGTGGACGGCCATTTGGATGCCTGGGAGCACCAAAATCGACCGTGAGTCGGTTCGGTATAAGGCCGTGAGCCGCCCCCGAGGCTGGCAGGATTGCCAATTCTGTGGCTGGCTGGGTTGCCGAGAACCACAGAAAATCCAAGACCATAAAAAAAACGTGTTTTTTTCCTCCTCCCTTTTCGTCTCAACCAAAGTTTCGAGCCGATTCGGCTCGAAGGACCAAAAATGAATATGTGGGCTGCACGTTGGCTATGCCTTGCCAGGTAATGATGAGGTTGCTGCTATCTGTCGTTCTTCCTCGCTTTCAGACAAATAAATTCTAGCTTGATTCTTAGTAAAATTCGTAGTTTTTATAAGTTTTTGTACTTGTATTATTGTATTAAAAAATTATTAAATTAAACACTTCAAAACTTTCCTTAATTGCAATAGTGTGATATATAAGTTTTGCTTATTATACATATATAAATTTTATTATTGTTAAAAAATGAGATAGCGCGCACTGCACTGTGTTGATAGAGACACCAAAAAGTAATAATCATAGAGACTGATAAAAAGAGGTATTGCACTGTCATAGAAAATAATTAAAAAGCAAAGGCAGAGAGAGAGAGAGAGAGAGAGAGTAAGAAAGTAAGTGCAATAAAAAAAAAGAGAGTGGTAGCAAAGAAATATAATACAATCAGCGTCTAAACCATTTTTAATTACGCTAACCTCGCGCCAAAACAAATTTATTTCCATATCCTTCTTTAAAAAATTGTTACTTAACCTAAGTAAATTCCACAGTGTGACAATCTTATCTGGATCACAATCCACTAAATTTTGAAATTTTGAAATCAAAGGAACAAGTGTCAAATCTTCGTTAGAAAGGACTTTAGATGGGGTTATTAAACCTAAAAGTTTTAGATCTTCTCTGCCGAAATCAAATCTTAATTTGATTTGCTCTAATGATTCTATATAAAAAAGGAGAATCTTTAATTTAACTTCGATTATTTCATCAGTACTTAAGTTACTTTCCATATATGTTTCTGTTTTCATTCCAACGAAAATTTTTAATGCAACTTTATGATTTTCCTTGTCGTTAAAATTAATGTTAATGCCACTGCTTAACTTATCCTGTCGTATAAAGTTACTCAAAACCAGTAGGAAGTTTGATTTAATACTTGAATACAAATATGGTAATCGCGAACTTTCAGACTGAAATTCTTTATTCAAGTTATTAATAATAGGTAATATATAAGCTAAGAAAAGGAAATAAGCTTTAATTTTTGAACTCATATTATGAGCTAGTTCAGCAGGACGCAGGCCATTAACTTCATAAAAACATGAAATAAAATATAATCTTAAACTATCCCATTGCTTCACAATCCGGGCAACTACCCCTTCTAACGATAGCCACCTTGTTTGGCAAATTCCCAAAATTTTGTGCGACTTTACAGAGCAGTATTCTTGGAACTCACTAAGTTCTGTGATTCGCTTGGGACTGTGAGAAAAAAAGGTATAAATATTTCGGCAGAGAAGCTCTATAGAGCTAGGTAGCTTTTTAAAAGCATAATTGCAACATAAATGTAATGAATGACATGTACATTTTACATAAAAAATGTCAGTTTCAGCCTTTAGTAAAGTTTTTAGTCCACCAATATCACCAGACATTACATTCGCACCATCTGTGGCTAAACCAATCAAATTTTTCAAAGGTATATTATTTTTACAAAAAAAATCTTTGATTATATTGAAAATGGACATCGCATCAGCCTTCGTAAGTTCCACTAAAGCAAGAAAACGGTCATGAACCTCACGTGAACCATCAACGTACCTCGCAACCAAAACCAAGCTCTTTTTTACAGAAACATCAGTCGTTTCGTCGACAATAATCGAAAACCTTTTTGCTCGTAAAGCTGACAGCGTTTGTTCACTTGCCTGTTTTGCAATATATTCAGCTAATTGGGTTGCCTTCGTTCTACCGCATGCAATGGACGAATCAGGACAGCATTCCGTCATTAGGGCCGGGAGATAATCCATTAAAAGAAATGAAAGATTATGCGTAATGCAGAACATTACGAGCGCAAGCTCCGCATTCCGCACGTTCTGACGCAGTTTGCCTTCTTCTAAATCAACATATTTCTTAATGCTTATTTGATTCTTCTTGGCCTCGTAGCTTTGTGTGTGAAAAGTAGTCTTCTCGTGATTTTTTAGATGTGTGAAGTGATTTAAAATAGTTTTAGAACACACGACGCAAAACGAGCATCCACCTTTTTCTTGCAACCAGTCGAACATTTGGAGCCACTCGCTTCGAAATTTTCTTTTTGAAGGCTGCTTATCAGTTTGATCACTGTAAAAAACTTATAACCTTAAAAAGAAAGTTCAACTATTTATGCATGTTTGTATATCACTTTTACCTGCAAGAATTTTCGGTGCTGCTTTCACACCTTAATCCACCAGTTCTCGGCGTTTTATTTACAAATCTAAATACAAATCAAAATGATATACTTCTTAGAAATATACCCGAAACAAATTACCTGTCCATGATTCGTCTTCATCCGCAGCTGACTGACTTCAGAATATTGAAAAACGCGCGATTTTCTCGAATCTTTGCTGAATTGAAACTTTGAACGTTGCACTTGTCGAATTTCCTTCTTATAAATTGTATGTGCTAGAAGAGGATAGTCTAATAAGCACAAAATTTAACGCGGGAGCTTATATTCAGCATTAACTTTGACGTTTTCTTTTTTCATTTTTAATACATCTCTCTTTAAACACAGGACTGTTATATAGACAGAGATGCTTAAAGTTTTTGCGGAGAAATTTTTTAGAAGTAAATTTATTATTATTGTCTAAATCCCTTTAGACAAGCCATATGGTCAGTCCCTGTAAGAAAGAAGTAAAAATAATGAAATAGAATTTATAAAATGAATTAATAATACTTACCTTACCTTGCATACTTACCATATGGCAACCCAACTCTCCACATAAATTTACCTTTTATGTTGGGTTTTCGCGGTTAAACTCAATTTCTAGTGCGTTTTATTCATGGTCCTTCGAGCAACTAACTCGATCGGCTTGATATACCAGAGATATGGAAATTTCCCTTTTTACTCTCCAACCTTTGCTTTATACCAATTAAGAAATCTTGTGATCTCTTCTTTAGCAGGAGACTTAAAGAACCCAACTAAAAGATCCTCCCCTGTCAATATCAAATGGGCAGCCTTTATCATTGACATTCCTGTATAAGGAATGATTCCTTTTAAATAAGTTGATAAAATAACCCTAGGAGAGTTGTTTATTGAATCAAGTAAAGAAGAACGTAAATCAATAGGAAGAAAGTCTTGATATGTGTGTAGGGAAGTACCAGTGAAGAGTTGTTGAGTAAAGAGTAATCTATTAGCATCTCCGGGCTTTAATCCACAGGAGGAGTAAAATGCTTTATATCTCTTTTCTAATGCACTCGAGTAATTATCTGCGTTATATGTTTTTCCTAACCCATGTGTAGCTAACAAGACTCCAAACTCAAATTGTTCTTTAGATTCATACAATTGAATTCCAGTGGATGGAACACTTGACAACTCTACTTTTAAAGTATCTATACTTGCTTTAATAAAGCTTGATAAATTCTTATCAGTAAACACTCTATAACTTCTCATTATATCTTTCGCCAAATAGAAAGTATGACATAAGTACATTTTACAATCAACGTCAGTCACACTTAAACCAGATGCTACATAGAACTCTCTAATTTTCTTTACTTTTTCTACTGTAATTGTAGGCATACACTCTGCTAAGTAATAAAGATGGATATATGGTAGGCTTTGCCTACCAAAAATCTTCAAAAATCACAACAAACCAACCAACCTACCAAAACATAATTTGAAGAAACGAAACTACCAATTTTGGTCCGATTGGACCAAAACGGCAACACTGAATACAATACACAGGCAGTGCTGCGGCTTTACTCTGGCGTAGACAAACACGAATAATCACTTTTTGTTATGCTATATTAGAAATTTTGCGCACTTTATAAAAATTTTTGGCCATTCAGTTCTAAACGGCATAATCATTCAGCAAACTTCATATTTCTTTTTAATTTTAAAAACTTGATAAATTAATAAATTTAAACTCCAATTTTCAAAATTTCTTTTTTTACGCAAAAGTCAAATATTAATGCACAGTACTGAAAAACATTCACCTTTATATATTTAATATGAAATTTTTTATCGCCACTCAAAGACAAAATTTTGTCTTAAAAATTTGGATGAATGTTCAAATGGTACTCGAAGAAATGGTCCGATCGAACCAATTTTTCCCAAGCGTCAGTTTTTTATGTTAATCCATAAATTGACAAAGTTTTGTTGAGATTGACAGAAATTTGAACATAGATTCCATACAAAAGTTGCGAAAAAACGATATAGGTGCTCGGGAGGTACCCGAATTAGTGGTCTGATCAGACTAATTTTTTCAATGTGTCAATTCTTTATGTTAGTCCATAAACTGACCAAGTTTCGTTGAGATTGACAGAAATTTAGCCATAGCTCCCATACAAAAGTTGAAGAAAAAACGATATAGGTGTTCGGGAGGTACCCGAAGGAGCGACCCGAACCAAAATTTTTTTCTTTACAAACCTTCCCAGAAACAAACTGACAAATTTTCAGCACAATCTGCCGGGTAGTTTCGGAGTCTATAAGTAACAAACAGACAGACAGACAAAGATTTTTATATATATAGATTGTAGAGGTGAGAGGGATTGCCGATGGGCTTCTACGTTTGTACGAATACCATATACATAAAGTGGATTCGTAAAGGGGTCTTCTGTTACGAGTTATTATTCTATGATAACGCATCTGCTGCGTGATGGAGTATGTTTGAGGTTGCTCAAGAACACGAACCAGAACAGCACCAAAAAGGCGATTAATGTTTTGGAAAATCAATGATTCTCGATTAATGTCGACTCACAGACTGAATTTGTAGTCATCAATTTAATAGATTATTGGTTCTTATTGTAATCAATATATTGTAGAGATGGGAGCGAGTGATTGCCGGTGTGCCGCTTCATCAACAAAAAAATAATACTTGTACGAATACCTTATACGTAAAGTGGATTCGTATAGGGGCCTTCTATTACAAGTTATTATTCTATGATAACGCATCTGCTGCGTGTTGGAGTATGTTTGAGGTTGCTCAAGAACGCGAACCAGAACAGCACCAAAAAGGCAATTAATATTTTGGAAAATCAATGATTCTCGATTAATGTCGACTCACAGACTCAATTTGTCGTCATCAATTTGATAGATTATTGATTCTTATTGTAATCAATATATTGTATGTTGTAGAGATGGGAGCGAGTGATTGCCGGTGTGCCGCTTCATCAACAAAAAAATAATACTTGTACGAATATCTTATACGTAAAGTGGATTCGTATAGGGGCCTTCTATTACAAGTTATTATTCTATGATAACGCATCTGCTGCGTGTTGGAGTATGTTTGAGGTTGCTCAAGAACGCGAACCAGAACAGCACCAAAAAGGCAATTAATATTTTGGAAAATCAATGATTCTCGATTAATGTCGACTCACAGACTCAATTTGTCGTCATCAATTTGATAGATTATTGATTCTTATTGTAATCAATATATTGTATGTTGTAGAGATGGGAGCGAGTGATTGCCGGTGTGCCGCTTCATTAACAAAAAATAGCACTTTCTGACTTGGTGTGAATGGTGGTTGTTGTTGTAGGTGCTGGTGGCAATGATTGTATAGGTGTGGTGATATATAAAAGAATTAGCACATACAGAGCACTCTTGCATACCATTGAACCAATTGTTATTCTATGACAACACATCTGCTGTCCATTAGAGTATGTATATTAGAGGTAAGCCTGAACAACACCAAAGAGGAACTCAATGCCTTGAAAGATCAATGATACTCGATTAATGACGTCTTACAAATTGTAAGCTTAAATACTTGATTAATGCTAAAGTCATCAATTTGATAGATTATTGGTTCTTATTGTAATCAATATATTGTATATTGTAGAGATGGGAGTGATTGCCGGTGTGCCGTTTCATCAACAGTAAATAGCACTTCGTGCTACATTACATTATCCTGAATATTTACATTGAATCTGGTGCTTTTTTGATTATTTCTTCCAGCTGAGAATTCAGATATGATTGCCCATTTAAATCAGTATTCATCATTAATTTTATACATATATGACGAACCTCTCAGTGGTTTGTATTGGTTTAAATTTATCTCCAATCTAATTATCTTTATTAGAGTCCATCCACTATCTCGTTCTTGGAATTTTTCCATTTTTACACATAAAGCATTGGCTTTATCGTTGAACATTGTTTAAATATCTTGTGGTTTTCGTAATACACGAAATGACCATATCTATATAATATGTAATATATAATATATTTAAAAATTGAGAAATTTTACATTCTTATCTGTTTTGTTTTTGCTGCTAGTGTTGATGTTAATGAAGTGCTGCTGCCCCAATTCATGGGGAAATTCACGTTTTTTGTTATTTAGAAAATTTTATTTTATAAAATGTAATTTTATTATTTAATTTGCTTAATTAAATGCATTAGTATTGAATAGAACGTATCTTGATCTGTGTCTAAATCCCTTTAGACAAGCCATATGCTCAGTCTCTGTAAGAAAGAAGTAAAAATAATGAAATAGAATTTATAAAATGAATTAATAATACTTACCTTACCTTGCATACTTACCATATGGCAACCCAACTCTCCACATAAATTCCCCTTTTTATGTTTTTGGGTTTTCGCGGTTCGTGATGATCGACCGATGTTATCTTCTTTACATCGGCTTTACATGTAAAGCCGATGTTATCTTCTTTACATTTGGTCCTTGAAGATATTCGAAACGATCGTGCTTTTTCCGCGCATTCTCAATTGTATAGCTAATCATTTATTTAATAAAGAGTGAATTCTACGTGTATATATATATATAATAAAGCGTTTAATATTATTTAATAAAGCGTCTAATTAATCTGCGTTGAAAACCTACTTGGAACAACACAACATTCACGAATGAGTGAAATGAACGAAATGAATGCATAAGAAAATTACTTGAGTTCGATATTTTGTCGGCATTGGACGGTTAATGTTTTTTCTCAACGTCTGGTAATTCAATTTGAAGATTTCGTCAGCTTTCCTTTTTCCACGGCGTGAATCGCTTTCTTCAATTGTGTTTCGTTTATATTTTTATGCTGTCTCTCTCCTCTTTCCTCACCAGCAGACCGATTGACGTGCGTTCGCAGAGCCTCAAAATTTAATCTAAAATGTTTGGCCGCCTTTCTCACTGTCTCGCCGCTTCTGATGGCCGCAATGGCATTCGCCAAGGCTTCATTGTCGATCGGCTGCTTCTTTCGCTTGTAATTTCGCGCCATTTTGTCTAAAAACGAAAAACAAACAAACAAAAATATCTTTACCCCACTCTCCCCTATGTAATATTAAATTCACTGAGAAATGCCGTATTAGGCAGGCACATATGTAAAGCAATTTAGTGTGAAGGTTTAAACAAGTGACATATGTACATATAATTATAATGTTTGGTTTATATAATATTTACATTGAAACTCTTCATTGATATTCAATAAAATTCAAATTCAAAGTTGTATCATCCATATACCGAGGGGACTGCAGGGGCATGGGAAGGTATTGTAAAAATATACGTAAAGTGGATTCGTACAGGAATTTTCTATTGGAATTGTTATTCTATGATAATGCATCTGCTGCGTGTTAGAGTGTGTTTGAGGTTGCTCAAGAACGTGAACCTGTACAGCATCAAAGAGGAGCTTAATGTTTTGAAAGATCAATGATGCCCGATTAATGACGACTTATAAATTGTAAACTTAAATACTATATTAATGCTAACATCATCAGTTTGATATATTATAGGTTGTTATTGTAATCAATATATTGTATATTGTGGAGATGAGAGTGATACCTGTGTGCCACTTGATCACTATTCAAGTAGACTCACAACTCAAAAAAGCGTCTGCTTTCAGAAAGCTGGCAGCTGCTTATATACCATTTTTCTAATACTATTGTTGTGTACTATTTTTCCACAACCTTCACTAAATACCTAACGGTTCGACTCAAGGATGTAACGCACAAGATTATCATCTAGACCTCTAAGCTCCTAAATATCCTTCGAGTCTATCACACTAGTTAGCTGAAATGAAACTTTATCAATGATACTTGCGGTTTTGGATATTCGCTTTATTGCTGGTATTACTTTCGATTTTGCACTTTTACACTAATACTGGAGGGCCTCGTAAGGATCGCAGTATTTTACAATTACTTACACGCTAACATTTCACAACTTAGAACAAGACCCACAACTGAAAAAAGCGTCTGCCTTCAGTAAGCTGGCAGCTTATATACCATTTTTCTAAAACTACCAAAAATGACGAGATGGGGCGGGAATGCCGGTGAGCTGCTACGATGTGGTGGTTGGTGGAAGTGGTGAACCTATTCCTGTGATGACGTAGTTGCTAATGCACAATTCTTCTTCTGCTGCCACTAATGCACAATTCTTGGGGGTTATATATGTGTATAGCTTCACGATAAATATAAAAAAAGCACTACTTCTTATTTGAAGGGAAAAATATAATATTAATTAAATTTAACACAAATTAATATTATTTTATAATTAAGAAAAAAGATCAAGATAAAATCGCGCACTGCTATGTACTTTGCTAGTGAAAGGTGAAAATGTAAGATGATAGCCAATTAGCATGCACTTTGGAAATATCTCACTTCACCGTTTTTTTTACCTTTATTCCACGGGCTTACCAAAAAGTTGCGAGCCGATCCGGCTCGAAGGACCAAAAATTATGAAATAATAATAATTTTTTCTTATAAGGATTAAGTTAAAATTATTTTGAAAAATTAAGAACAAATCAAAACCTATGACACTTGTGTGGAATAAAATTCGAAGTGTTATATGCATATATAGTTACTGGTAATTCGATGATTATGGTGTCCCGGATGACGATCTTCTTCTTGCTGGTTGTTGTCTGCTGTACTTAGTTTTTTTAATAGTTTTGTTGCCGCTTTTGTTGTTAAAGTCTAATGATGAAAACAGTAAGTTCCTCTTTATCAAAGTTCGGTTTTTGTTTCGGCAATGAGAGCGAGATCGGGTTGGTCTTCTGGCCGTGGATTATTCTAGATTATTATTGAGGTTTTAAGTGAAAGTTGATTTGGTGTGCATGTGGGTTGTAGTATTGTTGATGCACCATACTGTGTTGTTTTGTTGGCTTTTTGTATGTCGATGTCTCTTTGCTACGTCGCGCTGGCTAAGCACGCCAAAGTTATTAGTTGTAAATTTTATTGTTTTACAAGTTTGCTATGGGTACTCGCTCCTTTGTTTCCTGCTCTCGCTTTATTTGTCCTTTACTGCCTCAAGGACAGTTTTGTGTCATCATTTTCTTGGTTGGCACTGTTGTTAATGCAGGTAATGTTGCTGCGCCGGCATATGCTGCTGCTGCTACGTACATATACACACCTGATCAAAATAATAGATACACGCACCAGAATTGTATTCAACGGGGCAACACAACTTTTTTATTCAATTCACTAAAAGAAATCACATAAACATTTTTTCGGTATACTTTTCTAAATACAAAAACATAAATTCAGAAAGGATATATTAATATTAGAAAAAACTGAGATCAATAAACATCTGGCTTACAAAATTCGGTTGTGCAAAATAATAGATACATTTCAAGTTTCGTAGGAAAATAAGCCAAACTAAAGCAAATCCGTTAATTGTTTTACAGTTAAACTATTATTTAATTAGTATCCAGTATATCCACCTTTTTGCCGAACAAATTTAGCGATTCTTCTCGGTATGCTGCGGATTAAGGTTTGGCAAGTTTCCTTAGGTATTCCGTACCATGTTTCTTTAACAAACTCCCACAACTCATGTTTATTCGCGAATGATTTTTTTGCCAACCTTTTTTTTAAGTCTCCTCACAAGTTTTCAATAGGATTTAAATCCGGTGATTGACTTGGCCAGGAGAGAAGTGTGACTTTGTGGTCTTCAAAACATTTTTTGACCAGTTTAGAGGTATGCTTCGGGTCGTTATCCTGTTGATAGACCCAACGGAGTGGCATGTTTTCCTCAGCGTATGGCAGCATAATGTTTTCCAATATATCCCTGTACTCTGCAGCTGTCATTTTATTGGTTGTTTGGAAAATTGGACCAACCCCACACCATAATGTTTCCGCCTCCGTGTTTAACGGTTTTTTTTGTGAAGCGGACATGGAATTCTTTTCCTTTTGGACGCCTGACATTCCTTTCAGCATCGTTTCCAAACAAATTTATTTTTGTTTCGTCACTCCATAAAATATTTCTCCATTTCTTCTCTCCTTCAGGTCCTGACCAATCCAAATGAGACTTTGCAAAATTTAACCTCATCTCTAAATTTTTATTTCGCATCAATGGCACCTTTCTCGCAATTCTTCCCGGCAGCTTTGCCTTTTGTAAACGTCGACGAACTGTTGAAGCGCTAACAATATTTCCTATTTCCGTGGAAATAGCTTTCGAAGATTTGAAAGGGTCTTTTTTGCATATGGTGGTTATGTGGCGATCAACTGTAGCACTAGTTTTTTGTGGTCTACCTCGAGTCTCCTTCGCGGCCTTTTTTCTTATAGCGTTCTGCACGAAATGCAACGATCTCTCCAGAAGTTTAGCAATGTCGCGTAATGATTTTCCTTGTTTCTTGAGCCTCAGGACTAGTAGTTTTTCCTCAGCCGTACAGTGCAAATTTCGACCCATCTATTTAATTTTTACCAATATTAAATAATGTCTTTCCTTCAGATTGATTAAACTCACCGTATCTTTAAACGAAAATGCAAAAAATTTATTATTTTGAACACTTATAACTGCTAGCTTTACAACGCAATTTCGTTTGCAAGTACTTTTTGGATGCCACATGATTTTTTTTTTAAATAATAGCGCTGCCAGATTGTAGTCTTTAAGTAAAAGCAAAAAACATATTGTAAACTTAGGAAAACTGTGATTTAATAATACTTTAATGAAAAACGCATAGGTGTATCTATTATTTTGATCAGGTGTGTATGTTTCACCTATTTTGAGGTATTATTCTATGATAATAATTCTATGATAATTCTTATTTTAATCAATATAGTGTTATTGTAGAGGTGAGAGTGTTGCCTGTATGCCGCTTGATCACTATTCAAGTAGACTCACAACTCAATAAAGCGTCTGCCTTCAGGAAGCTGGCAGCTGCTTATATGTACATTCTGTCAAATAAGTACCCGGAAATTTGAAATAAAACACAAATAACTTATCAATCATCTAAATTTATTATATCCCCTTCAAAATAGGCCCCTTCTGAGGCAATACACTTCTTCCAACGAACAATCCAATCACCGAAACACTTTTTAAAGCTATATTCCGGGATGGCCTTCAGTTCTCGTTGCGAATTAGTTTTGATGTCTTCAATGCTCTCAAAACGGGTTCCACGAAGTGGTAATTTGAGTTTTGGAAACAGGAAAAAGTCACACGGGGCCATATCTGGAGAGTACGGTGATTGTTCGATGATATTTGTTGAATTTTTGTTCAAAAACTCGTTCACAATGATCGCTTTGTGCGCTGGTGCATTATCGTGGTGCAAAATCCAACTGTTGTTCCGCCACAAATCTGGTCTTTTGCGACGAACATTCTGTCTCAAACGCTTCATAACGTCAAGATAATATTCTTTATTGACGGTTTGGACCTCCGGTAAGAATTCCGAATTAACAACACCACGAATATCGAAGAAAACGGTCAGCATCATCTTCCGGGTACTTATTTGACAGAATGTATACCATTTTTCTAATACTATCCACACATCGATCTACCCACATACCAATATATAACATATAATCCACAATCCACAATCGATTCACACCACATGTATGTGTATATACACCCATTGTGTGAGAAAGTAACTTTTGATACTCACACACATGAGTACTCCACGTGATTTTAGTTATCATGTATGCTTACACAGGTATGCTTACGTAAGTGCAGAACTACGAATTATGTGGGAAAGTGCTTTGTGAGGATTTTCACACCCAACTGCAACTCAGTTGGCTCAATGTTCTCGCATTCCACAATTATAACTAATATTAGTATGGATTGTGTATATCACAACTTCGAGCAATGTTGGTATTGTGTATGGATAAATATGTATTTCACAATTTCGGGAAATATGTCGCTAGGCAAAATATGCATATGTGCATATTTCATATTTTGGCTCGCAACACGAGCTAAATATTTTGAAAAATCAATGAGACTTACAAACTCAATTTATTGAGTACAAATTGTAAACTTAAAACATTATTAATGCTAACGTTATCCAATTGATGGATCACTGTTTCTTATTGTAATCAATATATGTATTGTATATTGTAGAAATGGGACGGGATTGCCGATGAGCTGCTTCATCAAAAAAACAATAGTACTTATCCGTTTTATTTAATGTATATTTTAAGAAGAACGACTGCTCCTTTTGGTCGCTATTCTTCTATTGATCGTATTATTCAATATACGTTCCACCTATTCTGAGGTATTATTCTATGATAACGCAATAATTTGATCGATTATTGGTTCTTATTTTAATAAATATAGTGTATAACATTAATATTGTAGAGATGTGATGGAGAGATGCCGATGGGCCGTTTCATCAACAAAAAAGAAAAAAAAAAAACCTTTCTGACTTGGTGTGTGAGTATGTGGGGAGTTATTGCCGGTGGGCCGCTTGATGGTAGGGCTTGCCAGGTGATGATGGGGTTGTTGTTGTTGTTGTTGTTGTTGTTGACGAGCTGCTGTCACCACAAAATAACAACAATTCTGTATATATTTGGGCAGTCATACGGCTTGGTACAAAACAAATTTGAGACTTTCCTCTAGCGCTAAACGCAGCCCATACCATCAGGTATCCACCGCCATGGTTGCGTTTGTAACAAGTCTGCCGGGGATGTCGCGGATCTCTCCAATATTTATGATGACCATCTGGGCCATCTAAATTAAACTTTTTCTCATCACTAAATATGACTTTTTCAAATTCATCGTCCCAGAACTTGTATTTCTCGTAGAATGCAATGCGCGCTTTTTTGTGACGATCTGTTAGGCGTGGTTTAGGCTGTTTAGACTCATATGTGAGATTAAGTTGATGCTTTAAAATTTGCTGTACACGTTGTCGCGTAACTTTAAGACCCAGATCAGCTTTGATTTTGGAACAACTCATCATATCATGTGTAGCCAGTTGCCAAATATTCCGTTTGGTGCGCTCATTTATTGTTGGCTTTGCTCCACTTCGGTTATTAACTGAGTAATTTTGCGGATTCTTTAAAAAATTTCGGATTGTATTACGATGTCGATTTGTTCTAGCAGCCATTACAGATATTTTCACTCCATCTTCATTCATTGTGAGCTAAAATTTAAACTTCATGCTGTTTTTACTCATTAATATATTTTTGTATAATTACTTACACACTTTTTGATTATTCTTCACAATTTAATGCGCGAATGTTGGCAGTGCGGCACTCAAATCGTAAAACAAATGATTGAGCACCATAAATGTGCGACAAGTGGAAACAAAATGTGAACGAAAAAAACTGCATACTCAGAAACGGTTATTTGTATTTACGACTGTCTACAAAAGGTTTTTGCACATATATCAATTTTACTTAGGTACTTATACACTCCGTGCCATAACTATAGCCGCACCTGTGAAAATGCGTGTACGTACGTTTAAAGAAAAGTTTTGCCTATTATTTATTAATATTCATGAAAATATTCAAAAACACGATTTAATTAACAAAAAATATTTCATTTATTCACAATATTTTTTCTTTTTTTTTTTTAATTTTTTGAAATACTGGTGTGCCATAACTATAGCCGCACTTAAAATAAATTAACAAAATTCACTATAAGAAACTTAAATAAAATAAAACAAAATAAATTAATAATGGGTAGGACCACCCTGATTCTGAATAAGTTCAAAAATCCGGTCTGGCATACTGTCTACCAACTTCGTTCGCATTTCTTGACTGATTGCTCTCCATTCTTCGATAACCACTTCTTTGAGATCAAATACGCTTTGATACTGCCGATTTTCAGCAAAAACCCGACGAGCTAATATGCCCCAAATATTTTCGATTGGGTTCTGATCCGGAGAGCACGCTGGCCACTCCATAGTTTTGATATTTTTCGACTGAAGCCACTCTTGAGTATAGCGACTTTTGTGAATTGCAGCGTTGTCCTGCTGAAAAATCAACTCACTGTCGTTACTACTCTCTACAAATGGTACCAATTTGTCTTCTAAAACTCCAACATACTCCGAGGAGTTCATTCGACAACTCGGAAACGCCAAATCAAGCATACCGTCGCTGCAGAATGCGCCCCAGACCATTAAGGAACCGCCTCCGAAATTTCGTTTTGAGAAATATCGGGGTTCCTTTCTTAGGTCTCGCCAGTAGCTATTGAAACCGTCTGGACCGTCAAGGTTAAACTTTTTCTCATCAGAAAAAATCACCTGAAAAAGAAACAAAAGTTAAAATAAAGATAAAATAAAGATAAAGAAAAAATAAAGAAAAAATTTAAAATCATGAAAATCATCAATTTTGCAAATTACCTTTTTCCAGTTTGTCTGCATATTTTTCTTTGCAAATTCCAAACGGCCGACCTTGTGACGAGGTAATAATTTTGGAACAGTCATCAGCTTTTGTCTAACAATGGTTTTAGACCCTTGGAGGACTCTACGAATTGTATTTTTGGAAACTTTAACGCTGCACTCATTAGCAAGCTGAGAAAGGCTTTTCATTGAGTTGCTGGAAGTATTAATAATACGGCGTTTGTCTCTTTCCAAAAGCTTAAATTTTGGTCCTCCGGTCTTCTGCTTCCCGTATCCACTTTGATTTTTCATAAAATTTCGGATTACTTTATCCGATCGACCAATTTTTCTTCCAATTTCCCGATAACTTGGATTTTTTTCTAAAAAGGCTAAAATTTTGCCTTTTTCGATATCAGTAAGATATTTACCACGTGGCATTTTGTTTTAAAATGAGTAAACAAATTAAATTAACAAAATGAGTTTTGAATTTGACAGCAAAACATTGATTTGCACTCAATTTAATTGATTTGAGTTGAAATGCGGCTATAGTTATGGCACTCTAAAAAAATAAGTTGATGGGACTTACTTCGTCAATTTTTAAAGTTGATGGCTCAAACTTGGAGAATTAAAAGTGCCGTTACAGCACTTTAATAAACCGCAAAAAGTTTCAAATAAAAATATCTAAAATTTAAAATATCATCAAAAATGTAATGCGGCTATAGTTATGGCACGGAGTGTACATGTAATATAATTATGGCAATGAGTAGCAGAATATTTCCAAAGTTGAAATGGTATATGATTTCTTTTCCGTAGGAAAAAATAGCAAAACAAATACTAATCAGCTAGAATAGTCTGATTCGTATGTACGTATACCGCAATAATTCCCTGTCACCTGTACCTTAATGTATTGTCGTGCGAACTCACTGTACTAATTATATTATTTAGACAATTAGACAATTTCTAGGAGTTCTTTGAGTTCCTTATTGATTTAATTATCTTTCTGTACTGTTTTCTCGGGCGCTGGGATCGCTGGCGGTGCTGTTGGGGTCTTCGCAGCTGGTGTTGGGACTACTGGAGTCTTGACTTATTTGGAAGGCGGCGGCGTCTCTGGTGGTGTGGGTGCGGATGGAGTCTATTTCTTCGCAGCCGGAGCTGGATCTTTTTTCTCTGCTTTCTTTTCTGACCGTGTGGGGGCCTCGGGTTTGACTGAACCAGTTTTTTTTTTTTCTTTTCTTATGTGTACCACTTTATTACAAAGAAAACGATTCGAGATAAATATAGTTTGTTATTAAAACGAATTAAAAATGTTCTACAAAGGAAATCGATAAGCATATTATAGAGTACAAAAACACTCGAGATAAAAAATGAACAAAATGCGCGCAATGTCCTTATTGTTCGGGAAAAAAAATATGAGTAAGTAAGAAAAAAGATTATATAAACATTAATGAGCGGAGTGGGAAGAGTTGGCAATAATCGGTAATGCCAGATCATTACTCAACCCATTCCCTCAATTTAGATCAGAGTGCAGTACATAGATATGTTTTGGCGCAGACACTATGATAACGCAATAACACAATAATATGACTGATTATTGGTTTTTATTTTAATCAATATATAGTGTATAAAGTTAATATTGTAGAGATGTGAGGGAGGGGTGCCGATGGGCCGTTTCATAGGCCGTTTCATAAAAAAAAAAAAAAAAAAAAAAGACGCTGACTTGGTGTGGACGACGGTTGTTGTATTTGTTGCCGGCAATGATTGTATAGATGTGATATATAAAAGAACTCGTACATACAGAATATTCTTGCGTACTGTATAAGAATAAAAACGCGTAGTTAATGTCGCACACACGACGACTCAATTCTTACTAAAAAGAAAGAATTCACTATATTTTACTAATATATGACTAAATGATAAATATATTAATAATCGGGGGTGAGTAAAAGCACTAGCTGTTTTCGCAGCGGCCAGCCATCGCTGTCCACGCTGCAAGGAGGGCTACTGCACTCACCGCCGATCTCAAACGAAATAAATTCAATTCAGTGCGCACAGGCTTATATATACATTGTCAATCCCGTTTTAAAATACGTTATACGAAAAAGTCGCCATGGTGCAACCATACAGGCAGTGCAATCTTAGAGTAGTTATGAATACTTCAACAACAAGGATACGAGTTTGACACCTCTATTTGTTTGTTCTACCTCTATATAACTATACCATAGGTTACTACACATTTCATGGCATTGCCATATCAGAATAAAAACTTTCAACTTTAAAATACATTTAACGATAAATTAGTATCACAATGGCATATAAAATAAGTGACTTGCTACAAAATACTTTATCAATACCAATTGTCATCAATTTGATATATTATTGGTTCTTATTGTAATCAATATATTGTATATTGTAGAGATGGGAGTGTTGACGGTGAGCCGCTTCATCAACAAAAAATAGTACTTCGTGATTTGGTGGTGTGCGGTAATCCACCCCTTGGATGTGTATGGAGATTTGCATAGTAGAGAAAGTATTATAAAGAAAAGCTGTTAAAACGTATATTTAGGTTGACTTTACAAAAAAACTACTTACGCTGAAGCTGCTCTGCGGCTGTGGTTTTTTGATTGGGTTATGGAGTTGTGAGTGTGTGAGACACTCACCGTTTGCTGACAGAAAATATCGCCCAACTTCGGCACACACCGATAGTCCACTGTGTCGGTGATAGTGGCCGTGAAACCGTTCTAGTTTTTTTTACCACCGTACAGTGGCACTTTTGAGCTATTTAGGAGCTAAAAACTCATTTTAATGAAATTTTATACATAGGTTAATGTGGTCAGAGGTTATGTTGGTGTGAAATATGGGTCCGATCGGATCAAAAACCACGCCCATTTTTGGGAAAAGAGATCCCTTCCCAGCGCTTAGTGTAATACTAATAAGCAAGCCTAACGGCCACGCCCACTTCTAAGGCACATATCTGATTATAGTGGCGCTGGGTATTACAAAGTCGGGCTTACCTTACTATACACTCATCAGTTTCTTATTGGTGTTGTTTTCGTTATTAACAAAAATCGAGATTTATTTAACACTTCTTTTGTTATGAGAAAAGTTCCTAATGTGGAAAGCTTACAAAATGGTACATAAACTAAATATAATAATAATTAAATTAAGTTTGTACCTTACATTGTTATATACCCTAGACTTACTAATTACTTTGCTATGTGATTATTGATGTATAAAAACTACAGTTTTATCATTCGAAATCTTCATGCCAATACACTCTGCATGTAAAATGCAGTTCGAGTAATATTTCATACTCCGAGTACTAATTTCGTTATCTGTTGAGACAACTTCCACGTAACTACCTGATTTCAGTTTAACTAAAACTGCCTTAGCGAAAGCATAGTCAGGAATATCATCTTGAACATTTTTTAAGGTGACGTTAACAGGATCAACTTTAATCGTTTGAATAACCCGTTTGTCTCTCTTAATACAATCAATTAAAGTGACCGTTCGCACGGGTTCATCCACGTCCGAACTAGATTCAGCCTCATGTTCGTCAATGCCAAAAATCCCTGCATTACTCAATGACTTATTCCTCTCATCTTCAATACTTGGAAGAGAGGGTAAAGCCACACCCTGTTCAACTAAACTGCCTGCAGGGACAAATTTTTCCTCTGCAGTTTCACTCTCAGTCGCATCAAAATGCAAACTTTTAACTAGAGACTCAGCTCTTTTAACTCCTTCATCATTAGAATGCCCAAGTGCTGCTTCAATTTGATCAGTCACTTCGACAACATGTTTCTTCTTACTCTTCTTGTTTTTCTTATCAATTACACCATCACTTTTATTAAAGGTGGCTTCTTCTTGCGGATCTTTCCTAGCGTCGTCTGAATCCCCGTGAGATTGCCCTAATTTTAGCGATGCTAAAAGACCATCAGGGTCAGCGATATCCATATTCTTCTTGGGTACTTTTACCGAATTATCTAACTTCTTTATAGTCATGGTGTTTGTAGCGATAGCACCAGCTTGAGTTTTTAAATCCTTTTTATTTATATTCTTTGGAGTAGTAGCCTCCATTTCATTTCTTTTCTTTCTCCGTTCTTTCATTTCAGTGGTGCTTAAATAAGAAAACAACCCTTCTATTTCTTCACCACCGGTTTTACAGATCTGACAAATCATTTTTTCTTTTTCATCAAATTCATGGACTTTTCCTAGCTTATATTCCGCAGATATGTATTTAGACGAGGCATAGGCGTCCAAATAACCGCGGAAAAAGGAATCCAGTCTAACTATCAAGCGTGTGTCCGGAATCATAAAGCTAGCGCCCTCGCCTATTAAATAAGCGAAGCGCCCGATATCTTTATATGCTGACAAATTCTCTTCAACCATAATTGGCTTAATAGAAGCAAGTGACATCTCTCCTCGCGCATATCCATATAAATTAACTATGGCTCTGCGTTTGGTCGAAACATCAATAATCATGACTTTTGAAACAAGCCATCGCGGCTCCAAAGAACTCTTTACTGGTCTTGTACCTTTCGATGACATACTCCAATTTAAACGACAATAATCGATATATTGAGGAACAACAATTTTTAACCGTGCCGTAGCTCAGTGGTTAGTTACACGACTTGTTTTTCTGGTGTTATGTTCGCGGAATCTCCTCATGTCTTTATTTCTAGCTTCCAAAGCTTCAGCGGGACCATGCAGATCGAAAAAATATGGCTGTCTTAAAGTCACTTTCATTGTTTTCAATTTTTTGGTTGTACTGAGAATGACTGGAACTGCCATCGCAACCCCATTTCACATCCATTATCAAGCCTTGAGCAACATCCAGTCACCAATACCATAACCAAATTTTCCACTTCTTCGCTCCTAAATAGTTCAAAAGTGCCACTGTGCATCGCTGTCAATATCACTCCCCAATCCTGTTACAGAATGTACCATTAAAGTGACCAGCTTTTCCGTATTGGTGTCCTGCCGCTGCTTATATACTCCTCCACCACCTCTTATACAGTTCTCTCTTTTCTTCTGCCAATGTTTTCCTGTCCTTTCTCTTCAAATTCTCATATTTCTCCCATAAGTTTTTCGTACCTCCTTTAATACCCACTTAAATGATTTCTCAGACCTTCCGCTTTTTCTCCCAAACCATTGCATCTATTTTCTTATTTCCAATAATGTTGGCATGGCGTTGGCATGATATTAAACTATTTTTCTCGGTGTTTGTGTAATTGGGAAGAAAATTTCATTTTTCTCCATTATGAATCAAAATTCATAAAGTTAAAACTAAATAAAATTAAACAAAAAAATGTAAAAAGTTAAAACGCGCGTTATTAATATAACTATACTTGCAATATAAACAAATATCAGCTATCATGAAATTTTTATCTATTGAGAATGCAATTTTTGTGAACTTCTAAAATATTCACAATGAGGGATCTAACCGAATGTTAGCTTACCAGAGTTTGGTGAAATTGTCAATTCAGACTATTAAACACTAAACAGACGGCAGCGCTAATCCGGATTAACGGCGCACTAATTCCGATTGAAATTTTACCCTGACAGACGGCAGTATTGCGGATTAGGTAAACGATTGATTTGTCTGTTTTATTGTGTTGTTCGCGTCAGGTATAACAAAATATTTTAATAATTTCAAAGAGAAGACGAGAATTGCGATTAGTAGCTTCGCTGCTGATAAAAAAACAATTTATTTTAAAAAACATTTCATTGCTATTGATGAAGTTGCTAAAAAATATTAGAGTAATGAGCGCTCGGCCCAAACTGCGCTCCTTTTTCTGCTTGTCATCTGAAATTGTTAAAGAGCATTTAATTAAATTTAATAAAAAATCGAGAAGCTAAAATTACTTACCTCGGTTGTGCTTGTTTGTTTTGCTCGTTTCGTTTATTTTTCATTCACAATAGCAAATAGCTGTCAATGTTTGGCAGTGTTGCCATCGAAAATTCCTCTAATCCTCTTCATTTTTGAGAATTAATTCTAGGAGGTAATGCGGATTAGCTGCAGTTAATTCCTGAGTTAATCCGAATTAACTCGTTAATACGGATTAGCGCTGCCGTCTGTCTAAGCTTTTAGGCGTTTAGCCCTTAGTAAACAATTCGTTTAATATTAAAAAAAGGAAATGAGTTACGTTCTTGTTTCAGAGTTAATATTCAATACTAATCTATTTATTTTCACCGCTCACAATATATTTCCCAATTTTACAAATCAATTCAATTTTATCATGTTTTAATTATTTAATCGTAAACAATAATATTATATATAAAAAAATGGAAATAAATGAAAAAAAAAAAAACAATCCGCCATACAAAATTCGTAAAACATCGCCGAAGAATAATAAATCAACACCTAGGGTTTTAACTGCCGGCTCCAGCAAATTGCGCGTTTGTCGCCCTCTGGTCTGAAGTCCGGTAGTCGGATGGTAGTTTCGGATGGCTCGGCTTCGGGACTCGACGCCACGGTGTTCTCTCGCCTGATCCACCCTTTTCGGCTTAGGTTGGGTCGGCTTCCGGGCTTGCTGTTGACGTCGAGAAGCAGCACCAGACTTCGGATTGGAACCATTCAGTTCCCGTATCGGCTGTGGACGTCGTCTTGTGTCTGCTGGTGCGTCGATGTGCAGCAGCGTATGATGGCCAAGTCCACACTTTTTACAACTGCCTTGTGAGTCACACTCTGCAGTTGTATGCGATCTCGCCAAGCAGTTGACGCAGTATTTGTGCGCCTTCACGACGCGTTTACGCTGGAGTGGCTGCATCTCTTTAAAACAACGGCAAAAACGCAGCGCATGCTTCTGATGGCACAACTGGCAGGTATTCATCTTCAAAGCTGAGAAATAAACAAATAAAAGACACAACATTAGAGGGAAGTATCAGTATTTGAGATTTATAATATTGCGCTTAGCTGAGAGGAGCGCAAGCAGGCGTGAGCGAATGAGAAGAAGAATGCGTTATTCTACGCGAGCGGTAGAACGCATAGCTTCACAATTGGACGAGTTATAACGCCATTTTGAGTACCAACGTCTGCAACGCGGATGTGAATATCGACACCGCGATGCAGCTTTAAAATTCGGCCAAGACGCCACTCGTTTGGAGGAAGTAGTTCGCCCTTTATGACGACGAATTCTCCTTCTTGAAGTTCCTTCAATGGGTGTTTCCATTTGTACCTTTTGTGTAGATCCTTCAGATACTCTTCTTTCCATCGACGGCTGAATTGGTGATGTAACACCTTTAGCTTTTCCCAACGGTTAACCAGAGAGAGAGATTTTCTGCGTTAGGTTCTGGTGGTGCCATAAGATGTGCACCACGAAGAAAATGTCCTGGAGTAAGAGCATTGAGTTCTGAAGGATCTTGAGACAAGGGAGATAGAGGTCGTGAGTTGAGTACGCCCTCTATCTTAGCGGGCAAGGTAGCAAATTCTTCAAAAGTAAACTTATGGTTGCCGGCTACCTTCTTGAAATGAGTTTTAAAACTCTTGACAGCTGATTCCCATAAGCCACCCATATGTGGAGCACTTGGAGGAATAAAACTCCAGTCAAGTCCTTGAGTACCATACTTGCTGGAGATATCGAAAGAAACTTCTTTGAGAAATTTGGAAAATTCTTTGCTCAGAGATCGTTGAGCACCAACAAATGTTTTACCATTATCTGTCATGATTTTGCTTGGTAAACCTCGTCGTCCAATGAATCGGACAAATGCTGCTCGGATCGCATCTGTTGTTAAATCAGAGCATAATTCCAAGTGTATAGCTTTCGTGGAGAAGCATACAAATACGTCAACGTACCCCTTTATGCATTGAAGTACGCAAAGTGGAAGCTTTGATCTGAAATGGTCCAGCAAAATCAATTCCAGTAGTGACAAATGGTAAAGAGAAGTTACAGCGTTCGGGAGGAAGGGCTGCCATATTTAAAGTATACAATTTGCTGTAAGAACACAAGAAATATATATACGAAAAAAAGTAAAATTAAGTAACAATAATAATTGTAGAGTTGAGATAGAGATGCCGGTGAACTCCTACCTTGGTCGATTCGATGTGTTGTAGTGGTGATTGGTGAGGTTGTTGTTGTTGTGGCTGACTTGCACCGTAAATGCTGTTGTTAAAAATGTTCGACAATTCGAAATTTAAAGCATACAAGTTACTGTAACAACACGAGAAATTTATATAGAACAAAAAAAGTAAAATTAAGTACAATAATAATTGTAGAGTTGAGATAGAGATGCCGGTGAACTCCTACCTTGGTCG